>PTEX01000011.1:3492927-3540908 GCA_003342815.1 Eudromia elegans | reverse complement strand
AGGGCTCGGCGGGGGCACGGGGTCGCCGGGGGGCGCGGGCGCCGCGCGGCTCCGCGCAGGCCGGGAGCGGTGGTGGTGGTGGTGGTGGCGGCGGCGGGAGCGCGCCGGGCCGGGCTCCCCGGGCCGCTTGGCAGGGGCGAGGAGGAGCAGTAAGGCGGGGGGGCCGTGCCCCGTCTCCCGGGGGCAGCGGCCGTGCCTCTTCCCGCCCCGCGGGACCGCCCCGCGCGCCGCGGCCTGGTGCGGGCCCCACGCCGCAGGGTCAAGTTGCCGCCGAGCAAGTTTGCGCGGCGCCGCTGCCGCCGCTCCGCCTCGGGAGGGCCGCGGCGCGCCCCGCGTGAGCGCGCCGCGCTCGGGCCGCCCCGCGGGCACCTCCTCCCGCGGCGCCGCGCGGGAAGCGCGCTGGGAGCGCGGGCCACGGCGCTGCCTGTGGGCTGCCCGCCGGCGTGTGCGTGCCCCGCGTGGGGTCCGCGTGCCCAGGGCGCGCGGGCGGCCGCGAGCAGACCGAGCTGCCTGGCAGACTGAACTGTGTTCGCTCTAGCACATGGTGTGTCTGTAGCACAGACAACTTCTGGGAAGCTTAACGTCATGACATATGTTGCTGCGTGTGGCCGGGGTAACCAAGCAGCTTCCTGATGCAGCTGTAACTTGGGGAAGGTGTGGATGTCTCAGAAGGGTAAGAGAAACCCCTTCCCTGGACGTGCCCCCGCACGGGAGGCGAGCTGCAAGCAAGGAGGGCTGCTGCGAGTGCGAGGCTCGGGACGACGCGGCGCCATGCTGCCGAGACCCCAGGGCAGGCCCGTCCAGGCGGCTTCCTCTGCCTGCGTCTTGGAGCCTCCAACGGTCACTCTGTGCTCTGGCTCTGCCCTTATTGTGGCCCTGTTAGTGCATTTGCACCTTCTGCTGCGGTGTGCTACTTGTGAAAGAAGCTGCTTTATAACTTAAGTTGCCAAGTTACTAGAGAGTAAACAAGTAGCTTTCTACCATTTGTATGTTGTGTTAGTCTAGAAGGGACTTGATAATATGTGTTTCCTGTTAGGAATGAAGAAACAGGGATGGTTTTGGCCTGCTTGTAAGAGAAGTCTTTTAATTGCTTAATCCTTTTGTCAGGTGGAAAGGGGATTAGGCCTTGGTTTGAATCTGGAGTCTTATGTGACTTGAGAGTGTTAAGCTTATTGCCAGCTAATTATGCCTTTATATATAGCAGCTGCATTTAAAAGTCAGCTGTGCATCACTGAAGTTGCTGTTATTTGCAGCACAGCACAACTTTGAAACTGCTTCCCTAAAACTAGCTGAGGGAGTCATTTTAATTCAGGAACATGTGACTATTGAAACCTGAAGGTAGCAGCATCTATAACCTGCATCAGATAATGCATAAATACATCTTCAGATGTACGATGGTGGGAAGAAGGAGACTGCTCGTTAGATTAGTTCAAAATTAAGTTAGGCTGTATGCAGTTATAGACTTCAGGTTGATTGGGGAAACTTCCAACTCAGCTGTTGCTTGTTGGAGAGCCCTGCTGTTCTGAGAGCCACTATCCTGCTATCTATCTCAAGCAAGGTACTGACTAGCTGAAAATGTCCAGGGAAAAGTTTTTGGATGAAGTATAAAAATCCTGAATGAGGAAGCAGTGCAATGGGTAGGAGAAGAAATGCCTTTCCTCTTCTTATGGGAAGACTTAATTATAACAGATGTTAAGAGCATATTCTTCCTCCATCAGTATTTTTAAAAATGGTTGCAAAGTACTGTGATGCTTCTGAATCATACTCGAACTTGTTTTAATCATGTATATAATTGAATGGGCATAAGTAGAGTATTAAGTAAATGCTAATATTTTTTGTGCATAGTACGTTATATAGTATCAAAAGACCAGTGGCTAAAATAATTTGCTTGGCCAGTTAAACAGTTTGGCTCGCTATGTTCAGGGGAGGGCAAGTACATTTCACTGATGTATGGAGGAAGATTTCCTGCTTGATTACCTGCTTGGGGAACTTTATGCCTTCTGTGGTTAATTCTGCTTTTACCCAGAGCATGTTAGTTCTCTTTGCTTGGTTCACTGGTTCTTGCGTTGCCTCTTCTGCTGCTTGTTTGTTAGTGGCTAAAGGTCTCCCAGTTGATACTTCAATGCAGCAATAATAATGGCAAAGAAAATAAGATTAGGTGGGGACTAACAGCTATTGCAATAGTTTTCTTTAACTTCTAAGAATTCAGAGTTAGAAATGACATCTTCATCCCCTGGCAAAGAAAGGAATGATGTTTGTTGCTGAATATGTGGCTACTCAATAAAAAGTTTGTCTCCGGCTGGGTAGAGACAATGGGCTGAAAGTGGTGAGTTTGTCTTCTGGGTGACGAGCTGCTCCTTAGAACACTGATTCTCTGTAGAGAAGAAAACAAGGTGATGGTGAAGAGTCAGACCTGTTGTTCTTTGGCCTCAAGCCTGAGACAAAAAGACCTTCGCATCAGAAACAGTAGTGGGAAGGGCATTATTCAAAAAGATGGATGTTGTTATTTTTTTATGAGAACAATCCCTCAGAGTTTGCAAAGTGAAGTTGCAAGGCTGCTGGAGAAGGGGTGTGTAACTCCAGCTTCCTCGGTGTTCTGCTGCTGCGCGGGAGTGTCTGAGGCCTGTTGTGGGTGGCGACAGGAGAGCCCGTAGGCCCAGCAAGGGAGGTGGGACTAGGGAAGCAGCAATGGGCCAGGAAAATAATCCCACGAGATCAGTGCAAGCTCTTAATTCCTTACTGGAAGACAAGTGTGCATTGGGAGAAGTTGTATTCCCCTGCTCCCTCACTTCCAAAATACAGTCTGTTGCTGCCAAATTGAAAGTCTTGGATTTAAATGCAGCTTTCTACCAATTTGCTAGGAGACTTGGTACTGACAGCACTTTGCCACTCCAGAGTCGGATAACTCAGAACTGTTATTCTGACATACCTCATTTTTAGAGAAAGTAATATAAGCTCCAGCTGATTCAAAAAGGGATAGACATAAATTGTCCCCTTTATTCCTTCCTGTTGAGCAGAGTGCAGTGGAGTATGTCTCAGTTACATTTTGTAGGATGCTCAGTGCGTGACCTTCAGAGGAGAGGAAGTTTCTTGTGTACTGAGAGACTAAGGAGGGAACTGCTGTTTCCTTTTTTTGTTTTGAGATAGGTGAGTGTTGATTTGAGGACTGAAGTCTAGATTTTAACCTTTCTCCTGAAATAGTATAAATATGAGGAATAACAGTCCAGATACAACAGTGCCTGAAGTGTTAACTGGCTTTTCTTTTGGACTGAGACTAGTTAAGTTGCATTGATGTTCAATTCCTGTCTGTTGCTTGCAAAAGCACTTTAAGATATGCTTAGCTTTCAGCTGTTCCCACTAACAAGAATTGTTCTTAAAGAGGAAAAAAGGCATCTCTGGAAGAGACATTTAAGGTCTTTAGAACTGGGGAACATTTACTTGCTCCTGTGTTTTTCTGCAGAGGTCTGCAGTTTGTGATAAATACCCCCTATGAGCTTTTTTGTGTCAAAAATGTGTATCTGGCTGCTTCTCTCAACCAAATATCTTATTATGGTTAATGAGTCACAGCCTGTTCTGTTTTTTCCATCATTCTTTCGAGCCTTTCACAAAGTGGCATTCTCCTAGCTATTGATTTACTAAGCCTTAGTTGTTCCTTCTGTGGAGTCTGCAAGTTAAGGTCAGATGTCAGTATGTGAGGTTAATAAGGAGTAAAACTTCAGGATATTACCATGTAAGTAAATTTCAGTGAATTTGTGCTTCTTGAATGGCCTGCTAGTGGATGTGATGAAGATTTTGAGGAATTAGGTATGACTAGCAACCATTCTGTGTTTTTATAGCAGTGCTATTACAGAGAGGACACATCTATACTTGATAGTGTAATCCTAGTGTAGTTTACCTGCTTACAAAAACATTAAGATACTGTATTAGGCAAATAATCTTTTACCCTTGTTGGTCTATCTTACTGTCATTATTTAGAAATTTTAATTATCCTTCAGCAGAATAAAAACACTGGATCTTATACGTTTCGACATTACATTAAAACACTGTTTTACATTCAAAATCCTTAATTTTGTTGTGAAAAGTTTTTTCTTGTGTGTTTTGTTAGATTTTTTTAATTGCAATGTATGTAGCCCAACATTCAGAAGACATTGTGCTTAATTCTTAACTAAATAGTTATACAGTTTGACAGTCGTATGTCCACATTCTTCAAGTCACTATGTAATGACATCTAATCTCTACTGCTGTGCCTACTTGTCTTTTTATTTCAAAATGTGTTAAAAGGAACTGAAAACCAGACAGATCTATAGAAGGCTTCATGTTAAAGGAAGACTCTAGTTGTGACAAACTCTCACAGTGAGGCCTCACTCAATATATTCAGTATTAAAAGTCAAAAGATTTAATTTCCAGTATTTTGGAGAAGGCAGTGACATAATTAGATTCAATGATAGGATTTCTCACTTCAGCTATTTCTTCTATTAGATATATCATTAAAAGCTATTGTTATACTGTTAAGCTAGAAGGGATTCAGCTGGTTTCTCAATTTTTTGATTGTGTTTTTAAACACTAAGAATGCTGAATTGCTTCTCTGATCAGCTGTGTTCTGTTCTTCCAGCAATTTCTGAGCTATTTCTGTGTGTTTATACTCATGAAGCTAGACCAAAGTGATAGCTTTATGTTCCATTTCAATCTAGTGTATGAAATTAGGACTTGTTTTGCTTTACAGTTAAGTCTAATAGAATTTAATAAAGGTCCTAGTGAATAAGATTTATCACATTGTTTTTTAGTGGACTTTCTGTTAAGCATTAAACAGTTCTGGTAATGCATGTATAGCCTAGTGATTTTTATTTCTTAATGTAAGTAAATCTAAAGCTGTCCAACAGGAAAATAGAGGAATAAGTCTCCTCTACCCCACCCCCAGTTAAATTGGATTGAAGTTGGATGTTGTGTTCTGCCAACAAATTCTCAATGGAGTATTCTAATGCGTTTCTAGGATTACAGCAATGCATTAGGCAGCAGTATTTTCAGATGCACTTAACTTTTGAGGTGGAAAGAAATTGACTTCATCTTAGAAATGCCTGAGCCAAAGTTTAGGAAACTTCAGTGTACTCTTTTGGTTCTGTAACTGAAGCTATTTAAGCACAATGTAAAGGACTTGCCGCTTTTGAAAATACTTAAATTGTACATGGTTCCTACCTCCCAATTCCTGTTTCCTTCTGTAGAGAATGTTGTGGGTAGGTGAAAGAAGTCAAAGTAAACAGGACGGATGTACATGTTTGTTGGCTTAAACACTTTGCTGTTCTGCTGCATACCTGTGTGTTAGTCAAATGGTAGCCATGCACCAATGTAGCACTGGCTGGGATTTGAGCAGGTGCAGGGGTAAGAAGAAACTGAGAGAAAAGGGAAGGAAGTTCAGAATTGTGATTCTCAAGATAGTGCTCATTTGGCTAAAGGTGGTTGTTTCCTGCTATGGTTATTTCCTCCATGTGTTTCTGTGTGAACATGTGGGCAATGCTTTATGTGTTTGGCTAGTAGCTCAGAGCCTTCACAAGATACTTTTGCTCAAGGTAAGTGATTAACATTCTTACGAAATGACATTTTAGTTTCCTTATTGGGTTTATAGCAAGTTGATAGCATCTTAGATAGTCATATTACAGGAGCTAAATTGCCAGGGCTGTATGTTCAAGTGCTCTTTCCTCTCATGTGACTTTTTGCTGGACTTGTCAAGCATGATTCAACACAATTGGTAATTTTGTCTATAGTAAATGAATCTACATGGCTGCCACTAAGCAATTTGAAATGGGTTATTTGGGATGTGTAGTCTCATCTCTTGTGGAGAGGATCATAGTCTCATTGACCACTTGAACAGATACAGGGAGTATTAAGGAAGATGAGGCTGCCTTGGTGAGCCAGCTTCATCAATAACACCTGGTTCTGGAAGATGTCCAGAGAGTTCATCTAACCCTGCCTCCTGGTCTCACTGTATCCATATCACTTCTGCTAGTGGCTTTTCACACGTTCTGAAAGATTTACAACATGGGAGACTTGATACTTCACCAGGCAGTCTAGCACATGTTTGTCTTCCTTTTAGAAATGAGTTCCAGATCTGTAATCTGAATTAAGCCTTAAGCCAAGGCCTCTTTCTTATGGACAAGTCCTCTTCACTGAGAGGACTTGGATACGTATTCAGGAAAAACTTGTAATTCAGGAGGAATGTTTTGTGCAGTTTCTCCAGCTTAAGTAACATCATGTCATGTTCTTTTAGCCCCTGATTTTTAGGCTTTTCTTGACTTTCTTAGGTTATTCCTCAGTCAGTTCCATCTTCCCTGAAATGCAGCACCCTAAGTAGGACATGGGACTTCTGAGCAAGTCTTGCAGTTGAGCATTTTGCAAGTTCCACGTGTGTTTGTATAGCCCTGTGTGACGTTTGACTTGCAATAGTGGCTCTGATTCTTGCTTGCGCTGTGATTTGTGGCTGGAATCATATTTGGAATTGCAGCATAGCTGGTTGTTCAGCAGACAGATGTGTATAGCTGGTTAGTGCTGCTTATTGAGGTCTGGTCTGTGGATTTGTGATGAAGCATCTTGTCTTGCAGCAGATGTGCTGCTGGGTAGCATTGCTTCCCTTGCTGCACCCAGGTTACAGAAGCCCCTGACTTGAACTTATTTTGCAGCTGCCTCTCTGGGAGAGTTTATAGCCATCACCACCTGTGGAATTGCTGCTGATGATACTGTGTTCATGTTCACTGTGATATGACAGATCTTCTGCAAAGCTCTGGCTATACTGAAGTCTCTTTTTAATTACTGAGCTTAGCTGGTCTTGTAAAGTCACTGAGCAACTCACTTCTCTTTTTAAGTGAATTTCAAGTGTGTACTCCAAAGTGTTAAAATTACTAAACTAATATTATTTTACAGAAGATCTTAAAATTATGATTTTATCTTATTTAAAAAAAGACTGGGTTGTTTTCTTTGAAACTTCAAAACTCTGCTTGTTAGTTATCTGCAATTGCTAAACTTCCATGATTTGGGCTAAGGTCCATGCTTTAAATAACTAGTGGTAATTCTGTCCTGGAAATTGCCTGCAATTTTAATGGATTGTGTTTGTATTTAGCTTTCCAGGTGAGATCTCCTTGCACTTAATTATAAGGAGGTACCAGGCTGTAGATCAGTTAACAGACTATGTAGATGAGTTAGCTGCATAGCCGAAACTGAAATACTATCTAGAAGTCTCTGGGAGTTGGGTGTACTTTTTTCCGTTCTATTCAACTGCCATACCATATTTTCATGTCTCCTCCATCTCCAGAGAAGGGCTTTTTTTCTATTACCAGTACAGCATTAGGTAGTTAGATGGCACAAGTAGTGCAGAATGAGCCTAAATTCTCGTTGAACATGCAGTGTGTTAAATGTAGTCATGCCTTGAAGAAAACACAAGGGAATACTAACTGAGACAAGGTCAGTGCGTTCAAGTTCTGTTATGGCTTCCTAGGACACATAGCTGAAATTGAGGGGAAATGATTAAATTTGTGATTCTGAAAGCTGAGCTTGGAGGGAAGGACAGAAGGAAGTGCCGACCTCAGTGTCTCTTCTGAATAAAATAATTCTGAGTTAATGTGGTTGCAAGAAAGGAAGCAGAGTTTAGTGCCTCTCAGCTTTTCCTTGTGACAAAACTAGTGGTTGATATATAGCCTATAGATTGGAAGTCTTTTTCTAAAAAAAAAAAAGTGACCGAACAGATTTATAAAATATTGTCCATGGACCTTACAACTGAAATACTTCCATTCACAAAAGTAGTCCCAGTGGTGATACGTTACAGAAGCATTCCAGAACTAGGCTGGATTTCAGGTCATTGAGCCTCTTTGCATGGGAGCTGAGATGACCACGAACTATCAATTTCTTTGTGTCCTTTGGATTAAGACTTCGATATTCATAGCTGCTGTTTGTATCTCTATCCTGTAACTTCCTCTGGGAAGTTGAAGGTTGCCTTACACCAGGGTTCACATTGCGTACTCTGGGTGTCTTGTGTGTGAGCTGGTAATACTTAGGCAATTTTATGGCTTGCGTGAGCTAGCTGTAAAAATATCAACGTCTTAGGGTGCGGTAGAATCTGCTGCATAGGAGCAGTTAGTTCATGACTCTTGGCTTAGTTTAGACCTTAGCAAGGCAAGTTATCTTGTATCAAAGTGGTGGTAATGTGAAAATGTCTCTCCTTGTCCCGTTGTCCAAACATAGAGCACAGTGTTAGAGTAAAGCATCAGGAGACATAATGAGGATAACTGCCTAACAAGAAATATCCTATTGTGAATATTACTATTTCAAAAAAATTTCTGAATAACTTTTTACTTTCTTAACTAGTTAAATGTGCCTTGCAGATCAAAATCTGAAGGTCTTTACCTTTTTAAACAAGAAGAAACTGCTTTCTATATATCTTGAAATACTGTGCCCTCTCAGGAGTGATATATTAACCGTTTTCTCTACATATCTTAGAAGAGCTTGAAATATCTGAAGTCCATATGGCTATGTATGATGAAGATCTCTTGAAAAATCCCTTTTATTTGGCCATTCAGAAGCGGCGTCCTGATCTCTGTAGCAAAGTTGCAGAATTTCATGGTATTGTAAGTAATAAATATACTTAAAGCTGATTATTAAGCAGTACTAGTTTGCATCGAATTTACGTGTCTGCTAAACTTGTGTAAACATTAGCATAAATTTTATTAACTTTCTGCTCTGTCCTGTTCATTAATAGTTGGGTTTTGACTATGCATGGAATAGAATTGAATAATTTAGCACTTAAGGTTCTTCAGGTTGAAATTTAGACCAAGTATATACAGGTGTTAATAAGCAGCACATCATGTTTTAAGAATTGATCTCAGCTTGTACAGCAGCCCCAAGATAAGGTTTCTTATAGGTTAGATCGGTTCCTAGATTTGTTCTTCACATAGATGTTATAATTTTAATTGAAAAATGCACTCTGATAAGTGTTATTAGCTGTTTAATGTAAGTAATTCAGGTGGTTGGTGCTTCATCTGCTTCTCCTTGTGATGCCTGTTTCAGCTACATCCTTCTTTAAGATAAGACACAAAATAAAACTTTTAGGATCATCATTGAACTGAATGTCAAGCAATGCTCTGTCCTTAGTTAAAATTTAAGAAAAACTCAGTTTCTATACACTAGCTAGTAAATATTTGTAAGCCTTATTCAGTTGTTTACTTCTAGGGGAGCATAATGAGGGAAAGCAGTCTGAGTCTGGCTGGTGACACTGCATTTCTGCTCTAAAGTGTTCATCTAACGTTTTTTAGGTGTTAGTTCCCTGCAAAGGAAGCCTTTCAAGCAACAGTCTCTCTACCTGCCAGTTTGAATCCTATGTTCTAAAACCACATGACGAAAACTTTCAGACCTTCAATGGAAAGGTATTTCAGTTTTAATATCCGAATGTAGCTTGGATGACATGCTACTGAATGAATCACTGCAGTTGATACTAGTGTGAGCTAATGAGCACAAGAAGCTGCTTAAATTTAGAGCTAACTGATAAAATGGTTATGTTGCCTATGTAAACTAAAGTTCTTATGGAGGCTATATTTTGACATCTGAAGGAGAATAGATGACCTCTTCAGATGGTTTCACTGCCTCTGATTTCAGCTTGCTGCTTTGTTGAAGCACCTTTGTAAAGAATTAGTGATGTTTTTGCATTATGATATTTTTGATGTGATATGACATCTTTTGTGTGAAAACGTAAACCAAACAGTTCCTATTTGTGGCTGTTTGGAATTTTTTTTTGTGGCAGATTGAACTTTAGTTAAGAGCTCAATGTCTCTCAGTTTTGGGGAAATAGCAGCCTACCTATATTGTATACAGATGCAAGTACACCAGGACACAGGATGGCTTTTTTTGTTTCAAGATGCTTTCTTTTTCATTTCAGGAGATCTTTATACAAGGAAACATCATTATTTTAGGAACTGGTTTTAATTATAATCTCTCAGTACCTATTCTTTTTGAGGAAACATTTTACAATGAAAAAGAAGAAAGCTTTAGTATATTGTGTATAGCCCATCCATTGGAAAAAACAGAAAGTTCAGGTATGTGGTGAAATAGAAATAGTTGGTCATGTTTGCAAGGTGAACAAGTTAGTGTCTTTGTAGTTTTAATACACTTCATTCTGAAAACGCTTGCTTTATTTGAAAGCTGTAGCAGTTGTTAACATGCTGGTGCAGTTACTGATGTGCTGAAGGAGAGAAATACTAAGTTGATGCTAGGTGAACTTAGTTCTTTAGGGCTTTTTGTTTTCCCAGAGAAATCATAGAATCGTTATGGTTGGGAAAGAATGCTTGCCTAAGTAAGCAATAGGTTATGCAAAAACTCAAGGTGGGATTTTACTGTTCACTAGTAGCATGCTCCTTGCCTGCATGGACCTCTCAGTTGACTTGGTGGCTTTTTTTACACTGCCTTCAAGTCTCTCTCACCACACTGGTGTAGAGCAGCATGCAGAATGGGTGTTCTGGCTATTCCAAATAGATGCTTGAGATGAAAGGCAAAAGAGTTTGTACTAAAAGTCATTACTTAAATGCATTAATTTTTTTTCATTATAAGGAACATCTTAATTAAACATACTAATCTGAATTAATGTAGCATTTCACACAATTTGGCTTTGTCTAGGGACAGACAGTGCTTTATGCATATATATTAAACTTGTGATATCTGTTCTCATTTCAGCTGAATCTACAGCTTCATCAATTTCCTATTCTCTTAAAAATATTGAAGATGCTAGGGAATTCTTGGGAAGGCACTGTGAGAGATTTGATAAATACATAGGATCTTTCTACAGAACATTTAAAGAACATGAAAGGAAAAGCCTGCGTCACTACATAGTCAGTATCTTGATATGTGGTATTTAACTTGCTAGATGTAAATCACTTCATTGCTTTGGATATTTCTGTCTGAGAGCTTTTTCTATATCAGAGCAGTCCAGAATTGTGGGGGATGCAGGAAGGCATAAAGAATTCTTAATTGTGAATTACCAAGTATTAGCTATTGGGGAAAAGTTATTTTTCAGTTAAGGGCTATCTTTGTATAGTTGAAACCTACATACTTCTCTAAGGCAGGGAAGACTTCCCTTGTTTGTTTCCTTTTTCCTTCAAATCAGATGAGCTTTTATATAAAAACCTTTCTTTTTTCTTCTGCAACCCATAGGATTCTGTCAATGCACTGTATACCAAATGTCTCCAGCATCTCTTGAGAGATTCACACTTGGTAAATACTTATTCACCTAAATATGTGTTATGTGAGTAACTTAGTGCTTAGGTAACATTAACTTTCTCTTGCTTTTCTTGTGTGGCTTTTCTTTTTTTAGAAGGTGCTTGCAAAGCAAGAAGAGCAGATGAATCTGATGAAACAAGCAGTTGAAGTAAGCGTCTGAAACCGAAGAAAATACTTAGTGAGCTATTTTTAACTCCCTTTCATGGCTAAGCTACTACTTTTTTCCACAGATGTATGTTCACCATGCTATTTATGATTTAATTTTTAAATATGTGGGGACTATTGAAGCAACTGAGGTAAGTGAAGTTAAACAGGTTAATCGGTTGATACAGATTAGTTATGCTAATGCATGTTTTTAAAAAGTGCTGCCTTTCTGTTGGTTAGGATGCTGCTTTTAACAAAATCACAAGGAGCCTTCAAGATCTCCAGCAAAAAGACATTGGAGTAAAGCCTGAGTTCAGGTAAGAGATGAGACAGTATGGGCTTGAAGTCACTAAGAGACTATTTTAAATAGAGCTCATTATAGACAAAGTAGCTTCTTAACAGATAATATCAAGTTTTCTGCTTCTTATTCCTTTGAGACAAAATAAAGCTTGGCAAGTGTCACACTGGGACAGTTGTACTGACCTTAATCTAAGCTTTGGTGTTCTTATGCTTCTTTCCTTTCTCTGTCTACAGGCTACAGAAATGCAAACCCACTTGGATGGGGGGGCTAGAGATCCTAATACCATTTCTCATTTCAGTAATGAATCAGTTTAAATTTTGTTTTGCACATCCTGTGCAGGACCTGTCTGATGTAGCCTAACCTTTATTTCAAATTATTTCCTAGTTTTAATATACCACGGGCAAAACGAGAACTTGCTCAGCTGAACAAATGTACTTCCCCTCAACAGAAGCTGCTCTGTCTATGGAAAGTGGTACAAATTATTATGCAGTCTCCTAGTCAAAGAGGTCAGTATATAGCGAATTAGCAACTAATTTTAAATTTGTATTTTGCTTTTCATCTCAAAGTACTTCATGTGTACTGCTAACAGCTGTTCAGATCACCCACTTACGGGTAAAACACATAGTTAAGTAGAATGAGGTCTCCCTTGCAGGTCTCTAAACAAAGATAAAACAGAGTCAAGACAGAAGATTCTTCAACAGTGCTTCCTATGGAATGAGATGGGATACTTGGTTAGCTGCAACTACTTCATAACACCTGGAAAGTTTATGTGCTAGGACTAAGGATGATCCATTTTACCGCAGTTGCTGCTGGATCACTTGTGTCTGTCCCTGTAATTTATGTATAAATTACTCCTAAAATGTCTTTGTGAAATACCGTGTAGATAGGGGACAGACAACATTTTACATGTTACATTCAAAGGTGTAATTCTTTTGGAGGTCACTTGTGTATTACACCTCTGCATCTCCTTTCCTCTTAGACACATAGACTATGGAGGAACCTTTTGGCTGAGGGTGGGTTTTTGTCATCAGAAACTTGAGAATTTTTGAGCTAGTGCTCTGGCCCTTTCTGTAGAGAATGCTAATCAAATACTTCAGTTGTGTTTGTTCTGGTGGTTTGTTATTCCTGCCAGCCTATTTTGGAGGGTGTTTGAGAGCCTCTCTCTGAAAGGCTGTGTTAGTCACTTAGCCCTCCTAACAGACAACACGCTGGTCCTTGGTCTTAGAAGGAAGAACTCCATATATCGTGCAACTCTTGGTTTGAGCCATTACATGACTAACATGAAATGTAAATTCTTTCTTTTAGTTAACATGGAGACAATGTGTGCAGATGATCTTCTCTCTGTTTTACTATACTTACTTGTAAAAACAGAAATCCCAAACTGGTATGTAACTTTTTTTGGCCATACGAAGCTAATTATTTTGTATGTAATGTTGCTGTAGAGGCAAATGTTTCTGGACACTTAGTTGACTTAGTACCAATGTAATGCAGAAAATCTCCTTTTTGATAGGACAAACAGCAAATATATTAGTATTACAGGTATGAAAATTAGGACCCCATTCAGAAGGCTCTGCTTCCACTCTTTTAATTCCAAGTATGGGAAGAAGGTTCCTTTTACCAAATCTGTACATCCAGTACAGACTTCAAAGTCTACTTCATCAGTTATGTTAGAGCTGCTAAACTTCTGCGACTTTACGAATGTCTGCACTTTATACGGAAACAAAATTGAATAGTTTAATTCCTTGCTGCTAGCACATGCCATTGTATTAATCTTATTCTTCTCCTTTAAAAGTACAGTTCAGCTATGGGCTGAAGGTTTAAATATAGTTTTATACACCGTATGATTTCTGGTATTAACACAGTTCAATTTGTAGCAGTCACTTGACACCAGTTCTTTTAATGCTTGAGGAGTATATTGTATGACACATTATTTTCTACGGCTGTCTTTGTCCTGTCTTTGACATTCCTTATATTCAGTCCTTATTTTCTGTTGTACTATAACTTTATTGCTGTGCAGAGTTCTGGTCCACTCACAACAGTTGCATTGCTGATTGCCTAATAGTCCTTTTGTTTTGTCTTAATCCACACATATTATCTGTTTGGAATGTGTAAGATGAGTTACAGTATTAAGATACATCATGCAAGTGTAATTTTATCTTTAATGGTCTATGACTTTATTACAGGATGGCCACCCTAAGTTACATCAAGAACTTCAGGCTTTGCAGTTCAGTGAAGGATGAATTGGGATACTGTCTAACCTCAATTGAGGCTGCAATAGAATATATCCGACAAGGCAACCTTTCTGACAGATCAACAGTAAGCTACTCTGTCACATGTATATTTGATAAGCTTGTGGGGTGCGTAGCACTAAGTGGAGAGTGAGAGATAGTCTAGTTTAAAAGCTGCTAACAGCTCAGTATGGGAATTCTTTTCTGCCATTTGAAGAGTGAGTTAAAAGTAAATTTACCTGAAGCAAGTGCAGAAATGATTTTTCTTGAAAGCCTTTATTCTAACCTAGTAATACTTGTGTGCTCCAGCAGCAAACAGTTAACTGTCAAGCAAGTCTTTCTTTACATGTGAAGAGAGGGGGGAAAAAATGCAGCAGTACTTAACAACTGAGTTTCAGTAGGGTTTTTAGTACTTCCTATTTGTCCTCTCTGTATTGTGCTTGTGAAGGCATAGACCAACCTCTGAAATACTGAGACTTTCTTTAGCAGCTTTAAAAGACTTAGCTAGAATAGCAGAATGGGAGGTTATAGAATAATGCAGAATCATTCAATAAATCTTGGTGTAGTGCAGTCTAAAAAGCTGTTTATTTGCAGTGCAAATTATTTCATAGTATCAGATTAATAGTTTGGTGGGGATAATTCATAGTATCGGATTAATAGTTTAGTGGGAATGCAGGACTGTGGTGTATTAGTGGTTTGAAAATCACATTGCTTTCAGGATCCCTGACTGGCAAGGGCAGGAAGCTTATGGATGTGTGAACCGTTTCCTACTGGGCTGCTGGGCTTGCTGTCAATCAGATCAAACTGCCGCAGGGCAATGAAGGATGACATTGATGTGACTTTAGTTCCATGATCTAAAATCTTCTAGTAGCTTATTTAGGGAATGGATCCAGTCTTACTGCTCCTGTAAGTTGCTGCTGTTGCTAAATTAGATGTTCCTAATGTGATATGGAAACCAAAAGGAGTGAGCTTGGAACCACAGGGAATTGTGTGTCTCCATCTGCCCAACTACAAAGCGCTGGAATCTAATTGCAGGGGCCAGACTAATGGCTCAGTGTGCAGGGCTTGGATTGGATGACCTGGGACACAATCTTAGAGCAAAAGCACTTAACAGAAGGCTAAAAAACTTACCTTTTTTTCTGAGATGCTTCCATGAGCATGTCATGCATAGGTCTGTTTTGTACACTTAAAAAAACACTTGTTCATTTTGTATAATGGCTGATATTTGTAATATTGTATTGATTTCTGTTAAAATAAAAATACTAGTTTAAAAAGAAAAAAATCAATTTGAGTTCCTGCAGTTGTTACTGACCAATGTACAAATAGCAATGCTGATATCAGGAGGAGAACTACAACCAAAGTAGAATGTTTACAAAAATGTCTGCAAGCTGAAGAAAGTAAAGATTGCCCTTAAAATCCTGGATTAAAAACTGCTTCGTATGGAATGCCTGGTCCTATCCCTCCTTGCACAGCTAAAGACAGCACTAGCTTTTACCCTGGGATTGCTGTGAAGTGGCTATAGCTTCTTGATGAGTACTTTCTTTGGGGGCACCTTTGTCCTGAGGAGTGAGCTACATCCCTTAAGTCTAAGTGAGAGCAGCCTGATGCTGCTGAAGTTAGAGCATCTGCACTGATAGGCAGCGCTCGTAGAGGGAGTAATGGTTCCTTCAATTAATGACTATGCTGGCGCTGAGCCTGCTTGTAGCCTCCTGCTGCCTTCTCCCTCCTGGTGTGCCCGTGTGAGCAGCAGGTCCTTCCTTCTGCCTTGGCTTTCATAGCAGTCAATACAGCTTAAAGGCTGCACAAAGATGAGCTGGTGGGAAACAGCAGAACTTTGGAGACAAGGAGGTGAAGGACCCCTTGTTCTTTGCCACAGCTGTAGGGGAAGGAACTAGACCATTTTTTTCCCAACTGTGGAGGACAAAGAAGAGAAGCTAGCACATAATGAAGAGGTAGCAAACAGTCATTTCAAAGGAAGAGAAAAAGAAGTAAAGAGAGGGAGAAAAGTAGTCACTTAATGTAGCATTGCCTGATCTCCCTTAAACCTTTCAGTGAAAAGATGTCATTTATCCTGTGGAGAGATCAGCTCTGTACTTAAAGCAGGGGCTGTGGGGCTGGTGGTCCATGGCTCCATTTCCAGATGGTTCTGCTGGAAGGGGCTGTGGGATGTAGCTGAGCAGGAACATTGCCGTCCCTTGGGGCTTCACAACAGCTCCTCCTGCAGCTACATTCAATTTCATAGCTGGCTTCACAGAGGGCTTCTGGCAAATGCCCCAGTTGTTCAATTCCTAATGGAGCTAGCTACAGCAGGGAAAGTCTGCAGGGAGCTAACCTGCCCTGTGGGCAGTGTTATCACACTAACGGCTGGAAGAAAAGAGCAGTTAGGAGAGACACCCTGTGTGATCCAAGTCTGGATCATACTTACCTGGAGAGATGAGTTAGGGTGCAAAGGAAAAGAGAAACATGTGACTTGTAGCACAAGAAAATTCCTTGTGGATAGTGAACTGTTTTTTCACTAGGTCTACCACTTAACTTGGATTTCAGCTGAGCTTTTATGCACAGTTGATATGTACTATCTTGAAGTAAGGGTGAGCTAATAGTGAAAGGCAGCCCTGGGGAAGGCGGCATTTGGCTGCTTGTAGAGAGCCCTTGCTCGGGCTGACAAGCTGAAGTGGCAGAGGGAGAAGAAGATTTTGGTGCTGAGTGGCTAATGAAGGGGGATGTGAGTGGGTGGCAACCAGCAGGGGCTTTTCCAGAGCCCTACACTATAATATGTTAAAATCTTAGGTTATCGTGTGGTTAATCCCTGAGCTACATATATACTTTTTAACATAGATAGTATTAGGTAAAAGACCATTAATCTTTACTTACATTTTATTTTCCAGACAAAAGAGATTCAGAAGAGCTGTCATGTTAGAGTAAGGTTCACCCTCAAAATAAATTTATTGTTTTACTCCCTAGAGCAGCTAAGTTGTTACGTGGGTACAAGCAATTTTGTCTTAAAGCCCTTTTCTTGCTTAATGCTTTAATCAATATCTCATGCTACTACTGCACTAGGATTGCTGCTTTGAGTGGCTTTAAGTTAATTAGCACACATGAGGGAATTTTTTCTTGTAAAATACACTGTAGATGGAATATTGCTAAAACTACATTTGGTTTCACTAGTTACTTCCTCTGAATAATGAAAGCATTAAACTCTATATGAGCATTTATATGAGAAATTCTGACTAGAGTTTTCAA
Organism: Eudromia elegans; assembly: GCA_003342815.1. Classification (NCBI taxonomy): domain Eukaryota; kingdom Metazoa; phylum Chordata; class Aves; order Tinamiformes; family Tinamidae; genus Eudromia; species Eudromia elegans. Next base: position 3,523,748 of record PTEX01000011.1, on the reverse strand, counting down.
AAGTAAAGTTGGTTTATTCAGTAAAGCATTAACATCTCTTTCTTGTTAGTAGTTTTTAATCAATTCTTACAGAAGATATGTCTAATCACACTGAAGAATCCTACTGAGAGCACACTCAGGGATCTTCAACTAATGTACCTAAGTGTGAAAAGATTGGTGAATAACTTTTGTCATCCATATATCCAAATATCAAATTAGAAAACAATGGTTTTGGACTAGACAACAACTCTTGTCTCTGAAATAGAATATGTACTAAGGTTTTTTTTTCCCCTTCTCTGTTTATAAAACAAAAACTTGGTTTAGTATAAATAACTGAATGCAGGATTCATAAATAGTTCATGCTTTAAGCTATTATTTATATGGAATATACAGTAAGGGAGACCTGACAAGCACATGACACTAGAATTTATAAACCTGCAGGCTAGTGAGTTTGGAAGAAAGCAGACATTTTATAAAAGGAAAAGGAAACATTGTTAGAGGAGACATATCTTTGCTATTCCTTTTGCAACTTCTCAGTTTCTGCTGTGTTTTCCATTTTGAAACCTTTATATTAAGATATTAGTTGTGAAAAATAATGTACAACTGAAGTACAGGTCTGAACTTTTATCTCTAAGTCTTATGTAGATGTGCTTTTAATAACATGCTTGGTTCTAGCAAAGATTTTTAAGACATTTCTACAGGAGACATCTTTGATTTTGTAGCCGTTAGCGATCCATTTTTTTTTCCTAAAGTCTGCTTAACTTGTATTTCTAGTGTTCAAGTATTTCTTTTTATTTGCAGTCTACTAATTTCTTGAAGTTTATTTTGACCAGTTGACTTAATGTTAAGAGCTGAGTTAGCCTTTTACTTTATGCCTGATACTTACAGTCTCAATTGCAGAAGGCTACAGAATGGATCGTGAACAACCAAGGAAGTTGATGTGATGAAGGGCATCCAGCTTAGCAGTAGTCTTCAGTTTAGATGTTGTGGCTTGGGGGGCGGCTGGTTCTGTTTTGCCACCACCTGTGGTTGGCAGTGAATAAAACCTTTTTGGGTGGTGTTTCTTTTGGATGATGATGTGCAAGTGTCTCCATTTGGTTTCTTAGAAAAAAGAAAGTGGGTTTCTTTAAGCTGTGGTTTTATTTGATGTGAGCATCAAATATGGCCTTTTCAAAAGCTAATTCTACTAAATAAATTTTCTGCTGGTTTTGAAAGCATATAGGATCTTAGCGCGTTCTAAAGTGTATCTTGAGATTGCTGAGAAAGTAGAAACTTTCATGTTGAGTTGCACTGTGTATTATTGGCTTAGCTCCTATTTTCAATAAGGGGCTGGTGGAAAGGAGTAGAAAAATGAGTCCAGTAGGGAATTAATCCTTCACCTGGCACAACCTTCTATTCTCTAGCGATCAGCTGAACTGCCTTTGAGTCAGAGTTGCATTTAGGTCATCCTGTTTAATAGCCACCAGTAAAGGTCTCGCAGTCCGAGATGAATTCGTTTAATGTGTTTTGAATCCTTTTTGCTTTGGTAACATCCTATGGCAATCAGTCCTACAAAAATCAAACACACACACACTGTGCCTCTCCTTTTTTTCCTACCCAACCTGATTTGCCCTACCTGTGTTAATCTTCTGGGCATCCCAGTTCTTGAATTTTGAAGAACAGTGATTAATCATTCTCTGCAGGTTTTCTCTTCACTCTTTGTGATTTTGTGCACTGTTGTTGCAGTGAAATCTCTTTCAGGGTGAAGAATCCTAATTTCTCTTTGCAGGAGAGCTGGTCCATATATCTCATCTATCTTATTGCCTTTCCTGTATCTTTTCTAGCTTTACTATATTCTTTTTCAGATGATTCATCAATGATTTCACTAGTGCACAGTCAGCCAATAGAGAATTTTGACTGAGGAATGCTTTGGTGAACAGGTGGTTGTTTTCTCTTTAAAAAGCAGTTGTGCAGACCTTTAAGCCTTTAAAATAGCATCCTGAATATGAAACTCAATTACTAGCCTTAAATGTACTTTACAGTTAACAAATGGTAAATACAGTGTTTAGTATTTTTACAAACCAGCTTTATTTTTAAGGTATTTTCTTTTTACCTGTGAATGAATGTATGGGTAATTGACTTAATCTACTTTCAGGAATCTGAAAGACTATGTGACAAGTTGCTTTTGAGACAAAGGATGAACTTGTTGTCCCAGATGTCTACGACTCCTATAGACTGCTTGTTTAAGGTAAATAAATTCCTTTTTTAAAATAAATATTCTTTAATGTCAAAATTCTGTATATACCTACATAAATCATATTTATATCCCTTCCTATGTCAGGTTTTCTAAAATTCAATGCAGTGTAGTGTTAATCCAGGGTTATTTGTATTAGTGGTGCAAGTAAGTTTTAGTAGATTATGAAATTGTGTTTGTAGTCCAGTGGATTTCGATGCCAGAATTTCAGCAAGTTGTTAATATGGTCTGTTAGATTTCAGCACATCTGCTAAAAATATTCAAATCAATGAGGATGAGGTACTGCTGTTGCTGTTACTGATCTGCCTGTTTAATGCACTGATGCGGTATTAGCAGCTAGTTGTCTCTCACAGCTTTTATTGCTTAAAAATAGAGTTTGCTGGAGAAACATCAAGTGTAGTCACCTGACAATCTCTTCATGTTATGTATTAATCTCGTACTGTTGTTCTAAAAGAATTGTGCCTATACAAGGACACAGAGAAGAGCTTCTAATTATATATGTTCACAACTTATGGCAAGAGGCTTAGTAATTTTATAGTAATGTGTTTGCACAGAGGAAGTTCAATTCCCTGCGTCTAAAGAGAACAATAGGTTTTTTGTTTTTTTTAAAGAATGTGAGGAAAGCCAAGAACAGAGCCTTTCTAATACTAGATTCCCATTAGGGGGTCTGTACTGTGGCATTGTTCATTTTTCCTTTCTAATACTTGAATATCTATTTTATAATCAGTTTCTTTGGTTTTGTGTTTCAATAAGCAACTCCTCCTTCTTTTAGGAGACCTTATATATCTGTTCCTCATTCTCTTTCTTCTCTTGGCTTTTTGTAGCATATTGCTTCAGGTGATGAAAAGGAAGTGGAGCGATTATTAAGTCAAGGTGACAGTGATAAAGACACTGTGCAGAAAATGTGTCATCCACTCTGTTACTGTGACAAATGTGAAAAGCTGGTTTCTGGGTAAGAACTCTGCAAACACACAAAAAGCTATATGCAAGCCTTGATTTAAGATATCCTTCCTTTAAAATTATACTACTTTGAGTTGCTGAAGATGTTAGAAGCCCTTCAAGATATAATATAGAGCATGTGTTCATACTTTGAGAAGACAGAAGAAATACTGAGTATTCTCAGCAATACCCAAGAGGATATGAAAGGAAACTACTGAACAGTTTGGAACTAGGCACATTTTGTGATGGATGTTGTATGTCCTTTGGTAGACGTGGGAGAGATTCTTCTTATCTTGAACCTGATTGTGTATCATGCACAAAGATAGATCTTTTAACTTAAAATTATGTGTAGGATAATTTGTTGATGTGAAAAGATGTGATAAAGGATTAAAAGTTTTGGAAGTCATTCCTTGTCAGCTTTGGCAATTTCTGTCTCTCCTTCTCCTTATCCCTGCTGCATGGGGATAACCTTTAACCTTTTAAACCACTGTTATTTTATAGGAGGCTGAATGATCCTTCCATTGTCACTCCATTTTCCCGAGATGACCGGGGATATACACCGCTTCATATAGCTGCTATTTGTGGTGAGTCTTCTTGTTTCTCTTCAATACTGTTTTCTGCTTTTTAGATTCTCTATATTAAAAAAAAAAGGCATGTTAGTATATTTTCTAACTTTGTTACATAAATTTGCATTAGATTATTTACTAGTTACAGGCTTTGGAAACTGATATCTTGGCCCCTACTGAAGTTGTTGGCTTTTTTTCTTTTAAGATTAGTTTATTATGGCTAAGTTATTTTCTGTTTGTCTTTTTTATGACTGGTTGGCTCTTAGTGACTACCACAGTAGTAAAGTTTTTCAGTCATAAAAGAAGTATAACTACATCATCAGAAATGAGTCTTTTTTGCAGTTGGCTATGCATGGTGGGTTGTAGTGTCTCCTGTCTTGTGGGCTCTGAAGATTATGACATCAATCTTGCATTTATTAGACATGTATTAGTTTACTTTGTTTTTTTTTATTTTTGTTTGTTTTTTAATATGCTGACTCCCAAAAGGAGAATACTTTTTCTATCCTTGCTCTCAAGATACAAGTGTAGCTTGCTCGTATGTGGAGGTCCTTTTATGGGGCCGTGACCTTGAGTGACGTGCAGTAGAATGACACACTTCCCCAAAAAGCAAGGCCTTGGGAAGTGAACACACAGTGTGCATAAGTGCAAGCTGTTGTGCTTTATAGGCCCCCTTCTAGTTTGAAAAGTAGCTGTGTTCTTATGCAAAGTTTACTTCTGTCTTTTAATGATAGTGTATTTTCCAAGGGCAAACCTCATTAGTGGATGTACTAGTAGCCAAAGGAGCTGTTGTCAATGCTACAGACTACCATGGTTCAACTCCACTTCACCTTGCCTGTCAGAAAGGATATCAAAATGTCACAGTAAGCGCCAAAAGGCTTAATCAGAAGTAAAAACAAATACTTTTGCTAAGTAATAAATATATGACTCTTATCTAAGCTGTTCTATTGTTATTGTCAGGTTTTCCAGAGCTTTACCAGAACTGTATGCTGTCAGAATTAAGCATCTGTTAGCATTTGAAGTTGTGTGATTTTTTTTTTTTTTTTTTTTTCCTGGCATTAATGTTAACCAATAACTGGCAACTATGTATGCCTGATAAATTAATCTGTTTAATTAATGCAAATCTCAAACATATAGTGCAAGTGGAGATCCTAATAGCTTCTCTGCTCTTAAGGCAAAAGAGTATGTAGTTAGTGTGTTCTTGGATTTTGTATATATGATCCTTGAGTTACCATTGCTGAAATTAACCTATGTCTTCACTTACATGGGCCTTTAAAATGTAGGGTAAATGTTCATGTAGTGTATATATTGTAGCATTTGCTGCAGTGGATGATTCAGTTTTTCAATGACAACTCTGAATATCTATGAAGCAGCTTTTATTTGGTTCAGAGGGTAGGGCATAAATAGTGCTGTAAGGCCAAGAGGGACAGTTGCAACTGCTATTTGAAGCGGAAGAGACATAGCTGTTTTTTCTAAAGTGCTTTATCATGCTAGAAATCCAAAGCAATCTTCAGAGCAACAACTGTTTGCCCATTAATTTTTTACTTGCTTAGATGTCCACTCTTATTTTTCTTTTAAGCTCCTCTTACTGCATTATAAGGCAAGTACTGATGTTCAGGACAATAATGGAAATACTCCACTTCATTTAGCCTGCACTTATGGTCATGAGGATGTAAGTAATTTTTTTATAACAAACTAAATGGACATCCTATTGGAATGGAATTAAACTGTGATGCCAGTTTGCGCTAATGTTACATATTTTAAAAAGTAGATAGATTTGAAGAGTAACTATTTGTTGTTGTAAACTCAGGCATTATTCAGTAGTTCATAGTGATTTTATTGTGTGTTCGTATTAAAATTAATATTATTGGGTGTATTATTTGTTTTTTTAACTTTGTTTAGTGACACTGAGGCGATGAATTATAAGGTACTATTGATGGCATTCTTTTTCTTTCCAGTGTGTCAAAGCTTTAGTCTACTATGATGTGCATTCCTGTAGATTAGATATTGGTAACGAAAAGGGAGATACTCCTCTTCATATAGCTGCTCGTTGGGGCTATCAAGGGATCATAGAAGTGCTTTTGCAAAATGGGGCCAACCCGGACATTCAGAACCGGATGAAAGAGACTTCCCTACAGTGTGCGTTGAATTCCAAGGTATTCCTCTTTATCATCTAGCTTGGGTTTGGGTTTGTTTTTCCTAATGCAATTCCACAGAGCTGTATGCTTACCTGTTAACAGCATTTTGTGGTCTGTTAGTATGAAAATGTATGTTTGTATTTAAGGAAGAATTATCATGTTTGAAAATTAATAGTATGAATGCAGTCACTGTAATATAGAACATGAACTTTTAAGCAGGTGCATTGAATCTGCTCAGTTGCTGTTGACTGATTTGTTTCAATCAATGAATTTCTCTTTAGGTGGAGTTACATTGCTTTTTCTGTTAATATTTTTTTTCTGCAGATTTTGTCATTGATGGAATTAAACTATCTAAAATTTGAAAGGGGACAAAGTGCTTCTGAGGTAACAGCCAGTGCAAACTGCTAATCTTTTTGCATAAGTGTTACCTGGTTAATCTGATGATGCAAGATTTTCTGTCTGTTTGTTTCTGACTTATTAAAGTCACCGCTTAGGTCTCCTCAGTGCTCAACAGAAACTTTCAGCAGAGGATCATCTGTCTCAAGTTTGTCATCAGTCTCAATTGATATAAGACAAGAAGAAGTAAAGAATACTTATAAAGAGGTAAGACTGTAAGATCTAAGTTTGATAATAACCCAGGTGAAGGAAACAAGGAGCAGTGAAGCCTTGCAACACTGCTGTAAGCTGCTGCTTCTGGAAGAGCCTGCTGTCTGATTTGGAAAATGATGTGCTGCTGTCCTAATGAGCTTGTGAGATATCCAAATGCCTAATTTTATGTGGTATCAACTGCTCTGCTGGCTCTTCTTGAGGAAAAACAAAAGTGTAATTGGAATAGTTCAGACTTACTGTAGTTAGCTATTTAATTTGAGAATTTGCTAAATTTTACAAAGTTGTAATGGTAGCCAGTGCTTCAAGGACCTTGCTGTCCAGGAATTGTCAGGACTATATGTCAGGACTGGCAATACTATTGTCAGCTTACAAAATCTCTCAGTGATAATAGAATGATAGTGTCTGGCAAGGATGATAAACTAGAATGTGAGACCAGTTTTCAGAGTAGGCATAGGAAACTTTGTAATGTTTGAAGAAACATATACTGTATACTGAGAATCTTGCATACACATTTGCTCATTTCTTGTGACCAAACTGGTCAACTGCATTTCTCATCTTTCTCTCACATGGCATCTCAGGTTCTATTTGACTGGACAAAATTAATTCACACTTTGTTATCAGTTACTCTGTAAGAGGCTTGATGTAGCAGCACCTCCCTTTTTGTATGGGGCCAAGCTCTGTAAATAAGATATAATGTACATAAAAGTTCACCTAATGGCAGATTGAGGATTTGCTTTTTTCTTTAAGGGACAAATTTATCACACCTGAAGCTGAGACTGTAGTTCAGGGAAAAAGATTACAAGCAGCTTATACAATAGATCCTTGGGGTTAATGACCTCTTCTGTAAACCAGCTTTGGCTCATTACTGCTTGCCAAGTTTCACATGGGCTCACTGTTGTTATTAGTACTAGGTAAAGAAACTGGGGCCTAATCCTGAGAGTTCTCCATGAGGGAGTCTGTCACTGGGAGAAAACTGACCTTGCCAGCTTCCCAGACTTAGGGGCTTAGGCCATGGATTAAGGGGACACAGTGAGATCTTCATTAATCCCCGCTGCTCGGTGGATTAAACTCTTCACTGAAATGAGTCAGTCATGGTGTATGTCTTCTGGCTTATTCACGACTTAGAGAAGAGAGAGTGAAGAGCCAGGCACACACTCCTTGATTAGTACTGGTGACTTTCAGCTCAATTTCTGTACAGCAATAAAACCAGAAACCGAGGAGGCGAGTGAATTGCAGTGGATTTCATCAAATGGCCATTTCTGTCTTTACACTGAAAGAGGGAGCTGCTCCTCAATGGAGGATTGAGAAGGCCAGCTGGAAAGATGGGGAAATGCCTGTAGCAGACTTTTTCCTAAATATTCTTAATTATGTAAAACCTTCATAACATATGCTATATATTTCTGCACTGCTGAGGCCTCAGGCAGTTACTTGGAACTGTAGGGAAGTTCTTATTTTAGAAAGAAATTATCAGGACCTTTTGGGTCACTTACCTTTTTGTTTGTTTGTTTTATGTGTATATGCTTAAGAACAGTATGATTCCCTTCAGAAGTGTTATAGAAAGAAGCTAGTAGCTTATGCACAAAATGTAGAGCTGATTGCTAACTTTTTTTGTGTGTGTATATATACACATGCTTTTTAAAAATTAAAAGCTTTTTTTTTTTTTCTATCAGCTTATCCAATTCACAGGCTTAGAGCAATGGTGTAAAAAGCAGTTAGTTTTCACTAAAATGCTCTGTGTTCAGCTTAAACAAAGATAAATGACCAATTTCTATCTTCCCTACCCTTTCAGAAGGATGAAAACTACTTGATATGCTGTAATGGTGAAACATAAACTCCAGTGTTACTAGTGTAAGTTGACATTAGTAACACAAGTAAAGCCCTGAACTTTGAAGGAGTATCCATTTATTTCCATTGTATGAATAATAATGTTTCCTTCAAATAGTGTTTTGGTTTGTGCTTCATAAAAAGACTTTTCCATGCTCTCTAGAACTGTGGAAGGTGAAAATATTCTGTCATCTTCTCAATTCAGTCCTTCTGCCCGGCACACAAAACATTTGTTATGAATGTGTTGTTTCATGGTAATGTTGAATGAAATGATCCTTTCTAGATAAGGATTGAAATGCTGTTCCATAAGATCTTCAACTTGCCTTGTGTTTCTTAATATTGGAACAACTTTGCTTACACAGCAGCATCTTTAGTGATAGAGCAGTGTTCCTATAAGTCTTTCACACATAAATATATTTAAGTTAGATTTGTAGATGTTTGTTTTTAATGTAGGAATATACCAGTGATCTGCAGAGGTGCATTTGGACAATTGGGAAGCATCTTGTGGGTTTTAGATTGTTTATCAACTAATAAAATCACACATCTTGCCGCTCTATGTGCTTCTGGTAGCATAGCACAGCAAGACTCCAAACAGTTTCAGCACTCATCAGGGTGGCAGTTTGTGCTGAGTCTTTTTGTTTTGTTTTTCAGTGCTAGGTTCACAACAGAAATGTGTGCTTAGCTGCTGCGCAGTAATGTAGTATATCAGCTCACAGGGTTTTGCGCAGGTGTGGACTTTGTGTGTCCTCTTGTTAGGTGAGTACTGCTTATCTGCTACCCAGCAAGTCAGAGACCATCAAATGGCCATGGCCTTACACAACTTCTGCATTTTATAAATGATTTTTTTCCCTTTCCTTTAAACCTTTATTGATAAGTGTGAGCTGGGCCAGCAGTAATCCTGTCACTCAAGCTTAGGAGGTTAGTGAAGGACACTGGCTTCTCAGAGTTCAGCTTAACACCAATAATACCTGAGCAAATACAGTTTTGTTTTCTTCATGAATAGGTGGAAAAACTCCTAAGAGCAGTTGCTGATGGAGATCTGGAAATGGTAAGTCTTAGAGTGCCTTCAGAATATTATTGAAATCCAGTTCACCAAATTCAAAATGGGGAAGCTGTTTGTTAATAATACTAAATGGAGATTGTGTCACCAGCTTAATTAAGCAACAGTTAATCAAGTTCACCTCACTTTTTACCAAGAATATTCACTCTGTGTCCCCAAATTACTTTACCTATAGCATTATCTGAACAATTTTTAATCACTGTTTTGAAGTAAATTAACTATTTTTATTTGGACACCCTAATGGTGTTGAAAATGGAAAGTATCCCTACTCACTGAGCTATGACTAGATCATCTTAATGAGAATTTTGCTTGGTAACTTTTTTTTCAAAAAGAAGCATTTAGTATTTCACTTCCAGTAGACAGTTGATGACTATGTTCATATCAGTTTCAGAATATTTGTCCTATAATTCATGATAACATCTGTCTTGATATATTTTTGAGTTAGTATTGTCATTAACTTCCGGAAATTTGAAAAATAAGATCCAAAGTTATTTTACTGAAAAAATGAAAACAACACACAGGAATTGCGAAAGTGTTATATTTTGGGAAAAAATGTGTAAGTTTGTACATTTCTTGCTTGTACTGTAATCCACAGGGCAGAATTATGAAATTCTATGTGACTCTGCAAGGTTTCTATGCTGGATCTCTGTTCTGAAAAATTGATTTGTGATACACAGTAGGAATTACAGGGGTTGATGAAGTGTCATACAGTTCTGTACACAGTAAAATACATATTGATTCTATAATGTGTTTTGTGCCAGTAGGATGATAAGATAGAATTTATTTATTGACTGATAGAGGAAACTACTGCAGGAAAGGTCTGTGTACATCTCGTTATATTCGTTTATAACTCGACTTGATGTCAGTAACTATTATCTAATCAGCCCTTAAGTCACTGCAAGAAGCAGCAGTACATGCAGCGGTGACATATACCATCTTCCTGGTTAAAATGCACATACAGGTAGTATGTGTGAATGTATTACAGTTAAATCTTGACTGTTTTTTTTAAAATCTAAGCTGCCTAATAAAAAAAATTAAGGCATATTGAGCATATGGCTATCATGAGCTGAAAAACTCATATCTAGCACCGATCAGGAGATATACCAACATAAAGCATAAAGCTATGCATTTGGATGATAAGATCACCTTATTTTTTGTGGATTTCCTTGCCCCATTTTTCAAGTTTGAGTAAAAGTGTCCAATTGACTGGCAAAGGTTACAGCTCACCTATTTAAAAAATACAAAAATAAAGCCTCTGCAGAGCTCTTGCATCCACTTCTACCATCAAACTCAAGCTGTGAGTCCAGCAATGGTGCCTTTGTCTCCGTTCCGGCAGAAAGCGGTTCCTCGGCTTTGCTTCATGCCACTGTTCAGGGCAGGCAAAGCGATGGTGATGAGTGATAAACGTTTGGTTGTGCCCTTGCAAAGGGGTTGATACTGAAACAGTGCGGAGTAAAAGTGCATTTTTAAATTGTTTTTTTTTGTTGTTGTTGTATTGATCTTAATGCTGAATTAGCACACTGTAAGAGGTCAGTGCTTGCAGATTGCACAGGAAGCCCTGAGTTCTGAGACCGATGACACTAATGGGGCTGACAGCTCTGCAAAATGAGGCCTTACACATTGAGACAAGATAGAACTTGGGAAGTTACAGGTCTAAGACAAGTGAGTGGCGTTGCACAGTTTTTGATGGTGGTAAAATGTCATCATCCCTGTCACTTATATTTGTTCAAGTGAGTAAAGAAACAAAATTAACATTGATGTGAGCTGGCACAAATCTTTGTCTAATCTTCTTCGTCTGAGCTAAAAGGATTTGGACAATTTGAGCGGAGTTGAACACTGAAGCCTTGATTAGGCAGCAGGAAGTCATTTATAATTTGCTGCTCTACTTGGTGAACTTTCTAGCTGCTTTGTCAACAATAACTTTGTTTTTAATTTTGCCTGTGGGGAGCTGTTGCAGGGAGATGATTCTGTCTAGTGTCTCTTGAGTTACTCACAAGCACATGTGTGTAAAAGTTTACGTGAGTACATATACGGATTTCTTAGGACATGGATCCTCTGGGTTTTTATGAAGAACGACTTGCTTTTTATGCCAGGTACGTTATCTCTTGGAATGGATGGAAGATGACTTAGAAGATGAGGATGACACAGTCAGCACAGCAAAACCAGAATTCTGCCACCCGTTATGCCAGTGCTCAAAGTGTGGGCCAGCACAAAAGGTTGGAATATTCTTTAAACAGTATAATTTGTATTTTTGGAATGTAGAGGTACCTCTGGGGAGGTAGCTGTTCTGTTGCTTTACACCTTATATCTCTATCTAAAAAGCAGCTGAATCTATACAAGCCATAACAATTGATGTGATGATGCGAAGTGTTCTCTTTTTTAATTAGACTTTGGTAAGGTTTTGTTTATAAGAGCAATGTTCAGAAACTTGTTTCAGCACCTAAATGGAGTGCAAAACTTTTGCAGTTTGTTTTTAGGATTTTTAGACTACTTTCTTTAAGGTTTGAGTCAGTAAGGTCTGTTTATTTTGTTGTTGTTGTTGTTGTTTTCTGTTTGTTTTAGCCTCAGTTTCTTTTGGGCTTCTTCTGACTTTAATTTTTAACTGTCACAGAGTATCCACTTAATCAGTTAATAATCAGATTATCTAGGAATATCTGCTATTCCTATGATTAACATAATGCTGATACATGTTTTTTCTCTTTAAAAAAGACTTTAACATCTTTCATACAAACTGTATCTAACTGCAATTTAGGGTTAAAATATAATTACATTTTTTAATATAATTCCTTTTCCATTATTTATCACAGGAGGCATAGAAAAATTAGATGTTACATATATATACACATATATTAGTAGGAAATGGTTCCAGCCTCTTGGAAACAGAAAACCATTTACTTGCACTGCAGGAAGAATATTTGTTATGATGTCTGTCTGAAGGTTTGCATAACTGGATATGTCATTGCAAAATGAAACTAAGTGTGATTTTTCAGTGTTTTGGCTACTTTGAAGTGACCGTGCTTTAAAAACTAACTGAAAACATATGAGATGTCTTAATTTATTTCTTCTAAATTCCTCATTGCTACTTTATTTTTATTTTATCCAGGTTAGAGCATGCTAGTCAGTAGGTGCTTCACATTCACACTGTGATTTACTTTCTGACAACCTGTGTCCTTTACCCTGACTACTGGACTCACATGCTAAAGATGAAGGGAGCAGGGCGTGAGACCCTCTTGTTGCTCTCACTCGTGACAGGGAGGAATGGCACGGGCCCTTTGCTTGCCTACTGAAGGAGGAGTAGAAGGAACTTGTTCACTGGTTTTACCGCTGTGTTAGGTAGGCACACCCTTGAAGAATCTGAGGATAGGCAGAATGAGAGACTATTTACCACTGTGTCAGGTACCTAGGCAGTTGGACAGAGGAGTGAAGTGGGCTGCTTTGTACTTCTGTGTGAGCTGTGGGCCGGGTGGTGTCTTTATCTTGATTCCCAGTAGGAGCCTGTGCCCTGGGCCAATGTTGTTCTACATGAACAGAATTAATTTTAGTGGGCCTTACCCTTGATGTCTCATCAGTGAAATACATGCTTAATATCTGTCTCCAAGAACATCAAGTTACATGTAAATAATAGGTAATTTGTAATACTAATATCTGTTCTCTCTTATACGTAAGGACATCTTAACATCTATATAGAAACTGTGGTTTTTGCTTTCATCTCAAATGGTGCAGCATTTTCCTTTCGTAATGAGAGGAATACTTTGCCTGGAATCTCTCTATAGGAAGGGTTGTGTTGAAAAGCAGAAGAGAAAAACAAAAGAAAAATAAAACAAAGCCCAAAGCAACAACAAGAACAAAACAAAAACTCACAAATGTTTCTTTGAGAACTACAACTAACCTGCCGTGGTTTACTAACCATCTTCCTGAAGATCTCAATTTTGAACCCATGGCAGTAGCTCTTGTAATGTCATTCTGTGTGTTTCATGTATTTGATTGCTTTCTCATCAATAGAAAGTAGAATAATTAATTATTGTAATTAGTTTTCTTGTATTTTTTTCTCAACAGAGATTTTCAAGGATCCCTGCTAACGGGCTTGGAGTGAATGTTTCGAATCAAGATGGTTTTACACCACTGCATATGGCTGCACTGCATGGCCACTCTGAACTTGTCTCTCTTTTGTTGAAAAATGGAGCCAATATCAGTGCCAAGAATGCCAAACATGCAGTTCCTCTTCATTTAGCCTGCCAGAAGGGTCACTTCCAGGTAATTGATCCTTTTCATTAATGCAAGCCATTTAACTCCTGAGCACTAACAAAAAGCTGTTTTGTGAAATTATAACTAAACCAACAATAGTGCAGTCCAGGGATTCTGTGGTTTTATTTAGTTTTTTTTTTTTAATCTTCCCAGAGAGAAAGATCATTTTTCTACAGAAGCAGTTTCTTTAGACACTTTTTCTTTTAAGTCTGCTCATGCTTAAATTTTTGTAAAGAAATAAGCCTGTAATAGCTAGCTTCTGTTAGCAGAATTCCTGCTAACAGACTTCATGAAAATAGGCCCTGTTGAGTGTAAAATTAGAATACTTTAATTGGATTTTCCTAGGTGTTTTGCCTTCAGTGCCATGCGTGAGTCCTCCCTTGGAGTCCATGTCTCTTGTGGGTTACACGTTCATATACTTGGGATCACTTCAACATATTTTCATTTTCTAGCTGCCTTTTTCCCCAGTTGTTTAGGATTTTTTTTATAAGTTTGAGGTAAAATATGAAAAGCCATAGGCATAGATGTTTCTGGTTATCTGTTTGGCCAAGAGGAGACTTGCTTTCTCTATCCTTTTTTTTTTAATTCTATTTCTCATTCTCCACTACCTGAATTTTCCAAAACATGCTTCAAAAACAGGGCTTTCGCTGCGTGTTTGTGGTTAGCTAGTGTCTTAAAAGATACTGTTATTTCCTCCTATAGGTCGTCAAGTGTCTGATGGATTACAATGCTAAACAAAATAAAAAGGATATATATGGAAATACTCCATTAATATATGCGTGCTCAAATGGTCAGTATGAGACTACTGCCTTGTTGTTACAGGTAAGATCACTGAAAATAGACTGTTCACAATAGTATTTTTCATACAGTATTTGTGTTTATCCACTGCTCAGGATTAGTATTTTTAGTTGCACATTTCTCCCTTAAAACTACCTGGAAAAAAATCGGAAGTATTTTTTCTTCTCTCTGTCCTTTCAATGTCTTTCCTTCATGTCTTCTATTAGATATTAGGTCAGTACTATCTTACTCTTCTACAGTTAGTTCTCTTCATGGAACTCTCTTCTGGCAGGTTTTGTGCCTTATGGCTATTTGTTTGGCTATTTGTTTTTTGTGGGGGTGTGCTTTTTTTAAGGGGGGAAAAAAATCTCTCAAAATTGAAATATGTAGGACATGCATTGAGAAGTGAAGGGAGCTGATCAATTAAACTGTGAATGAGAGAGAGGAGGAGGTGATACAGTTATTGAAGTGGCGATTGGTAGCGCGTTTGTTGCGCGCTATCTCCATTTCATTCTCCTCGTTATTTGTAACGTTGCTTTTTGCCGTCCAGCTTGGTGCCTCCGTTAACCTGTCCAACGCCCAGGGAAACACGGCGCTGCACGAGGCGGTGCTGGGGAGGAACGAGGCGCTGGTGGAGCTGCTGCTGCGGCACGGGGCGCTGCCTCACGTGCGCAACGGCCGGCGCCGCACGCCCGCCGACTGCGCCGAGCCGGTGAGCGCGCCGCGCGCCCTGCGTGCCGCCCGCGCGGCCCCCGCTGCACGCGGCAGCGTCTGCAGCCCGCTGCTGCTCACGGTCCCTGTGCTGGGCAGGGGGAGTGGTACAAAGAGCAACAGCCCTCTTTAGTACATGGCATCAGAAAAAGAAGCACTCATTTATATATAAAAAAAGAAAAACATGCACTAGTGATTTTTTTGGTGCTGAGTATGGTGCACTTAAATTTACAAAGTTGTTATCACACTCGTATTAAATTTTACTTTTTTCTCAAACTCTTTTTAAAAATGGCAGATGAGAGCGTCATTCTAGCTTTTTTATACAGTAATAGCCTCTGAAATGTAGTATTTTGGCCCTAAAATGCTCTACTGCCTTAATTTCTGTAGGTATATTATAATTTATTCATAAATTAGATTAACCAAAAATAACACAGTAAAAATTACAGCTCAGTTGTTGCTCCAGGACAGTGTAACTTGTGAAATGCTCTTTCTGCCCCTTCTCAGACTCATGTAATTTAAAGTTTGCGTTTAGAAAAATGTATTTTTTGTGTGTGTTCTATGTTCATATTGGCAGCAATTAGCATTCTGCATAGAGTAGAATCCTAAATTGTACTGACTTTTTTCTTTCTTTTTTTTTTTTTTAAATAATGGTGAAAATGGAAACTTTTAAGAATTCCAGTATTGTTAAGTTGCTGGAAACAGCACCAAGCTATTTACCTACATCAGAAGAGAGAGAAAAGGACTGTGAGCAGCATGCTACTATCAAGATAAGAACAAAAGGTGTGTGTTGTATTTTCACTGGTATAAATAAAAAGAGATTTGGGAATTAATGTGTGACTGCATCAAATACTTGATATACCTGATCAAGGGGATGGTGCTGCTCCTGGTCTGTGCTGGCCTCTTCGCTCCCTCCTTCGGCTCCTCCGCTCTTCCTTGTACGTTTGTTGGGTTGCAGGGGGGTTTCCAGGCTGATCGGGTCGCTGGGCCGGGGTAGCGGCAGTGACGAGGTTTGTGGTGAGGCCCCGAGCTCATCGTCGGGGGGTGTCTCCTGTCCCCAGCACCACGAAAAGAAGGGGGATCCGCAGCAGGACTCGGGAGAAGGAGCAGCAGGAAGGCCCATTCCAGCACCAGGGTTTTCGGTTAGACTTCAGTTACATTTTCAAGTTAACTCTTGCCTGCTTCCATGAAAAAGCTATCAGTATTTTCTTGACTAATACAAAAAAAAACGTATCACAGTATGAGTGATACAGCAGTCCTTTCTATGGAAAGGAAAAATGGAAAACTATGGAAATATTTCTAAAAGAATTGGAGGCAACAGGAGTGATATAACTAGGAGGCGGAATAGCAGGTGTGTCCTAATTTGGGGTTGTAATAACGTGAATTTAGAGCCCTCAAGTCCAGTATTGCTTCATTTCTTTAGAAGCTGGGCAAGGCATGTTAATTTGATCAAGAATGCTTGTTCCTTAAAACTTAAACAACTTAAAATGCTGTAAACTTAACTTAAAATGCTGTAGAATTTCCAAAGAGAAATTGTGTCTCAGATGTTACTATTCAACTTTTACTGCAGAATTTGAAATGGAATGCGAACAGAGACTGGTTTTCATTCAGAACGGTGTGCATTTCATTCTGAGGTGCGACTCGGTTGTAACTTTAGCTGCCTGTTCTTTTAACCCCCCAGTGAATTCTAAGCCATGTGAGAGAGCCGATGATCCCATAAGCAGACAACTGCAACTGGTCCAATCAATTAACAGATTTAACAAGTAAGCACAGAAGCTTCCTTGGAAGCATGTTTGTTGTTTCCCATAACTCCAGAAGAAATATAGCATATGGTAAAGGCCAAAAATGGGTCCAGCACCGTTCCACATGAGATATGGTTGATTTGACAAGTAGGAGAGTGCTCTGAGGCTTAGGCTTAGTGAGAGCAGAGGGAGGCGGTGAGTGCGAGGTGCTGCTGGTGAACAGCGAGGACAGGCTGTGCAGCAGCAGGGGAGGCCCCGTGAACTAATTGAAAATGGTTTGGGCACTGTTAATATTTGCTGTGCCGTAGGGTAGGAGCGTTCCTGCCAGACCGCTTTAAACTCTGGCGTTAGTGCTTCACTCGGCGTTGGGCTTCCTGAGCCCTTCAAGCTTCAGCCTGTATTCTGGGATGACCTAGAGGAAATACCAGTAGGGCATCGTTCTCGGGGAGGGGGCAGGATGTGTGGTCGGGTAGTGGAGCCCGTCTGTGTTGAGACTGTGCCATCTTGTGGACTCGCAGTCACCACTGTGTGGATGGGAACGTTTGCTGAAGTCTGCTGCGTTACATAGTTAAATCTAACTCTTTTAAAATGTATTTTAGAGCAAAACACTTACGGAGAACAATAACAAGAGATAAAAGTGTCCCTAATTTTGATTATCAGTTATTGCATCAGGTAAGAGGAAATACTTGTTTGAATTATTTGTATAATACACTAATTATTTGTATTGTCTGCTATAAATATAATACATTAGTAAATAAAATATTCTTTACTAAGGGCGGTCAGTGAGTGCAAAAGGTCTGACCTGTTTTCCTAAACTGTTAGAGTTTCTTCATTGTCCAAATTTCAATGGTGCTTCTCTACCACCTCTTAAACCTCTTGTTCTTTGTCACTTATTGCAGGCTTCATCTCTTTGTTGTCTGTCTTGTCCAGCAAAATCTGGGATGTGCCAAGGCTTGACAAGTCTGCAGCATGTAAGAAAAGCTGTAGTCAAGCAGAGATGCTTCTGACGAGAGGAGTTTTTCAGTAGGTCGAAATAGAAGGTTGGAAGAGAAAGGCCCAGCTAGGCTCTGGCATCCCAGATCAAAGTGGGGGTTTGCACGATGAGCCTGCTGCGAGGAAGGGGTCGCTTGCGAGGGCGAGAGCCAAGTGCACGTTGCCTGCTCGGCTGCCCCCCAGCTGCGTAGCCACGTCTGGCATCAGTGACTCCACGTGCAGCCGGGCGTGCCGGGCACCCTGGCTGCCGCCTTGCCCAGAGCACGAGCTCCCCGCTGGCTCCTTGCGCTGCCTGCAGCCCTCGTGGCACCTCCTGCTGCTCCGTTGCAGAGTGCAGACACAAACTGCTCTGCTCACGTGAAAATTAACGTGCTTTGCTTTTGCCAGATTAGCCCGGTTGGAGTGGAATTGCACTCTCTGCTTTTCTCATCCATCCCTAAATTGAATGCTGTCCTATTTCAGACGTCCCTTAGGAGATTTAACATGGACAAAGAAATTTGAAAATGCCAAAATTTGTATTTTTTTTCTAGTATTAATGGTAATGTCACCCTTTAAATGTAGCATTTAGATTTTGTAGCTGTGGATCAGGAGACAGTAAGTCGTGCAGCATGGTGGGTGTTGAGCAGCCACTACTCGCCAGGAGGGCTTGGCTCTCAGCACCACTCGGAACTTACTGAGTATGCCCTGCATTGATCATGCACAGTCTTTTTGAAGCTTTTTCGATATTGTTACCATTATTTCAGTAGAGGGATATCATAATTCATTTGTGTCTTTAATTCTCCTTATCTTAGAAAATCTGTTGTTAGTCTGAGCTCTCTTTAGTGCCTTGGTTATGTTTCCTTTTGCAAAGTGGCCACTAATCAAGGGTGGCCACATGCTCTGCAGAGGAAGAATCAGGAGCGCTTGTGGGAATGGGAGACAAAAGTAGCTGAAATGACCAGAAGAGGGTCTCAAAGAAGAGGGACTGCGGGGGCCTCTTCCCTGCGAGGGAAGGTCTGGAAGCAGTTGTGCATGGTTCAGCAGTGCCTGGTTCAGTCTGGCTGCATTAGTTGCATTAGTGCTAAAATAGTGCTTTATGGTAAAAGAAATAGCTGTGGAATTCAAACATCCTGAGACTTAAATTAAAAAGGTGTTTGGAAAAACTGGGATGATATTAGGATAGTGTGCAAGAGGGAAAAAGTCTTTGAATGCCTTGGTGATCTTTTCAGTTCTGGTGCTGATTTACATGTAGCCTGGGGCAAGTTAAACCTCTTTTCTCCTTGTTTCCCTCCATGTATAATCAGAATAATTACTAGACTACAAAGCAAGCTATTTTTAGTCATTGGCTGTGTTCTAATTATCTCAAAAATTCCATGAAATCAATGTGATAATTGCATTCAAAAACACTAATTCATTTTACTTTTTGTAATGAAGAACAATGAAGAAAATAGACAATGCTTTAACATGTCCTATTTTTGCACCCTCACAGTTAGCTATTAAGAGCTTTGATAAAACCAAGTTAAAAGCTGTTGAAACACGGGACCAGAGCACAGCCCAGATTCTTGAGGCAGGCTGCAGCGGTGGATTTGTGGCACGCGGGGATGTGCGAGAGGCTCCTGACAGGAGTCAGCTGCTGCACCGGAGGCACACGGTTGATGTGCCGCTTTCGGCAGAGGACGCCGGCGCTGGGAGCGCCGCAGCCAGCCCTGCAAGTCCCAGTGCTGTACGGTCGGAGTACACCCACGGGGAAGCCTGAATTTGATGTCAGGAGCTGAAGAACTAGGTGGTGGTCGTGTCCATAGCCCTGCGCTGGATGTCAAGGAATTCCTTGAGCCCTGCCCTGTGAGTGGGACGCCAGGATGACTCTTGGGCAGAAATACCATGTTCCTGGTGCTTTAGGAGACTGACTGACTGACTGACTGACTCCTCTGCTGATCTTGGAGATAACTGTTCAGTCAGTGTGTTCCTGATCTCGGCAGAGACATGTTGGGATGCAGGTGGCAAAGCTACTTCCCTACTCTACTCAGCACTTAATAAAAAGTTTTATGTTATGGTAAACCAGCCAGAATCCTATATTCTACTTTCCAGCCACTCACTTTGTTTTTAAAAGTCTGAATAATTTTTGCATTTTCAGTTTTTATCACTACATTGAATAAATATATATAAATATTTATTTATATAGATATATTGGATAAATCCTATTTATTACCAGAAATAATGCAAATGCCTCTATTTTTATTGTAATGTTGCAAGCCATTATAATATACATTTCTGTGTATTTAGCAGCTGGGAAGACAACAGTCTGTGACACCACGTGAGAGATCTATACATGCTAGAAACATGATAAGTAATGTGGTATTCTTTTGCAATGCACCCCTGTATTGAGTCTGCAAGGTGGAGTTATTACAGGAACCAAGATGCTGAGAAAAGGTCGAGTGCACCGGATGCAGCTGAACTTTGGACTCACTGTTCACAGCCTCGTTTAAAAAAAAAAAAAAAAAAAGGGCAGAAACAAGTATGTATCAAGATGCATAAAACTGGTTTTTTTTTCTAATGCAAATCATGCCAAAACAGAAATGATTCTGCACCTGGGTAAAACTGGCAATGCAAAACTGCTGCTTAAGGGCCTGTTGCCACCTGACTGTTTAAATGGTTCAGCTTCTTGATTGTGAAAACTCCTCCCAACAGCTTTTTTTTGGAATAGAACAAATTTAGAGGTGATCCATGTGGAAGAATTGAGAGCTCGCAAATACCTATGAGATAGCAGCTTACTTTTGGACTTAATTTTCTACTATTTCAGTTAAAAAGTTTTAAAAGTGGTTATTGTAAGAGAAATGTGTAAATAGTGTTTCTAAACAGAGTATTTTTTATTTCTGACTTATCATGTCCAGCTTGCAGTTTATTTCAAAAGATATTTTTATGAATAATTCTGCTTCCTTTAACGGTGGTATGAGTAAACTGCCTGGGAAAGTACAACGCTGGAGGACATACTATGATTATTTTGAAGTAAGTTTTAAATCTAAGGGGTAAATTGTGCAAAAAGTACACACTTGCACATTTGGAGAGGAGTGTTTATTTTTCTAACAATTTATGAGTTAATCTGATTTTTCTAAGGTGCCTTGGAATTTGTGCCAAATGATGGAAAAGAAAAAGGCAGTAAAGTAATTCTCAAGAAAGCTGTTTGAGTGCTTATTTAAAACATTTTATCTTTTATCCAGTTTTCTGTACTTTGGTATTGTAGGCATTTGAAAATTTCACCTTGTGCCTATATGTAAATTGAAGGAATGTCTTGGAATTTACTCTAGTAAATTTCTGCAGGACTCTCTTCTCCTCACTTCTGTCCTACATTTGTGGTTTCCCATATGTGTGAGTGTAGATGAGGAAAAATCAGCTTATTACATTTCTGATATGGGTGATATCTCACTGCAGAGTAAAAGTACAGATTACATTGCTGTACCTTTAGTTCTACATGAACCATGAACCACTAGGATGATGAAACGGGGCCAGGCCAGTTTTGTAAGTCCTTAATGAGAGTCCCAGAATGGTCAGCTAGCCAAATCAACTCCAGGGAACGTAGGATCCATCTGCAAAGTATGTTCCTGTACAAGCCAACTAGTCTCAAAGGTCAGAAAATCAGAAGAGGTATTTCTTGTCTTTAAAACTGAGATTTTGGATCAGCCTCCTCAGAAAGCTATAACGTTTATATTGTTGATAGCAGACGTCAATGCATCTTTTTTAGTTACATTCACACATGGTGGAAAAAAAGCACCAACTCGTGCTCACTTTAAGCAATTTTATTCTGTCCCCTAAGTATTGCTGTGGGACCCATACACGCTTCACAAGTGACGTCAGAAGAAGGTGTTCTGGTGATAGAACGTTTATGCACACAGTGATACAGTATTTATCCTACCTATTTCCATAAACACATTTTTGAATAAAGGTATAGCACAAATTCAGTTTTATGCATGCAGGAGCTGCAGAGTTTAGGAAAACTGTTTGTTTTTAACCCTCAAAATCAGAAACATTCCAGCCATTTGATAAAAATGGAGGTAGTTTAAAAAATTTATGATACCAAGTGTCTGAACAGTGCTGTATTACATTCTCCGCTTTGACTTGCTTTGTGTGAACTTGATTATTTTATGGGTGAACAGTTCAGTTAGATGCCAGTTGCAATTTCTTTACACAGATTTCCTGATAAAAAGTCCTCCACTTCTAAACTCCAATCATCAATACTTTGATACCAAAACAGTTTATTTTCCAAGTTTCCAGAACAGATTCTACAGCCATTAAGCAGCTGGATGGAATTCCTTCATGGATTCAGGAAATCTTGTTTCTAAATGAGCCTCTGTAATTTAGACTTTAAATTTCTGGCTATTCCTAACACTGCCGTTGGACTCCTCAAGCTCCAACAGCAGCAAGTTAGGGGTGTGCACGTGGTGATAGCATAACCTGCACCCTGAGCAAGGGGAAACACAGCATTCATGCTAAGGAAGCAGCAGGGAACCCCACACTGCTCGGGGCTCTTACACTACAAAAGTTTAAGTTATAATGTCCCCTTCTCAGATTTATTTGACAAGTTCACTTGTTGGCCTTAACAATAATAATAATAAAAAAAAAGAAACGTAAACATTTTCAGCTCTTTCATTCTGCCTGATACAGTATATTGCCTTTTTTCGAGGCAGGTTGTTTGGCAGACAGTCTGATGGTGTATTCAATAATCATCATCTTCATCTGAATCCAATACTTTTCTTCTGTTGAACTAAAAAAAACCACATGAAATTAACACACAAGGGTCATAGCAAACCCAACACAGAACAAGCCTGTGAAATGTACACCTTTGACAGTACAAAATCCTCAGTGCCTTCTGAAAGCAGAAATTACTGCAGCTCACACAGGAGGAGGTTTCCTCCCATCGCCATACCCCGCTCCCCAGTCAATTGCTACAGTATGTTTCTAGGGCACGGTATCTTCACCACTGGACAGGTATTTACCCAGAGAGAAATCTCAGATATATCTTAACATAAATGTGAAATTCACATGAGGCCAGCAGAACTGCGACAGGGAGGCAGTTAGTAGCGCTATCTACAGCCCTAGTTATTTTCTACCTACCATACCCAACAGCGCTTCTCTCGTGGCCAGTGCACTACTCCAACAGTTCACTGTTTACACGGTTCTCCCTGGCAACAAAACCCAGATATCCCGAGGCTGGTATGTGCAAATTATCTAGGGATTCGGGCAACTCTCATCAAATTTCGATATTCATCAGTGTGGGAAAAAGGACGGTGAACAAAAATCAAAGGAAATGGTGCAAATCATGCACCACCCTACTTTGTTTTCATGGTGGATTATATCTGAGATTTTTTAAACAAAATAAACAGAATTTATGAAATGAGACTTACCTTTACCGTTGTTTTCTTTTCTGTTTGCTGACTCACTTTTTCTAGTATTTCTATCAAGCCTTGTTCTGATACCTATGAAAACAGAACAAAAAGCCATGTAAACACACTCTGAGAGATGCTTAATATCAAAGACCAGAGTTATGCTTCTCCTTAAAAGGTGTTTGGCTGATAGAATTGTGCAGTATGTAATAATTAGAAACTTTCAACCATCTCTTCCAGTTAGTTAATTTGCAGATATTGGAAAACATGAAGTACACTTTTTTGAGGGCTTAAGGTTTGAAAATAAATATGATGTATGAAAGATATGTATATATGAAAGATATATATAAATACTTATGATATAAAAAAGGAAGAAGTAGAGAAACAGAACTCACCTTTCCAGGTAGCTGTCCAAATCTTGCCATCTGTATAAGATAATTCTCTACTGCTTTTGCTTTATCTGGTTTCACAAGGGCCAGATTGCTTACTGCAATAAAAAACAGGCTCTGCTTGTTTTATTTTAAAATGAGTATCTTCACCAGTACTAAAAACATGACAAAGGTCACTATAAAACTGTCTTGTTCATTGTCACTTTCATCATAAATGTGTTAGTTTAACTTTTTTTCTCCTCATTGTGATCATCATTAATTCAAGAATGAAATTTAATTTTAAACATGCAGATATCAGTTAACCCCATCCTCATTAATCGATGATACTATCATTTGAAAAGCTGTTACAGTTTTATCTTCCCATTGATTATAATACTTTTCTAGTCTGCTCTCCAATACAACCACCTAAGTGTCTGATTTAAGCAGCACAGGGAAGCACTAGTAAAAGAAATTTTTTAATTAGAAAATGACTTGAATACTTACATCTTGCACGAGCTGCTTGATCTAGAACTTGAGCTAAAATAGTATTTCTTATCTCTGCTTCCCTGTAAAGGAAAATTAGTTACACATTAAAAGAAATATCAAGTGTCTAAAATAATATGCCCCAAAAGCAAAGATTATAGAAAATGTTCTATTCCCATGACTTTTTGAGATCACTTCCAGCCCTATCTTCACAATTTCTTTCATAGTTTTTTCTATCATGGGTAACTCTGTATTTTCAGGATGGCGTTAAATAACTTACTTAGTCTTCCTCCCTCCTCGCTGCCCCAAAAAACAAAGCAAAGTATTTCAAGAGAATTAAGTAGTCAAAACAGTTACTGTATTACTTGATGCTAACAGATTTAGGACAAAATTATCAGCTCCCATTTGTACCTCTGTTTTGCTTCCTGTTGTGATGGATCACCAGAAGGATCCTAAAGGGCAGGAACAGGATAAACTGTTATCGTCTAGTAACAGGACTGTAGGTTTAAATATCTGGCAGAGATTAACACAAACCTGCCTGACCACAGACTATTTATGGTTAAGACCATTTTATGCTTAAAAGCAGGAACTGGGGGGCCACGGCAAGTAACCAGGTGATCGGAGCGGTGGCTCTCGCTTTGCACGCGAGGCCGGGCGATGCCCAGGGCTGCTGCACTCATCACCCATGGGCTGCTCTGGGCCGGGACACGGGAGGCCACCCCCTCGAAGCGCTAAGACCAGGGACACGAAGCCCTGAGATCATGCGACATCAGCGGCAGCTCAGGACAAGGCTTCACGTTTATTGATGCACGAGAAAACACCACCCTAGCAACAGAGGAGGGGATTAAATGGGCGTCAGTAACGAAGAGTGGATGAACCCCACAGCCCGGCCCCGCTGCGGGGAAACCCGCACGGAGAGCGCGGGGCGGCCTCGCAGCAGAGCGGGACGCGGCGGCCCCCGGGCCGGGACCGAACTCCGGCGCGAAGGGGGCAGCTGGAACGCGACGGCTGTGACGAGACCGGCCCGGAGAGCATAAAAGCGCGGCCGCTCTGCCCGGCGCCGCACAGCGACGGCGGCCTCCCCGCAGCGCGGAACGGAACGGAGCAGCGCCGAGCCGAACCGAGCCGAGCGGGACCCCCGGGCGGGCCTTACCCCGTGCTTGGCCTGCAGCTCGGCCAGGCGCTGCTGCCGCAGCGCCTCCAGCTCCTCGTCCGCCATGGCGACGGGCGGCGCCACATGCGCCTGCGCGGCAACCGCCCGCAGGCATCACCAATCGAGCGCCGAGGAACGAGCGTGCACCGAGCGACAGGCCGTGAGTAGAGGCGGGGGCGAGACGCGCCCCGCCCATCTCGGCTCCGCCCCCCCGCGGCGCCGGCACCCCCCCCCCCACGCGCCACCAGGCGGCGCTAAAGCGCCTGTCGCGGTGCCGCGCGCCGCCCGGTCTCCACCCACGCGGTGCCGCGCGCCACCTGGCGTCCCCGCGTGGTGTCACGCGGTGCCACGCGCCGCCGGGCCTCGCTCACGCCGCTGTGTGTCACCACACACCGCTTAGCCTTCCCGGCGTCGCTGTGCGTCGCCACGTGTCACCCAGCCCCCTGTTGCAGCGCCATGCGTCACCACGCGTCACCTCGCCTCCCCTCGCAGTGCTGCACTATTCCTTGCTAGTCCTTGTGTCACCACGTGCCACCTGGCCTCCCCTTGCGTCACCTTGCCTGCCTTTGTGTCACCCTCTCTGTCGCTAAAATCTACCCTCACATCACCATGCATTGCGGCCCCTCACGTCACTAAGAGTCCTCATCGCTGTCTTCCTGTCTTGCGTCGCTGTATGTCCCCAAGCCTCGTGTCACCCAGGCTCTCCTCATATCACTAAACATCCTCCTGCCTTGCATCACTAAACCTCCCATGGTGTCACCAAGCCCACCCTCGCGTTGACACGCGTTGCCTCCTGTCGCCACCTGACTTGTGTTGCCAAGTGTGCCTTCCTCTTGTGTCGGCACCTCCTGAGCATCGCTAAGCCTCCTGTGGCGTTACTCAGCCACCCACGGCCTCGCTACACCTCCTCTTGATTCAGTAAGTGTCCCGTTGTGTGCCTGAGCCTAGCTCCACCTCGCCAAGTGTCACCATGCCACACCTCACGACGCCTTGCAGAGCCACACCACGCCTGACCATGCCTCGCCTCGCCACACCTCGCCACGCCTCATCATAACTTGTCTCGCGAAGCCTCAACCTGCAAAGCCTCGCCAAGTCTCACCACGCAACGCCTTGCCAAGCCTGAGAAGAACTAGTTCAGCCACACCTCGCCAAGCCGCACCAAGCTGCACGATGCCTCACCACACTTTGCCTCGCCAAGCTTCACCTGGACCACCCTAAACCCACCTTGCCAAACCTCACCAAGACTCTTCTCGCCACACCTCTTCACGCCTAGCCTCACATGCATCATCTCACCTCAACACACCACGCCTCACCTTGACAGACCTCACCACACCTCACCATACCTCACCTCCCCACATCTCGCATCGCCATGCCTTGCGTCGCCAATCCTTCAGCACGCAACGCCTTGTCTTGGAAAACTCACCGTGCCTCATACTTTGTATCGCCATGCCTCAGCAAGCCTCACATTGCCAAGACTCACGATTCCTCGCCTCACCTCTCCACGCCTCACCTCATCAAACCTCGCCTCACCATGCCACACCTCACCAAGCCTGATGACACCATGCCTTGCCACACCTCGCCATGCCTTGCCTTGCCTCACCTCCTCAAGCCTTGCCTCGCGACGCCTCAGCACGTCGCGCCATACCTTGTGAAGCCTCAAAGCACCTCGCCTCACCACGCATGCCCTTGTCTTGTCTCACCACACCACCACACCACGCCATATTGCACCAAGCCTCACCACACTTCGTCACACCTCACCAAGCCTCACCTCCCTACGCTACACCTCACCAAGTCTTAACATGCTCACTACACCTCACCACGCTTCACCATGCCTTGACACACCTCATCAGGCCACACCACACCTCATCTCGCCACACCTCAGCACGCTTCATTACACCTCAGCACGCCTCATCTCACCAAGCCTTGACACACCTCACCAACCCTCATCAAACCATGCCAAACCTCACCATGCCTCACCTAGCATCTCCACGCCTCCTCGCCATGTCACACCTCGCCAAGCCTCACTGCATCTCACCATGCCACACCTCCACAAGCCTCGCCATCCCTCGTGTCACCTTGCCAAGCCTCACCAAACCTCACCTTGCCACACCTCGCCTCACATGTTGTCCAGCCTTGCCATGTCTCGCCTTGCCACGATTCGCCAAGCCTTGTCACACCTCGCCTTGACTTGACAGGTCTGACCAAGACCTCACGGGCCTTGCCAAGCCTTAGAACTCCTTGTGTCACCAAGCCTCACCAAGCCTTGCCTTGCCAAGCCTCAGCACTCCTCGTGTCACCAAGCCTCACTCAGCCTCACCACGCCAAGCCTTGCCTCGCCACCCCTCGCCAAGCCTCGCATCACCTCGCCAATCCTCACCTCACCTGGCTAAGCTTTGCGTCGCTAAACCTCCCTAAGGCGCTCTAAACCTTCCCCAACCTCCCTAAATTTAAAATCAGATTCAAAACCACTAATTTAAAGGAGATGTCTCTCCACTTTTATATTAGCAGCAGAGGGAGCCCTAGTTCTACACAAGAGTGTGTGCTAAAAGCAGAAAACACAGTAACTGCTGTTTTTTGCTGTGCACTATGTTCTCACAGGTGAAGCTTTAATCTGTATTGTACATCTCTGTTGCTGTAAATTCATGCTCCACTATACCGCCATATGCTTTAATTCAGTCAGAGAAAGCTGCAGCAATCCTAATACTTCCTCTAGCTTCATAGATATTTGCGTTACATGTTTGATTGAGTGTTGTGTTCTCACACACTGAAAGGTTATGCCTTAATACGTTGTTTTAAAATGAGTTCATTAGCAATGAGCTGACAGTTGATGAGTTTGTGAGTCTTGAGAAGGTAGTGTAGTTGTCGTCAACAACCACATGAGTTTCAGTACACAAAATGAGTTTAGCCCATTAAAAAAAACAAAGGCATGAATAACAATGTTTTATGTTTTATCCTGTTGTCTAGCCTGTTGCCTATTTCCTTTCTTGTCTGTGTACAGGTATATAGCAATACGTCTACAAAGTAGACAGTTAATCTAAACATGTAGGTGTAGGATTTTCAGAACTGTTTGAGTGATTCTGGAAGATGCCCTTAGCACCCTTAGAACTTCATGAACTGTATGTTGCAAGTGTGCCATACACTTAGTAGATGATTTTGTTTGTGTCCAGCTATGGAGCCTGTGATTGAAATGCTATGATTAATACACAAAACGGGTACTATTCTACAAAAAGCAATGGAAAGTACCTGCCTGTAGTCAAAAATATGTGTGTTGGTGCTGAGGGCATGTATTTCCCGTCCTTAGTAAAGCTTTATTGTAAGTCATCTATAAAGAAAACATATACAGTGATCTATATGCAATACATACACAAAAAATGTAAACAGTGAAAGGTAGTAGTACTTACTATACCACCAGTATACTACTTTATAAGAAAATTATTCTTTAAATGTGCTTATGTGTGATGTTTAAAAGTTCAGCCTCTCAAATCTAGAAAATGTCCATCAAAGAGAGGTCAGCCCATCTGTGGCTTTAGCTGTGGGCTCCCTGGTTTTGGCACAGGGTGCTGCTCCAGACCCCTTTGCCTTAGCATCCTTCCCAAGCCATAGGGCTGCAGTCCACAAGATGGGTTTCCCAACTCTCCACAGCTCTTTAGCTCTTTTTACTGACACTTACTAATAATGCAATTAATTCAGTAAGTAATAATGCACCAACCAGGCAAAACAGAATATAAGACTATTATTTAGTGAGAATTTACTGTTACTATATTGTCTAATTTCAACATACATGATTCATGTTTAATGTTTGTTATGCATGTATAACTATATTTAGCCAAGAATTATGTAGAATATGTCCCTAACACAGACTGCATAAGAAATATTTTTATTTTATACAGATTATTGTGCTTAAAAATTTTATTCTAACCTTTTTAGGCTTGTGCACAAATCCACCATGTTTAGCAGCAGAAAAGGTCTTCCTAGCTCTTGAATAAATGGGTAAGTAGTTATTATACTGAGAGATACTGAAAATGTCATCAGTTTTTCAGTTTTAGAAGAAGGATTCTGCTCTTAGTGTGACAGAAGGTGTTTCTTGCACTCATTAGATTGCTAGATTCTGAGGAAAAATTTGAAGTATGATGAGAAAGTAGTATAAAGAGAGCAAGGATTAGACAACAGCATCTGTACTTCTGAATAATTTAAGTTAGTTTGCAAAATTATACAGGAAAAGATTATCACATACTTGCATTTGAGCAAATGGAGCTATAAATGTTGTTATAAAAAGTGACAATGTACGAAACATCTGAAATAGCACAGGGACCGACTTGTCACTGGGGGCTCGCTCCTGCAGAGCACTGTGCCAACACACTTGTAGAGTCAGGAGTGGGGAAGTAAGTCCTGCAGAGGGAACTTGGCTTGTCTAGATGTGCAGCAGGGCAGAATCCTTCCTCAAAGTTTAATAAATGAAAGTGCTTGAGGGAGATGTGTGCCAGGTGTACCACATTATGTGTTTATCAGCTTGCTTGGGCACTTTTTTTTCCCACATATTATTTTGAGGAACAGAGCGCACAGCAGCAAGCACTGACACACAGGTGGGTCCAGCTATTTCTGATGATAACCTGCAGTGTTGGCTACCTTGATGATGGGTAAATTTGTTTATTGCTGCCTGGGACACACAGGGTAACTGTGTTCTTCAGGATGTTTCTGTTTTGGAGCCTTTCACCTCTGACAAGGGATTTGTTAATAGTCACCACTGTTTGGTTAGCTCTGGTGATACTTCAAATCTTTTCAGAGTAAATTCCCTCATTTTTGAAACCATAGCTTTTATTTTTAATTCATAAGCAAAGTTACATGAAGACTGCCTGAATAAATTCAGGATTTTATTGTTCATTGTGTTTATTTTATTGTTCTTTCTGATTACAGAGGATTTGGGAACGCAGCGAACTGATGACTGAGTGGAAGAGACAAGCATCAACTGGGAGAACGTGAATTCCTCGTTGGGCAGCGCTGCTTTGAACCCACAGCAGGCCTGTGAGGAGACCGGCAGCGTGGCCATTGGGATGGGATAAATCACCGTTACTGGCGTTGGGATGTGCAAGTATCCCATTTGGATGTACTCTTTTGGATGGTCTGAGATCTTTCTGAACTGAGAAGGAAAAGGAACAGAGATGACCATCCCTATGGACTATTTGTCACCCCTGCATGGGAATAAAACTTCTTTATCACTTGCTGACTCTTGTCTTTTTGCAGCTTACAGCTTGATTTATAGGTGTTAATTTAACATTCATTTCTATAATTAAAGTCAAATGTATATGTGCGGAATACCACCTTATGTACTGCCTAGCCTCAATGAATATCAAGATTCTGCCAATGTGTTCCTCAGAGATTCACCCTCGCTGCTGTTCGCCTCTTAGTACAGGTGCTTGTAACACGTCTTTTCCCAGTGGGCCGGAGGGCTCAGGGAAGTGTCTGTTCAGTGCAATGTACCCGATATGGGAGGCCAGACATCGGTTAACTTTAATGGAAAAGTACAAGTTTCCAGCACCATTTCCCAGTCTCGTGGAGCCCACACCAACACCGGCTCGGCCCCGCGCGCGGGCGCTCCCTCGGGCGGGCGCTCCGGGCCGCGCGGCTCCGCGCGGGGCAGCGGGGGCGGCGC
>PTEX01000011.1:3422430-3491747 GCA_003342815.1 Eudromia elegans | reverse complement strand
CCGGGAATCCGCGCGGGCGGGGAGCGCGGCTCGGAGAGCGCCCGTCGGGGCTGCGAGGCGCGGGGCTCGGCCCCTGCGGCTGGTCAGAGCATCGGAGGCGTCTGAACAGCAGGCAAGGGTTGGGGTGAATCCGTAGCAAATCAGGGAGGGGGGCGTGGGTCCCTGTCCGAGGCCGTGTGCGCGTTAGGCACTGCGGCTTCCCCGGGGAGCTCCCCCACGGGACGGGTATGGTGGTGCTCGTCGCACAAGTGCTTAACGTCAAGCGGGTGGATAAAGTCACCCAAATTCGAGTCCCTGTTAAAGATAAGGGTGCTTGACCCCGGGGTAACAGGAGTTTTTTGCAAGACTTTTGTCTTTGTGTCTTCGACGCCGAGTTTCTTTTCTCTTTAATCACAGGAGTCCCGTGCCGTGCACACCGTTAAAATTACTTATAGTGGTTTAAAGTGACACCAATACTCAAGGAGTCTTTTGTGAATCAAATAAGTAGCTTGTTTTATTTTATCTCAGTCTAAATACTTCTGTTGCTTTACAATTTGTGTTTCAGTTTTGAATTTTCCTCTTGGTTATTTTTTTCAACCAAAAAACCAACTGAGTTTAAGCATTCTTTTTTTATTCATAGGATAGTTAATGCCTGTCTCTATTCACCATGCTTTTTTTCCCCCCTCCTTATATATTAACGGGGTTTTTTTTATATGACTTGTCAGTATAACAATGTTCAGAAGATGCAAAGTGACCTGTGTAAGAACAGATCATCTAGAAGTGTGGGTTTTTTGGGGAAAAATACATCAATAGAAATTAAGTAATGTTGTCAAGGATAAGGCACTCTCCTTGTCGTTATTTTTTCAATTTGGATTATAAGAATTCATTTGTGGTGTGTACCTCATCTTCTGTATCAGCAAATAATGCTTAAAAGCCTGGTAAGATTAAGTTATTTCCAAATATGTGGATACCATACCATTATATACACCAAAAATGGATAATAATGTGACAGGTTTAACTAAAATTAACAGATGGAGACAGATGTAATTCTGTGGCTGCAGCTATTTATAAGTATTTTAGAGTAAGAAGAGTAAATAAGTGCATGAATGTTGCTCCATAGTGTAGATGTGGTTAAGCTCTTCCCCGAGCAACGCTCTGAACAGAAGGGAGAGCCCGGCTTGTTTGCTAGCTCAGCTTCAGGTGAGTTCCTTGCACGGGTTCTCCCTGTGTCTGGTGATCGCTGGACTCCTGGGTGAACTCGGGGCCATCACCAGCCTTGGCTCCTGTCCCCCTCTGGTTCTGTGGGTGGCGTTTGGCAGCGGTGACGTCCTGGCCTTGCTGTGCCCCATGCCTGGCGCTCCCGCTGGGCAGCTGCCCCTCGGCACCCGGATGGGTGCCTAGAGCACCCAGACCCCCTTGGCCAGGCACTAGGAGAAGGCTTTATCTCAGGTGAACTAAAAGCACTGATGGGAAACTGAAATAACGGCCCAGCACTATTCACATTTCTCATAACTGAGAAACATATTGACAAAAAAAAAATTCAATGGAAATACCAGAAAAAAAAAATGTGTTTTAGAGCAACCAGATGCTAAACAGAATTTCTACATTTAGGGGTTAACTCTATGAACACGTTTTTGGGCACATTTTATGTGAAGAGTCAATTCTTCTAGTGATACCACTATTTGCTGAACTGCTGAACCCTGAACTAGATTCTTCAGCTAACCTAGTGTGGAATAAGTGAGCTTATGCTCACGTTTTCTAGAGCATTTCAGAGTATATCTCCTTGCTGGGACATAAAATTCTTTTATTCTTTCCACAAATATAGTACTACTTTAAGCTCTTACTCAGTGAACAGAAAGCGAAATATGTTTGACTGTCATGCGTGTCTGTGAATATTGTAACATAATGCTAACATTAATTTAATAGGGAGCCTTTGTTACTCCATTAATGCTTGGGAGAAGTGCTTGGAAGATCCTGTCTCATTAATCCTCTGTCATTTCAAGCCCTTATGACCCGGCTTCATCCATGGGCATTAGCTGTGTAATCCCCTCTGGTTCAGTTCTTCCTATTAGAGGATTTGCTAAGGTTGATGTTTGGCATGCCTTCCAGATAGCTCACAGTGCTCGCTTGAAATAGAAGTGTGTTTGGTGCGTCTAAATTTCCATATAGAATGGAGATACCAACAATTTTAGGGATATATATATAAAACCTCAGAGACTTTCGTTATTATAAGCCAAGGTATTTGTTTCTGTTTGATGAGACCTTGGTCGTTTACCAGCTTTGTTGGTTCTCTGTGGTTCACCCCAAAGAGCTAAGTAGCTTCTGATTGATGTTTTTGTCTTTTATGACTTTTATTACTCCTTAATGAGTTACAGGTAATAACAGCTATGAATCAAGCTGAGCTTGAGTTGACGTGGGCACCTGTAGTCGGACAGATGTATTTCTCTAAACTGCAGTGCTTCTTGTGTTCTTAAGTTAAAAGACAGTGTAGGTTCTGTGTGTGTTCGGAAGGACTGCGGCTGTTGGCAGCTCAGGAATGCTCTTTACTCCTGCAGGAAGGAATATGTCGGGAAACCTTTCAAGAACCATCTTGGTGTTTATTCGCTCTGAACATTTTGATGCTCCATTTTTTCCACTGCAAGCAGGCAGGTTAGAAAGGTCTTTGTGAGATGCCGAGGACTTTAGCACCAAAGCTGTTCAGGTCTTCCAGATATTTTTTATCTCAAACATTTAATTTCCACAAAATAAATCAGCTTTTTTAAAGATCTAGCTGAATTTCAGTACAAAGCTGTTAATCTGATATAAGTAGTAAATTGCAGAACATATGGATAGAGTCTTTTGTAAAGCTGGTTTATAACATTTCCAATTGAACGTTGAATCCGTGCCTAACGTGGCAGTTACGTTACTCTTTGTTTGATTATGAAATGTTTTTATTTCAGTTTTCCCTAACTTCTCTGTTTTTTCCAGTTGGTCTCCTTAGTCTCACTCAGTCTCCTCACTTAGTCTCCTAGGTGTTGTCTCCAAGTTTGTACACAGGATCTTCAAACATTTTTGGTACATTTGAGTTCAGCTTTTGGAATAAGATAGAAGCCATTATGGAGACTTTCATCCCATGGCAGATTTTTCTTTGAATTCAAAGTGCTTTGAATTCAAAACACTTCCAACATGAACTCAAACTGTTTTTTCCTTATTTTGATGAAAGAGATGAGCGTGCACTAAGTTAGGAAATTTGGTTGCCTTGGGTGATTTCACAAAAACTTCCCCTCTTAAACTGGACCTGCAGCTGCTACCTATTTAATGGCTATGAGTTCTCTCATGATGATAATGCTTTTCAGCAATTGATCATCACTTATTAAGACCCTTAATTTGTTATGTGAGAAGAGCTGTTGTGATTATTAACATGTGGTCTTACATTTCACATCTAAACTGACTTGCTTTTTTGTCCACCAGTCTCGGAAGGTGGATGCTGCACTGGGAAGTCCCTGATTGAATAGTTACCACTCTGCTACATTTTAATTGTGATTTGTATTAACTTTTTCCTGCAAAGTTCCTGGAAAAGGCCGTAAGAGAGTTTTTTTAGATAAACCTGGATTCAGTAGAAACATAAAACAATAGAGGAGAAACCTGAAGAAAGGAGGAACTGTTGTTAACTATCAAGATATTTCATCACTAGTACTAGTTTTGAGTTTTTTAATGTCTGCTGCACTCTGTTGAGTTACATTTTTTTAAAATCTCCTTTGTGTATTTGCACTTTGAGACTCTTGATGTGTTGTCCCGCCAGACATACGTATTCTACACGCCTGTGTCAGCCTCTTCACCACGGTCCCTGTCCTCCGGCGAGTCCTTGTCTGAAGGTGCCTCGCTGATCTCGAGGGCTGCTTCTGCAAGTTGTCAGGTCGCATTAGTAGGTCTTGATGCAGAAGACCTACTGTGGTGTGAAGCACAGGTGAAGCTCCGTGTGGTATTTCTGTTACAGGGCTTGCTTTGAAATATGAAACACAGTCAATGGAAGACTTGACTTGACTTGCCATTTTTTTCTTCACCAGATCTCCTTTATTTGAAAGCTGAATCATGCCTAACCATGATAACTTATTTAATGTTTTTCCTGTGAATCAAATTGCCTGTGGACCATGGCAGAAGGTAACATACCGGTAACATCTGCAAGGTCATATACAAGGGATATATAACCTGGTCAAGAGAGGCACTTCCTCCTGTCTCTTTGATCATGTGCATCGCAGTTCGTGCTGACTGCCCTAACAATGCTCTTAGAGTACTCACGTGTCTCAGAGGTAACTAACGTATCGCTGAAAGCTTTCATCCTTACCAGGATGTCGGGTGAAATTAAGGTCTCAACTATTTAAACACAAGTACCTTGAGGAACACGTCCAAGCCGTTCTGCTTTTTTGATGAATAAAACTTGCTAGGACACGGGAGGTTTAACGTCAGTCCAGAACTTGAAATGGAGCTGAGTTCACTGGTTGATTGGGGTGCTGACTTCCAGCAGGACAAAAATCGGTAACCTTGCTGCTCCTGACAGGATTAACAAGGTTGACACTTAAATCCTCAACAGATCTTGCTGTAACAGAGGCAGATTTTCAAAGGGACTTAACTCTGCTTCTAATTTAGAGCTTGCTATATTCAGCCTGCAGGATGCCCTGACCACACATGGTGACAGTTTAAAAATTTAAATTTAAATTTAAAAATTGTGACAGCTTCCACAAGACCTGCTCTTTGGGGAAAAGTGAGGCGAGTTTGACACCGCCTGATCGCTTTTCTGCTTGTTCTTTTGAACAGCCTTTTCATTAAAATCTCTGAAACGTTCAGGTAGACGCTGATTTTGTTTGTCACTTCTCACTTAAAACTTACCCTGTTTTGGGTCATCTTGCTGTAGTTTGGCCTCAAACGCCTCGTATGTGCTATCCTGAGGTAGTGCTGCATTCCCTTGAACATTAGGTTCCAAATATAAGATAGGAAGACTTCATGGAGTTAAATTATTGTCTGTCTGTTTTTTCTTGCTCTTTTGAGGAAGAAGTGATATATTCTTAGAACAGTTTGTGAAACTGAGATGCATTTAATGCAGTTCTACGAGTGTGAGGAGATCTTTTGTGGTTATTTTGTGCGTGTGCTAATTCTTATACCAAGAGAGTTGTTGTGGTAAGAACAGAAAGTACCAAAGGTCATGATGGATTAAGTTAAACTAAGAAACATTTGACATTGTTAATCACAAGAGTGATTAACCAAGAAACCAAGGAGTTTTCTTTACCACAATCTGCTTACTGGTCCTTTATAGATCAGGTGTACTAAATCTGCCACTTAGCATCAAACAGAACTTACTAATTATATAAAGCTGGAACTTGTAAAGGACTGTGACATGAAAGATGTATTAGGACTGCTATGGGATTGAAGGGGTAATAGCAGTGAAAATGTATGTCAGACAGAGGGTTATTTTTGTTGAGATATTGATTTATTTGATCTTTTTTAACAGCATTTAATTTGTGGTAGAAATGAAAACTTCTCGAACTTGAGCTTTCTAACTAGCAAAATCAGTTAGTAGATTGGTTACAGATTTTTGGTGACATGTATAGATTTCAAAATTCACAGTTGCTTTAATATGCATATAAACAAAATATATTCTTTTTTTCTAGCAAAAAAGCTATTCAGAAACATGTATTTCAATTCTGAAAGTTGAGTATGTGGGGATGTAGTATGAGTGCCATGGTGTTGCAATTTGGCTGTAATTGTGCATATATTTTTTTTCCCCGTCGTGTCTGGATACTGTCAATTGCAGAACATCCTAAAAAGTTAAGGGTTTTTGGACTGCATGTCAGTAACCTTGCACACAATACAAGTTCAGGAGCTGATGTGTGTTTCTGTCACTCCAGGTGCTAGCAAGTACCTGGCTAAGTATTTCTTGTTTTGCTTTTCTCCTGGTACCGTTAGGAAAGGAGTGGTACTTGGTGCGCGTAACGCTCACGGTGACGGATGTGAACGACAACGTGCCCGAATGGGCCGTGCAGCCCTTGCCCTTCTCGGCCGCGGTGTCTCCCCAGGCTGCCGCGGGTACTCGGGTGTACAAGCTGCTCGCTGTGGATGCGGATGAAGGGGTCAATGGAGCCGTGGAATACTTCCTCCTGGATGGTAAAGAGAAATCCCTGCACTGGGCCCGTGTTAAGCTTTACTCCTGTGTCTTTTTTCTCTTTGTGCTTCAGTAAGCAGCCTTCCTTTCCACCAAGGAAACTCTGTGTGTGAAAAGATGATCTTTTTGTGGCAGGTTTGCCAGGAAGGCTCCTGCTTCCTTGCAGGAGTTTTGCTTCTGGTTCCTCCATAACTTCCTTTTGGGGTCTGGCTTGTGCCTTAACTGATCAAAGCTGGTACAGACTCACTATAGTAACTCTTTTGTGGGACTCAAAAGAGAAAAACAAAGCCACAAAAAACTTCAGTAGTAGTTTAAAACTGTCTGCACCCAATAGAAGGGGCTCAGCAATGCCATTCCAGCGGTGTTTAGTACTTCTTGACTAGGATTCTAACATATATATTTGTCGGTCAGGGATCATATGTATTTTTATTAGGTAAAAATCTACATGTCAACAATGTGTGGATCTGTTTTTAGGTGGAGAGGACAGGTTTGAAGTTGAGAAGGACACCGGCTGGATTAAAACGACGGGTTTGCCATTGGTAAAGGACAGGGAATACCTACTGACTGTGTTAGCAGCAGATCAACTTGGAAGCAAAGGGACTCCAGCCTCTGTTTCTATAATTGCTGGACTTCGACCACCACAGTTTACCAACATATCTTACATTGCTTATGTTCCTGAAAGCACGCCACAAGGACAAACGTAAGTGCCCGTTAAAAAGAGTGCAGTGAAACTGGTTTCTTGTTCCTTGTTCCATCTGCCCTGTGTTCTTTGTGAAACCCAGCTGTTAACAGCAGCAAACTACCATAAATGAGTATGAGAGAAATGTGAGCGTTGTGGGAGACTACAAATACCTATTAGATGCCTATTGCCTTGGGTTCAGCAATGTTTAAAAGTAATGTAATTCTTACATTATTAACAGTCTTCAAAAGGAATGAAACAGTTATGAAACATTTAATAAAATGAGTTTTATGATACAAGAAGCTCAAATATAAACACTGGCCTCCCAGGGAAAGTGAAAGATTAGCGCGAGTTAACCAGAAATAGCAACGAAAACCATAGTAGAATCTCTAAGTTCTTACATATAAATGGTGCAAGAACAGAGTAAAACAGGGTTCCTGTCATGTACTGTATTTCTATCACCAAAGCTCCCTGCCCTTTCCTTTGGCCTGGCTCTGGCGTGCTGGCAGGCTGGGCGTGCAGATGCTGTGGCTGGGATGGAGATGACTCCTCAGCCGGGGGTTAAACTGCCTCACCGCGGGGCCGCGTGGCCCGTGCGGACGTGGCGGCCGCACGAGAGGTGTCCTGTGTGCCGTGTGACACCTGCACTGCATTGCTGGCCAGCGTTTATCGTTACCTGTTGTCATATTCAGACAGGATGAGTGGAGCAGCAACCTTACCATCTGGTATTCAAAAGTCTTGTTTTATCTCTTAGTTTCTTACCTGAAAATCATTAGTCTCTTATAAGAACGGTAGAAAATGCAAATCAGAAAAGCAATTTTGAAATCAAAAATCCCCCATTTCTATTTTTTTTTTTTATCCCTGCTGTGTTCTTCCAAAAATTCCGGCTCTGTTTTTCACTTGTAGATAAGAGAATAGCCTAACTAAATGTTCAGATTAGCTGTTTAGATGCATTTGTTGTAGACTTCAGTGAGCATTGCTCTAATCAGACTACAGGATTGCACGTTTGGGACTAATATGTAGCGTTTCTTGAATTATTTTTCAGTATATTGTATTAAAAGATTAAGAGATATTTTCTTCTTCTTTGTTTCTAATTTTCGTGCAGGTTTTTCACAGTCTCTGCTATATCATATCAAAACAAATCCTTGAGCTACAGCTTACAAACGAATCCTGGTGGCCTGTTCAGCATCAGTCAGGCAGCAGGAGATATCAGCCTGACACGGAGCGTGGATTACGAGAGCAGCCAGCACCAATACCTCCTCTTGGTCGGAGCAGAAGAGGATGGGCAAGAGCTCAGCAGTACAGCTGAGGTAAGCGCTCGCTTCTGGCGTCCCGTGAGGAATCTCTTCCTCTTCTCAGTTTCCATCACTCTTCCCGATTCACGTCACACTGTTGACTTCGGTTTGCCCAGCTCGTGCTGCCTCTTTTGATATCCGTGCTAAAAGTCCTGCTGATGGTGAAAAGGCCGTTTTGAAGGATTGATATACGATCCCATTGCAGGTCTTAGGGCTTACCAGGTAAGAGATGCTACCAAGCCAAACGTGAAGTTTTATCTTATTCTGAACAAACAAAGTGTAATTCAGAACACGATTTGCCAGGTTTATACTGATAAAAATGCAA
Source organism: Eudromia elegans (assembly GCA_003342815.1). Taxonomy (NCBI): domain Eukaryota; kingdom Metazoa; phylum Chordata; class Aves; order Tinamiformes; family Tinamidae; genus Eudromia; species Eudromia elegans. The sequence goes on along the minus strand of PTEX01000011.1, from coordinate 3,483,333 downwards.
TTTGTTTGGCTGTAGAATTTGTAGTTTTACAACTGTTAGGAGGGTTTGAAGACAGGATAATGAAAAGCCCAAAAAGGTGTGCTGGGGAAGCAGACTATTGATTTCCCTTGCTATTAGTATTAGGAAATAATCAATGGAGATGAAGAAACAATGGAAAGTATTACTGTAAAGGACTGGAATGTGGCATTTTTAAATAGTTTGAAATCCAATATGAACAATTCTCAGCAGGAGAAGGGCATTCAGCAGCTTTTCTTCTCTGCTATAGCTTCTGAAATCCTCAAGGATATTTGTTTTTTGGCGTATCATTCTATGCAGGATAACAGTGAAGGAGTTGCCTTGATCCGCTTTGATACCACTTAATGTTCTCTTGTGTTCTGTTCAGGTTTTTGTTGTAATCACAGATGTGAATGACTGTGCCCCAGAATTCCAACAGCTGATTTACAGCAAAGATGGGGTTCCTGAAACAGTTCCTGTGACAACTGCACTTCTACAAGGTTAATACTTATTAAATAGTTTCCTACGTTGAGGAGAAGGGGAGTTGTTTTCTTTCATAGATTAGAACTCATGTCAGAAACAAAAATTAGGTAATTATAAGTCTCTGGAGTCAACTGTTCACCTGTAGAGTTAGGTCATCAGCATTTACTAGTGTAACAGTCAAAATGACCTTGGAGGGAGGTCAGAGGAAGGGTTTTGAAGCAAGAGGATTTCAATGTGATTGCATTAGATCAATAGGCCTGGGTTAACACTTCTGCAATGCTTCTCTTGAAAGAGGAGAATGATGTTGCATCAGAAATTGTGGAGACATCAGCTCCCATTCTCTGCCCGTGCTTAAGAGATTTGTGTGTGCTCAGAATAGGAAATACTGACTTTTTATGTTGAAATCTTTGTGTGCAGTTTGAGTGGTATGTGAGGTTTTGGTTGGGGGAGAGCAAGATTTGGCTTTTTTTTCCCCAATAAAACAATAACTTGAGTTTCATGGTTAGCCAAATAAAAAATACAGGGCGTAGCACAGATTCATGAATCATTTCAAGCAGCAGATGCCAAGGCATGTATTAGTGTTAATTATTATTTGTTTGTCTTCTGACAGTGACAGCCACTGACTGTGATTCAAAGGAGAACGCCGAAATAGTGTATTACACTTTGAGTCCAGATTTCAGTGTCACGGCTGATGGTACTGTTTTTCCAGCCACAAAGTTGGACTATGAGCGACCTAATCATCTTTATGAATTCATAATTGTGGCTGTAGATAAAGGAGAAGAGCCCAAGACTGGGACAACAACTGTTAGGATCCACGTTTCAAATGTGAATGATGAAGCACCTGAGTTTTCCCAGGCAATGTAATGATGTATTTTTAAAATTCTGTTTATGTTTAACTGGAGCTTGTTTAAATTTTAGTTAGTGACCAGCAGTGTTGTAACTAAATTAATCTCCCAGAGGATGCTTATGATTTTTATTTTAAATTGTGAGGTTCAGAATTTTGCAACCTGGATTGGAATCTGGAATAATTTAGATCATGCTTCTTCATATTACCCAAAGCCTCACCACTTTGCATGCGTGTGATCCACAAGTCCTAAGGCATTTGGACTCCTGTCCTCTTCCCCCTGCTTCCCAAGGGTATTCAATTTATCTCAGGTTCGTGTTTAACCTGGTTAACAAGACTTTGAGTTTGCTTTATCTATCCCTGGTGATAAACCCTGCATCTGAAGATGACCTTCAGACAGGCCCTAGCTGAAGTTTCCTGTGAGATAGCTTCATCATGATCACCTGGAAATTGGGTCCTGTTGAGAGACTAATCTGCAATTAATGTTGTGCTCAGTGGTAGGCTAATACAAATCAAGATGACGGTGTTGCTCTTTCAGCCCTTTGTTTGAACAGATTTACAGTCTATTATAGACTCAGGATTCCTCTGTATGAGCTTGTTTTCATCACAGTGATCCCGTATCTCAGTTAGGAAATGTTTAATGCTCCTGCTCTGTCTCATTTTCTCAGATTTTTAGTTTTTTTCTTTTTAAGAAACCTCTTCTGATGACTTGAACTCTTCTGTCCCTATATTTAATGTTCAAAACTTTTGGAATTGCTTGAGAGTTTTTCTGTGCATCTGTTTTGTTTGTCTTGGAACTTGATGCCACTCTCAGGATAACAGTCTGGAGGTGTGATCAATGGACTTGATGGAGCAGCTGTGTTCACTTCAACTCTGTTGACAATGAACTAAGAAGAGTGAGTTCGTAAGCAGACTAGAACGCTCTGTTTCCTGCCTAAATTTCTAAGTATCTTGTCATAACTTCTTTTAACAGTTACAGGAGCTTTGTTTCTGAAGATGCAGGCCCAAACACAGTAGTTGCTACAATAAATGCTGTTGACCCTGATGGAGATGGTATAACATATGCTATTCTGTCTGGAAATCAAAAAGGGAACTTTGTTATTGACCAGAAGAAAGGTAAGGGTGTGTTAGCTCTTAGTTGCTGTGGAGTCACAGCTGTCCTTTGATCTTGATGGGGTGTACCCAGAATTAGGTCTTTGTTAGATAGCAGTTATATAAACTGAATATGCTTACACTGTTTTTGGAGCCCCTGCTAATCAAATAAAAATTGGAGGAGAAAAGAATACAGTTCTTCTAGATAGTCTTATGACTGTTAAAAATAGTATATTATTTCCCTAAAAGATCATACAATTCTTTTCCCAATTTTCTCATTGTCTGATTTCCATCAGTGACTTAATTGACAGCATTATTACTGATAACAGGTAAATGTCATGTTCCAAAATGTCTAACAAGGATCCTGTCAGTGAAGTAGTTTGCAGTACCCCCTTGTCACAGAAGTGTCCATTTGATGTGGAGATGTGTCAGAAATAAGTGCTGCAGCAGAGATGGTGCTCTTACAAGCAAACCGAGCGGCACTGATGCTGTGGCAATACTCTGCTGTAATGACAATTGCTGTTACTCCTGATGAGTACTTGTGTTGACTGATGATGATGGCACAAAGGAGTGACAGCTTCTTACTGCGTGTGCTCAGACAACTGTCACTTGTTCTGCTGATGTAGCAGATCTTTCGTGCATCTTTCTCTGGCAGAATCTTGTGTCCCATCCAGAACGATACAACATTTAGGTGACTTGGGAGAGGAGCAAAATGAAGGCTTCTGAGGAGCCTTCTGTACAGCCTAAATGCTGCTGTGGTTGTGCTGCAAGAAGATCAGCCTGGGCTGGTTTCAGCTGAACCACTGTGTAATGCCACCAGGGAAGCCGCAGTGACACAACTTGCCTGGCCACTCTGGTGGGACTGGTACACGTTAAACAGGACTTGGCCAAAGTATTTCCTGTTTTCTTTATTTGTGTTTTTTTTTCCCCTTCCTGAAATAGCTTCACTAAAGCTATAATGTGTGCAGATCAGCTGAGCTGCAGCCACTGCCTCATGTGGCTTTGTAGACATTAATGCTACCTAAGCTAAATTAAACTCCGGCTTTGTGGTTTACTGCTGAGTGGTTCAGCTAGAACAGTTTGCTGTTATAGCCGTTATTGGTTAATAATAGTTGGTTAATTAACAATTGGTTAATGGTTAAGAAATAAAAACCCAACGTACTCTTTTTGCAGGTCTAGTTAAACTTCGTTCAAGTCCTTTCCCTAAGCTGCAGGGGACGGAGTATGTTCTTAACGTCACGGCGACTGATGATAATGCCTCTGGAGGGCCCCATTCTCTTACCAGCTCTGCTCAGGTCATCGTGAAAATTGATCCTGTCAACAATAACAAACCTGTCTTTCAGAAGGTAACATATTTATCTTGCTGGTGGATATTTATATGTGTGTGTGGTACTTATATGACATACATATATAAAATACAGACTTCTATTAATTAGCTTCTTGAATGTTTAAGACCATCATTGCAAGTGTTGTAGCAGGTGATCTCCACTTTTGAGTCCTGCTGCCACTGTTGTCTTCATCTTCTGCATCCCTCTCCTGAGCCGTGTGTAGTTTATTGTCCCCGTCTTGCAGCACTCCTGAGAGTGCTGCGCGCTCCTGCCGTGAGCCATACCTCACTCCTGACGTTTGAGAAATTATAATGAGTGAATAATTTTTAAAGACTTCGTATCACATACGGAGAGGAAATAAATGGGTAATAGGGAAATAATAGGGAAAAATACCACCATTTTGAAGCATTTGTAGCTGCAACATTTTGTCCAAATATTTTTGTCTGTGGGAAGTGCTCAATGGCTTCAGATTGCTTTTAGTTCATATGATCACAGAACAGTACGTGACGTCTGTAAATTAATTATGGTACAAATAAAGATTAACATCACTGCCTCTGATTAGAAGTATAATAAATACTTATTGGTCTTGTGTATTAATTTAAATGTCAAGAGGATTTTTTTGTTCCCTTCCCTCTTCCCTGCCCTTTAGTGTCAGTATTATCAGGAACATGCTTCTGTATTGGAAAATCAGCCGTCAGGGACAGTTGTACTGCAGGTTGAAGCCACTGATGCTGATGAAGGAGCCAATGGTATAGTGAAATACGACTTGATGTACAGAGATGGTGTCCAGCCCGCGTTCAGTATTCATCCTGACACAGGTAAAGGGAACAGCAGACTGCAAATGACACAGTGTAAATATCTCCTAATGGAAGACAAGTTTACATAAAATCATGTTTGTCAAGAGACATGGAGTCTCTTGATGGCAGACGAAATGTAGTTTTGTTTTATTTACTGCATGAAGAAATACTAATTTTCATACAATTCCAGTATTTAGCTAGCATTGCTTATTTTGAAATGAGGAAGTTTTCTCTTGTGGAATAATTGTGTGTGTGTGGTTTTTTTTTTTTTTTTTTTTTTAAAGTAGATTTAAGAAAATACGTTTTGTGTGCACGTTCACTTGCAGCATTGCTAGTGCATATGACTTAAGTAGATAAGTACAAAGAGATATATGCATGGAAGGGCAAAACTGTAAGTTTAGACCAAAGATCAAGACGTGAAACTTGCTCTACATTGTACTTACAGTGCTTCAGAAGAAGATGCAATTTTTAAAACCTCTTTCTTTTGAAGTCAGTTTGGTATTTATCCCTGGTGTCTAAGACAAAGTCCAGTTGAATAAAAATGTAAGTGTATATGACATTTTCACTGTCTGAGCAGCACAGTGTAAGTGGTTGAGATTTGTGTGACTGGAGCCATGCACCTAAAATTCATGTAATAAGTTAAATAAACATATAATATTCAATGTATGAACAGTCAAATAAACCTCTGAATACACAGTATCATCAAATGTATGGTTGACTTTCTATTTCCAGGAGTCCTGACAACTGTTCAGGTATTTGATCGAGAAAAACAGAGGGAATATCCTGTCACCGTGAGAGCGACGGATCAGGCAGTGGAACCGCTCATTGGAATATGTCAGATGAATGTCCTTATCCTGGACCAAAATGACAATGATCCCAGATTTGAAAACACCCGCTATGAATGTAATTGAGAGTCATTGGATAGAGGTTCAGTGCCCTGAGTGTGAGCTTACCTGATGTCTAAGATTTTTAGTGTTGCTTTTTCCTGACGTTAATTGCGTTACTAGCTAGGCGATAATAGCCGGGAGCGCGCTTACCTTAATTGCAGGAATGTCACTCGGTGTAATGTGCAGTGTGGAAGCTGCAGTCTTGATCTGCAGTCCTTATCAAACAGCAGCTGTGTCAGTATCTTTGCTCGTTTAAGTACACCAGGTGCCTGTGGTTCTGCTCGGAGATGTAAAGCTGGTAATAAGGGGAGATTCCAGCGCTGAGCAGGACTGTATTCTCTCTCTTCTGATTAAGGTGTTTTTTCTATAACTTTTAATATGTAGTTTTCCACTTGAATTTCACCATTTTGCATTATCTTTCCTCTTGGAGATCTGCATAGTAAGCATTGAAAAAGTGAGGAGAGAAAGATGCTTTTGGGTTTCTTCTACTTTCTAGGATTTGTATGGTATATTTTGACAATATTGTCCTTTTCTGCCTCCCCTGGTTTTATGCAGTAAACTAGAATGCTATTTATGCACATTTCATATTTCATACACCACACGTAATCCTTTAGTGAAAAAAGTAAGATTTAAAAAAGGACTTTATCTTAGGAAGAATAAGAATTATAAATGTGTTTAATATGAAATTCAGATGTGATCCACAGTTCAGGAACGATAGCAGCACTTAATTCACCTTGTAACGACACCCATGCAAATCAAACTGGGTATTTTGAAATATAGCTTCCGTCAGTTTTTATTTTAATATTTCTTCATAGTAGAAAATCGTTCGTGATGCTTTAAAGAATGAATGATCAGTGTGAAATATATTTTTTTTCTTTTTTCCCCCTAAAAGATTTCCTAAGAGAGGACACTACAGTTGGGACCAGCTTTCTTCGTGTTGCAGCCCATGATGCTGACTACAGCTCAAATGCTGCTATTACATACTCCCTAGCAAATGAAGAACCTGATCATTTACAGATTAATCCTACTACAGGCTGGATCTTTGTTAGCCAACCCATATCTCAGGTGAGGTGCTTCCCTCCTTTGAAAGCCTGACTGCCAACTAGATATATCATAGGAGGGGTGGAGCTGACTGCCAACTTGATATATCATAGGAGGAGTGGAGATGACAACTCTGTTCCTCCACCCTCGTTTCCTCTCCAGCTTAGAGGGTGAGTGTTGCACGTTTGACTCAGACCTGAGCTGGAGTCTCTGAGCTGATGGCCCTGACCTGTGTGCAGTCCGACAGCGCTGCCTGTTCATCCTGCTCCGGGTGATCCGGCAGAATAACGCTGGAGGGAGGACGGGGCAGCCCTGAGGCTCCAAGAACCCGTATATGGGACTTGGTGTTAGCAGCCGTGAGCTAGAGCACAAGGCTTCATGTGGGCATGAAGGAAGGGAATAGTGCTTCTGTTACGGGCTCCCAGTTTGATGCATTTTAGTCATGTGTGGCTAAGCATAGCTTTGCTGGGGAAGGCAAAGGCAGCATGGGCAGAATAGTTTCACCTAGCAGTTTAGCTTCACGTCCATACATGTTACTTCACTGTGATGAAAATATCAACCTAAAAATGGCTGGAAGTGATAAATCTTAAACACTGTTGTCAATGATAACAAAAATATTAATAGATAAGCTTCAAGAATTTTTTAAAATTTTTTTTTTTTTTTTTAAAACTTTATTTTGTTCAGGTTTATCAAGGATATAACAGCATTTTTTCCAGCCATCTTAAAGCAAATAGCAGAGTTTTCCTGCAACCTTGCAGCTATGTCATGTTCTGAGCTCAGTTTTCTCTACTCTGTGTGTGTGTGTGTGTGTGTGTGTGTTTGTTTGTTTTTTGATGATTTTTTTTTTATGCATTGAATTTGTTTTGAAAATGAAGCTCATTTGAACCCTGATCTAGCCTCCCAGTAATGAACCACGTCTTGTTTTCAGAGGTCATCTATAATTCGAGAGATTGTTGCTACAGATGGAGGCAATAGAAGCAGTAAAGTTGAGCTTGCAGTAACTATTACCAGTGCAAAAAACCAGCCCCCACAGTGGGAAAGAGATAGTTATGAAGTTGTTATTCCAGAGAATACTACACGAGACGCCTTGATTTTGGTAAGTTTGGGAATTGCCTGTTTGTTTGTAAGGCTTGTGTGCTTAAATTTAATAAACTTACTGTAATGTTAAGTTACTGTAATGTGTTGTAGGGTCCAGTGATCTGCTGCCAGTTTTCTTTCCAGTATGCTAACAGCAGTAGGCATTTCTTGCTCTAATTCACCTGTATGCAACTGCTGCTCATTTACTCTCCCTTTTGGACGTGGCTGTAGGTAAACGAAGTCCTGCTCTGTTAAGGCTGCAGTCCTACCCGAGATGATTACTGGCCTCGGAGTATTTAGACTCATTCAGTGTGATTGATAATTGGATCAGTAACTGTAAAATATGTTTTTAGGATAAAACGAATGAGTGACCAAGCCTATGATGAACAGTAGCCTTTGGCTGCAGCTCTCTATGGCCCAGATATCTCTTGAGTAAGCTTAAAATTTCGTGCCGGAGGAGGCTTCTGCTAGTGTTTTCTGTTGAGCTCTGAAATTCTGGAGCGGTTGGTGCACAGGAGCTTTTAGAGACATCTCTGTACTTGCAAAGCTGACACAAACGTTTTGAACTGCACAGACCATCAAAGCAACCTCTCCCCTTGGCGATCCCCGTGTGACCTACACCCTAGAGGAGGGACTTGTTCCGGAGACCAACCTGCCCATCCGCTTCTACCTGACCCCGAACAGGGGTGACGGTTCTGCCTCCATCCTGGTGGCCGAGCCCCTGGATTTTGAAACAACGCAGAGCTTTCTGCTGAGGGTCCGAGCCCAGAGCGTTGCTACGGTTCCTCTGGCAGCGTTTGCTACCGTCTCTGTTAATGTCACAGGTACCTAGGCTGTGCAGTGCTGCCTTCCTGTCATCTCTGTGTGAGTGTCTCTGTGTGTTACAGTTTTCTGTTTACTCACTCTTTTTGTTGTCTTAGATGTCAATGATAATGTCCCTTTCTTCACTTCATCAATTTATGAAGCCTCAGTAGCAGAGGGAGCTGGAGTTGGGACATTTGTTGTTCAAATATCTGCAGTGGATCTTGACCTTGGTCTGAATGGTGAGGTAAGCAAATGGGGACACCCATCTTCACAAAGGCATGACTCTGGATGGAGAGTAGCTAAAGAGACAAGAGCCCTGGAAAGGGTGCGACTTACCAGGGAATGTGATAGAAAACAAACAAACTGCATGTGATGCAAAGCAGTGGAAAATGCCACTAAAACCAGCAGCTGTTAAAGAGCCAGTGAATACTCTTTTTTAAAAATATGTCAGGTTCACACCCAAAAGTGAAGGGTGCTCACTGCTGATTATAGAAATCTTCAGTATGCATGTTGTTAGAGGTAACCTTTGCTCTGTAGCAAAGCAAATGTCAGGTGCAGTGAAGCATAAAGACATCGGAGATCAGAACACGGTCTGTAACACTGAGCTGGTTCGAGTTCAGTTCACCTCTCGCTGTTACATTAGTGCCTGGGACCTTCAGCTGAGTTTGGGGACTGCTGCGTAAGCAACAGCAACGGACAAAACATACAAGCGTGTAGTGCAAGCATGGGAAATACTGAACTCATGGGCTACGTAGATGAGAGAGAAAATTATTTCCATTTACAGATGGACCTTCAAAGACACAAGAAAGCTAACTGACTTAGCCTCAGTTGAGCAGACTGGTAATTTTACTCAAGTTTCTTCTACCTGTCCAAGTTTTTAACCACAAGACGTCCTTCTGTTTTTAAGTTCCTCTTCAATTCTGAGCTATCCAACTAAAAGAAAGCCTAGATTAACAATTTTTTAAAAACTCTTTTAGATAACCTACTCACTGTTACATGACCCTAGTGGAGACTACACACATTTTTGCTTGGACTCGCGGACAGGCTCCGTTTACACAACCTCAGTATTTGACAGAGAGAAGAAGGGGTCCTACCTTTTAGAAGTCAGGTCAGAAGATGGCTCTGAATCAGCTCGGCCTGGAAAACGGGGGCAGCCAAACTCTGGTAAGAAACTGATGGCCGTGTGTTATTATGTGCATTGATCTCTGTGAAGAGGAGATCTTGAAACGTAAAACTAAATTTTAGTGGTGTTTTTTTTTTTTGTTTGTTTGCTTGTTTTCAGGTGAACTTGTGGTTTTTTTTTTTTGTTTGTTTGTTCTAAAATGGAAAGAAAACTAGGGCCTCATGCTTAGATTTTAGAGATGCTTTTCTAAGTAGCAATGACCTTCTTGCTATCCGTGGGATGCAAACCTTGTTTAGGTAGTGCTCTTTCTCAGAGCACTGCACGTGGTACTGCTCAAACTGCACAGCTGAAAGTAATTATGAAGTATGAAGCAGAAATGTTCAAGACAAAAAGCTCATGGTTGTGCTTAGATAAAGATTTTAAGTTTTGCTTTTGTGGCTTTAGGACAAAAAGTTATGACTTATGCTCAATAAGACAATTGTACAGTTTTTATGTGCTCCCTGATTAAATATCAGATTGGACGTGACATTCACTTGATATCCAAATGCCTTTGAGTGGTGCTGTTATATGAATTGTGGGCAGTCCTGAGGGTTTGTTTCTGTGCTGTGTGCACGCTCACCTTCAGCATGCACACGGCGTGCACGTTGATGCACATCAACGTGCAGCTCGGCAGTTTAAGCAGCTGCAGCTGACACAAGTGGCCCCGCTGAGTGTTTCAGCCTCTTGTTCCTTGTCCCTCCAGACGTGGCCTACGTGCGCGTTTTCATCAGTGATGTGAATGATAACAAGCCCATCTTCACTCAAAGTGTCTACGAGGTGAATGTGGATGAGGACCAGGATGTGGGCTCCACTGTCGTTACAGTCAGTGCTAACGATGAAGACGAAGGTAGAGTGTTGGAACTCCCTATGGCTGTATCTAAAATATTAATAGAGTTAATTTTGCCACACCAAGACATATTTAGTGATGATACAAGGAAAATGTCTTTATGTCTCTACATTTTAAGACTTCTTTGTCTGAGTTGATGGAGCATGAATATTAGTTGGGAAGGGAGCTGTGGGGCATAAGCCAAATAGCTAAGTACATGAGGCAGTGTATTGATGTGAGATGATGAGAATTAATCAGACTTCATGTCAGTGAGATTCATTTTCGTTCTCTAAGGGCAGGGGAGATTGTTTTGTTTTCTTGCATACTATAGTTGTCATGTTTGAAAATGGATGCTCTAAAAATGCATCAGTCCTTGCTGTATTGATTTATCTCCAAATCAGTAAGAAGTTCAGCAACAAGTCATGTAGAAGCAAGTACATAAGCCGTCCCCCGTAACTCTGTGGGGGAGATGCAGATTTCCATCTTTTGGCCATGGTGGTCAATGGTATTCAATCAATTTGATCTGTAATACCAAAAATTAATTACTACGTTATTGGTACTTCATCTTAACACACTATGTTTTAATGTACTTGTATGTTTTCTAACACTGTTGGTAACTGACAGGAACAAATGCTAAATTACGGTACCAGATCACAGCTGGAAATGCAAGAGGGAAACTTGATGTAGAACCAGAAACAGGAGCCGTTTTTATTGCCCAGCCACTAGATTATGAAGAAACAGAAACGTATGAGATGCACGTGTTGGCATCTGATGGAAAATGGGAAGATTATGCAGTTGTCATCATCAATGTCATGAATAAAAATGATGAGGCTCCAGTTTTCTCTATCAATGAATACTATGGAAGTGTAATTGAGGAACTGGATGGGTTACCAGTCTTTGTCCTTCAGGTAACGTGTAGTTTCAGAGATTATAATATTACAGGGGAGAGCCCAGATTGTATAGCCACAGTTAAACTAACAATAATCCAGCGCAAACATATTAATGAAACTTAGTTCTGAGTATTTTTGTCAATGGAAGAAGAAAAATAGAGGTTTATGAAAAAAATATGAAAATGAAGATAAGCAGAATGACTCTTGTAATCCTAAATAGCTGGTACAGCTAGTACATACAGTTAGTATGGTTATAGTATAATAGTATAGTTAAATTAGCTATATAAATATGAAAAGATAAAAGATAATTTTAATACTGTTTTGGAGGTGTTATGATGCAGAGCATATACATCTAGTGTCTACTGTCCTTGAACCACCTCTCATTTGTCATTGATCTAATGTGTATATTAAGTATATCGCACACCTCAGCTTGAACTCCTTCCTCAGACTGTGGCAGGATATGGACTACAATGTAAACATTGCATGTTATACAAGTCCTAGATCTCTGTTTTGAAAACCTCTGTAGGTTGTGGCAAAGGATCCTGATAATCCTCGTGGAGGAGACGTGAGATACTCGCTGCATGGGCACGGGGCAGCTGATGCCTTCACGATAGATGAGAACACGGGCAGCATCTATTCGCAGGAGCCGCTGGACCGGGAGGAGCAAGCACTGTGGAGATTTGTTGTATTGGCCACCGACGAAGGTGGAGAAGGACTTACTGGGTTTGCTGACGTAATTATTAACGTGTGGGATGTAAATGACAATGCCCCCAGGTTCGTGTGCGTGCTGGGCGGCTGCAACGGGAGGGTCTTCGAAAATTCTCCTGCAGACACGTTGGTCATGGAGATGAGTGCGGTTGATCTTGACGATCCAAATGTAGGTCTTAATGCAGTCCTGACCTACAGGATAACAGAGAACGTGAAAAATCAACTTGGTGCCGATTTATTTAATATCAATCCCAGTACTGGTACCATCCACGTAGCAGAGGGATTGCTGGACAGAGAAATGACTGAGAAGTATTTTCTTGTTGTAGAGGCAGCAGATGGGGGAGGGCTGGCAGGGACTGGCACTGCCACGGTCTGGATTGCGGACGTTAATGATCACGTGCCCACATTCACCAAAGGGTTGTGGCAGGCAGCAGTTCCCGAGAGCAGCGACGTTGACACGGGGGTGCTGCAGGTGTCTGCTACAGATGCAGATGCTGGGGAAAACGCTGGCCTGACTTTCAGCATCGTTGGAGGAGATCCGGATCAGAAGTTTTATATTGAGAATGATGGAGAATGTCAATGTGCTACTATCAGACTGAAAAAAACCCTGGATTTTGAGAAAGCACATGAAAGGCAGTTCAACCTTACTGTCAAGGTGGAGGATCGTGATTTTTCTAGTACTGCGTCGTGTCTGATCGAAGTCGAAGACTCTAATGACCACAGCCCAGCTTTTCATTCTCAGTTTATTGAAACAAGTCCCATCTTAGAAAATACTCCTGTAGGTACTACAGTAACCACAGTGAGCGCTACCGACAAGGATTCTGGTTTGAATGGGAACGTTGTATATTCCATACGGTCAGATTCGGATCCTATGAGACACTTTGCAGTTGACCACGATGGCCGTGTGATGGTGGTGGGTGCTCTAGATCGTGAAGTCATTCAGAAATACAGTTTAGTTGTGCATGCCTCCGACCAGGGGACTCCAGCCCGAACGGGGAGTGTCACTGTTGTGATTGACCTGCTTGATGTGAACGACAACGGGCCGAGGTTTGAGGCACCCTACGTGCCTGTGGTTTGGGAAAACACGTTGAGGCCTGAGGTGGTGCATATGAACCATACGTCCAAGCTGCTGCATGCGTTTGATCCGGACAGTGAGGAAAATGGACCACCCTTTATGTTTTCATTGCCACCAGATTATCAGAATTCGCTGGATTTTTCTCTTACTGACAACGGAAATAACACAGCAACCATTACAGCTTTGAGGTCCTTTGACAGAGAGAAGCAGAAGGTGTTTCACTTGCCAATAATTATAAGAGATAGCGGGATTCCAGCTATGAGCGCTACAAACACGCTGACGATAACCATTGGTGATGAAAACGACACCCCCCATCGATCTGGCCATAAGGACATCTATGTGTACAGTGACAAGGGTAAGTGTTACCTGTAGGATCAGTCTTGTGAATATGGTACAATTTTGCACATTATTTCTATCTTTATGGTTTACCTGTTTTCGGACTAAAGCTCCAATTCTGTAAAATATTAAGTGTATAATATATAAAATGAGATATCCTAAATAAAGTATGGGAAAGATGGGCCTTACTGGTTGTCTCTTTACCAATTTAGACCCTGATGTGTAAAAATACCTGTCAAAAGACTGCTAGCTACAAACAGATATTTTTTCTGAAATATTTTTATCTACAACAGTAAATATGTAGTATTTTTATAAACTAATAGCATCTATTTTGTGTTCATTGTATGTTTTCACCAATCAGAAGTTATTTTGTGTGCAGAAGATGCAAAAATCATCTGGCACTGAGAGGTCTAGGGATGAAAATGATTGAACTGAAGTGATTTGGATGCCCAGAAAAGCCTTACACAGACAGTGTAGATCAGGCTCACCCTCACTGTGACAGCCGTTCTGTGCATATAATTTATGTGAAATGAGGCCTTATACCAGCAAAGGAAATACCTAAGGAAAAGCTGGGTCGGTGCTTTGCTAGGACGGGATGCAAAGACAATCTTAAGGAAGCCGTAAGCAGCTGCTTCCTAGAACAGGCAGTCTTGGACAAAAAAAAGTTGCTCTTCTGGACGTGTCCTTGAGTGGAAGTGCCAAGGGCGGGCAGAGCCTGGTCTGCTCCGCCGTGTTCTTACCTCCCAGCTGCAGCCCCGGAGATGCTCTGCCCTTGCTTGCTGCCTCCCACCCGTGTGCGATTCACTGCCGTGTAGAGGAGCGGGGCGAAGGGAAGGTCTGGGACTTGTGACTCCTGCTGAGGAGCCGGGCTGACCGCTGCATGAAGGGTTGTGTTAGGGTGTCCTTCTGGTGCCCGTCCCGTTTTAATTCCTTTCATTGGCGTCCATGGGTTGCTCACCTTTCCAGGAGAGCTGGGAGCAGAAATCGTACGACAGGCTGTTGTTTTGGGAGGTTGAGATCGTAACTGTCACCCACTCATGCAGGAATTTTACGATGATGAGTTTGGTAATGAATGCAGGGAAATTTAAAGCCCACTGAAAAGCAAAAATGAAATGCAGATTTATTATTATTTATTTCAACAGGAAAATGGTCACCAACAGTGCTTGGAAAAGTGTTTGCACCAGATCAGGATGACTGGGACAATAAAACATTTCTCTCTGAAGGAAAACTGCTCAAGTGAGGCTTGTATTTATGTCAAAATGAGTTATATCGATATGCTGCTTTAATTAATTTATTTACTGTATATTTCACTGTCCTGAGTGAGGGTGTGCTTAAAGCCTGGATTGAGTATGCTAAGGAATTTATTTTATTTTATGAATACCTTTTTTGGGGTTTTTTTTTGGGTGTGGGGTTTTTTTTTTTGTTTTTGTTTTTTAAGCTCTGATAATAAGGTATCAAGAAATTAATGCATGAAATACCTCCCTCTTTTGGGTCATACCAGGACTTTGATTTTCAGTCAGATCTCCTCATCAATTTATTTGACCGTGTGCTTTTTGTAAGACTCAATTTAAAAATAGATTGTATTTTAAATGCAAACCCCCAAATGTTGATTAGTCGATTGAATACAAATAAATTCTAAAGGGAATCATTTCTTCAGCCATGGAAGTGAGTTTGATGTCCCTTGATGACTAAATTTACAGTTGTGTGGGCAATCATAACTTTTAATTTGGTAGTTATTTCGGCTTACAGAAATACTAAATTAGATCCTTCACTCCTCCTAATACATTGTTTATTCATATCAAAAGGTGAGATGACATATAATGTAATTATATTCTGCCCTGAAATATAGATGAAGGTTTTATGGAGAATGAATATGAGGTTTTGTCTGCGTTAGGAAGAATGAGGGTTTTAAAGCTTTATCAAGATCAAAGTAAAAGTTCCTGTCTATCCGCAGCCACAGGGCCTGTTTTCCATTTGGAGAGGTGACTCTTGGTTAGTGATTGGGTTAGCAGAGATTTCCAGATAGCGAGTGCTGTCCCTTTGGGTTGAACCTGCAGATGGAACCGTGGCTTTCACACAGAGCCCCTTCTGTTTTAAACGGGTGAAGGAGAATCCAGAAATCCTTTATTTGTTTTTGTTGTTTTCTGTTACTTGCCGTATAGACTTGTGCTTGATTCCTACATTGAACCCCAAGGCTACACTGACTCCTATGGACTACATGCTTTTATTCAGGAATGAGAAAGTCTGGGGGTTTGGGAGTTATAAAAACAGCTTTTTTAAACTCTCCACACTGCCATGCCACAATTAAGGTGGTTTTGGTCTAAATATTGGTCCTAGAATGTTTGTAGTTTGGGGCTTTTAACTTAGGTAAATGAATAGGGAATATTTTCAGCTTTGATTTATTAAGCTTCCTTATTGGAACTCTTACGTTCAGAGCTTTCAGATTAAATCAGAGGAGTGGCTCTCTGGTGATGGTGGATCACGTTCCCCAAGGAACGTACAATTTAAGAGTTAGAGTTTCTGATGGAGTTTGGCCTGATGTTATATCTACGATACAAATCCATGTCCAAGAGTTGGAAAATGAAGCCATCCAAAATTCAGCCACTGTGCGCCTGGAAGGTTAGTTTTATTTGCCAGGTGAGAGTTAGATCAGGTACTTAAATATTTTAAATGTTTGTGTGATTTTTTTTTTTCTTCTTTTTTGAAAAGAAAATCTTTGATTTTTATGTATGCATATGTACTTTCTAGTATGTTTCCCCATTGTTAAGGAAGAAGTAAGTTGGGGGACTAACCTGTAATCTCCAGTATATTGTGTTTATGTTTTTACGTATCTCAAACTCAGATGTCACAGCAGAGGAATTCATAAGAAGGGATGAGTATGGCAAAAACAGACATGACAGGTTCAAGGAATCGCTGGCAAAAGTATTTTCAGCTCGGCTTAGCGATATCACAGTCTTCAGCGTGCTGAACACTGGTGGAAAACAGACAGACGTCAGATTCACAGTCGTGGATGGCTCTGCGTTTTACAGACCAGAGAAGCTGCATGCTGAGATGGCAGCATTTAAGTATGAGGTATGTGCCCTAGCGTTGTCATGTAGACCTGCTATTTGGTCCCAGGCGGACACTGGTGGGAGAAGGTGGCACGCGGGCTTCTCCAGAGTCAGTCTCGTTGTGAAGTTTACCTAATTTTGAGCACGAACCCGGAAGCAGCTGGAAGCTCAAGTGGTGCTGAGACATGGAGAATGTCTCCAAAGTGACAGCGTTCCACATGGCGGGTGCCGACGGGGATACCCCAGCTGCCCACCTTTGGTTAGATGTTTGTATTATAGTAGCAGCTTGATGCCATCCGGGCTGACACTGCGCTGCACGAATGGGCTGCGGTCCTTGGGAAAGGATCCTCCTGGAGCGCACGTGCAGCTCAGAAGATGGGATGGAGCAGGTGAGTGAGATGGAAACGACCAGTTCCATGGGGGTATTGACCAGCTGCGGGTCAGTTCTAACCCGCGACCTCGCCCGTGTCTCAGTAATGGAATGGCTTTAGCATGGCAGTTGTTTCCTAACCCCGAGGACCCGCCTGTGCTGATCGCTGGCTGCCTCGTGCGTGCCTCGTGGCTCGGTGCCCGCACGCAGCCCCTCTGGGCCCCTCTCCTGTGCCGCTCTCTGCAGTCCTCCGGATCTTGGCTTGTGCTGCAGTGCGCCGGGGCAGTGACCGAGCGGCTGCCGCGGCGGAAGCTTCGTGCCTTGCGCGAGGGCGAGATGCTGCCGCTCAGCCGGCCAGCCCCGTCCCGCTCCGGACAAGGCAGCGCTTCCCTTCCTCGCCTTCCCTTTGCAGCCCTAGCGGGTATTTGCACACGATATGGGGTGGTACCATCCCATGGCGGGTGGTTCTGGAGGAGAGAGCAACACTTGCTGTTGGTGTCAGTATCGTAGTGTCTGCATGGGTCTGGGAGCCGAAGAGCACAACTTGCCCCTGCCCAGCTGCTGTCAGACAGCAGAACACTCTGCTTGGATCTTAAATAGATGGGCGGGTTATTGGGAGCCTCAGAATGGCCAAAGCTGGAAGCATCAGAGACAGATACTCTTCATGTAGCATAACTGCAGCTGCTTATGCATATTTATAGAACTTTTAAAATAATAATACAGAAAATTGCATAGATTTCAAATATTCTGTGCCATAAAATATGACCGGTGAATTCATCAGACTGGTAACAAGGGTCTTGATTCGCATATTTTAGTGAAAAAAATGTATATTTTAAATATATATCACCTTTCAATATTTAATGAATAGCTCTGGTGAGTGATCACCAATAGACTGCAGAAACCAATCACAGCCAGAGATTTTTTTCAGTATTTTTTGTATATATGTTTATAGAAAATAAGCAATTAGCACTGGAATTATTCATTGAATAGCTAAATAAATAATATGTTTTTATTAATTTGCTTGTTGTATGCTTTTACCACAACCATTTTCCATTAGTAGCAGAAGTAATCCATCCTCTGCTATAAAGGAGCTAAGAGTATTTATATACTCCATATTTTTTTCTGTTACAGTACTGCATAGCTGTCTAAATGTCTGATACAGGCTGCCTACTAATGGTTATAGATGTGGACATGAGACCCCAGACTGCATTGGCGGGATTCATTGTGTCATTATATGGGTTTTTTTTATTCCTTTGGGAGTTTGTTTCTCAGCACGTTACGGTATTTGAGGATGTCTTCAAAACTGGTTATAAAGGTCAAAGTTCTTGGAGTCCTGGATTGAATTGAAAGTACCAGCAAAGTGGTTTTTTTTTTTTTTTTTTTTTTTTTTTTTTTTTTTTTTTAAAGTATTAGCTTTTATATATTTTAGTCTTTTCAAAGCTTATTGTTAAAGTACTTGTCCTGTATTTTGTACTGGAATGCTATATTAACTATATAAGTAGTAATGAGAGCCTGAATCTGATGTCACCTTGTCAGATTTACGGTGCTATGTCCCTGCTGCCCGTGATTCACTCTGGGCCCGCGTGGCTGGGAGAGCAGTGAGCTCTCCTGGGTGGAGGCCGGGGCGCTGGGTGCACCTCTTGGTAGGCTTGGGCCTTCAGATTGCTGGAGGAGTTATGAAGCAATACCCAGCTGCAGCCCATGAGGACGTGTTTTCATCCGGGTCTGAGCCAAGTGTTCTCTTTGCTGTCAGACAGTGCAGACCACACAGTTCACCAGGTGAAGTATAACTGCTACCCGAGCTTAGTCCTTAGCAGTAATGGTAGTGGGTCAGGACAGACCTGGCATGCTCAGTTGTGCCAATGATTAAGTGTTAGGAAATATCACTGCTGACAACTTCTAAAAAAAATTCCTGGCCTTGTTAAGTCATTGTGCTTGCTCTTCACTTGTCAGGGACGCTGCTGACTACTATTCAAAAAATCAAACCATTCCATTAAGTTTATGATGACTTGGTAAACAGAAGCACTGTTTGGGGAAAGATGGGTGATTTTCTTTGTTTTCTCCTAGATCCAGTCAGCTTTACAAGTGAACATTTCAGAGATCGATGTAGATGAATGTAGGAGGGCGAACTGTAGCGGTGGCACCGACTGCACCAACCGCCTGGCAGTGGGTGACATCCCAACGGTGACGGACGCTGGCAGCGTGTCGCTTGTCTCTGTCACCGCCGCCCTCGAGGCCGTCTGCAGCTGCGCAGCCAAGGACCGACTCCACCGGCCTTGTGCCTCCTACCCTCGAAGCCCTTGTCTCAACGGTGGGAGGTGCATTGACACCCTCCATGGTTACAGGTGAGGAAACCCCTACTGCAGCTTCCCTTCCTTCATCCTGCTTTTGCCTGTAAAACGCCGAGCGTGGCTAACAAGATTCACGTCTAGAAGAGATCAATACGCTCCTGCAGAGGAGGAGCAACAAAGCCCGAGGTGTCCTGGAACACACACGTAATGACAGCAACGTCACGGGCCGGTGACGGTGCTCGTGTCCTGGGGCCAGTGGGGAGAGTGCACGAGTGTGAGCTCAGACCTGGGAATCCACGCGGGAATGTCTAACGGAGTCTCAAAATGATTTTGGAAGGAAACAGTATGGTGGATAAATATGCTTTCTACTTATAAAGATATTTTAATAAGTAGATCATCCTTGTATAGATGAAACCCAAGTAAAATCTGCATTGTTTCACTGCAGTTTTTAATGTGATTTAAGTACTAGTTTTGTTGTATGTAAAGCCAAAGAAAAATTGATTGCGAAAGAATCGTGACTCTGTGTGTGTGTATTTTCTTGCTTTCCAGATGTGTTTGTCCCGCTTCGTTTCACGGACCAGAGTGCCAACAGACCCAGCACAGTTTCCATGGGAATGGCTACGCGTGGTTTCCGCCCCTCCGGCCGTGCCTGGAGAGCTCCCTCTCTCTGGAGTTCATTACCGCGGCTCCGGACGGCCTGTTGCTGTACAGCGGTCCTCTAGCAAACCCGGAACCTGGACGTGCGGACACCTTCATCGCAATAGGTACTTCTGCACAACGGTGTGGGAAAATCAATTGTCTTTTGGGAATGACCGTCATGGGAACAGTCTGGTAGTTAAAGTGGGGATTCTCTTTCTATCCTAGGAGATAATTATTTATGAGAACTTATTTTCTGGATTGAAAACGCTGGAAAGTATTTTGAAACATTCTTTAATAGATCATTTTGCTTTGGTGTGTCCTCATAACCTGATTTAAGTTCATCAAAGAGATGTAGAAGTGAAGGTGAAAATAAAGCAGCCAAATCTGTATATAGGAGAAAAAATCCTACTAGGAAACCTCTAGTGCTATAAGGGAATTCAGGTGCTTTGAAGATGAGTATTATGTGATTAATCCAGCCTTAATATATGTTATTCTTATCTAGTTTAATGAGCAAAGAAATCCACTTAGCCTGCGTCCTGTCTTATGGTATTTTTGCACTTTTCTTTTTAAATGGGCAATGATTTGATTAATGAATCCAGCACCAAAGCACCAATATAGGAAAAATTATACACAAGTAGAATTCATTGCTTTAAGTTGATATGTATTTAAAAGACTGGCTTACTCCTGCATATTTTTTTATGAGTTACCATACCAAGTGCATGGTATAATTGGTCCTCTATATTTTTCTAATTGTTTGAAGCATTATGTTGTTGGATATTGTTAATTGTTATCTTCGTTTTGGCTTTGTTTTGCAGTTGCTTGTGGATGTGGGTAGAAGTTGGGAGGGTGTAAAAAGCTGTATGTGTGTGTTTAATGCATTTTGAAGGTACAGATTATCAGATATTAGTTCTAGTGTTTTACTCTTGACAAAGAAGTGGCAAAAGCTAAAATATAAAAATCCATACTACAGTGTGTGAATATTCTTGCATCATAAAGACCATAGACTATAATTCCATATTTCTATACTGGACGCTGCTTTGTGTGATTAGTGATAAGGATTAAGTCAGTACATTCACTATCTATGCTACAATATCTAAATTCAGAAGATGTTTGTAGGTGCATTTAATTGATTTTTCTTGTGGTGTTAGAGCTGTCCAGTGGTATTCCCGTGCTGAAGATGAGCCTCGGCGGAGGTGCAGTGATGCTGCAGTTACCAAGTCACCTGAATGTAATGGACAAAAAATGGCATCACCTGGAAGTCAGAACCAGTGGTCAGGTCAGTTCTTTCCTTTTTCCCTATCGGAATAATGTTGCTTTCATCATACTTGCCCCTGCAGAAGTTGAACGGTAAAAGGACTGAGCTTGGGTAGTTACCTACGTTCATCCAGCTGTGTTGCTCAGACTTGGTGAATAATACAAATTTTGAGGAGACTGCACTGTCTGCTCCGAATCCCCCTGTGTTGCCATCTTTTAAATTTTGGAATCAAGGCTTTTTTTGTTTGTTCTGATATTTCTTTCAAAGCTCTGCAGCACAGAAGGAAGGTGCCTACAGGGTTAGTTATAATTTGCACAGTCAGTTTATACATTGGAATGCTGAAAGCCTGTGCACAAAAAGCAGAGAATTATTTATTTGCATATACAGTTATTTGTTTCATGAATGTGATCAGAATACCTTGAATTACAAATTAAATACTGAGGTAGGGGTCTTTTTCTCCTTTGTTAAATGAGTCTATTTTGGCTTTGCTATTTGCTGTGAGGTGGAAAATGCAGCAGAATTTTTGTGTGTGTGCAAAAAGAAAAAGGACGGTGTCCTCCTTGAAGTCCTCTGAGAGGCGCTAGTGCTGTGGCGGAGCTCGCCGGCGCGCTCGGTGGGGTGACGTGTGTTTCGTGGCGCGGCGCAGGGCGTGCGGCTCACCCTGGACCGCTGCGGCGCCGCCCGGGGCGCGGAGGCCGAAGGAGTGGGCGAGCGGCTGTCCAGCGAGGACCGCAGCGGCTGCGAAGCCTCCGCGTCGGCTCCCCGGCCAGCAAGGTAACGGCACCGTTGGAGGTCCGCTTGCAACGAGCGGCCTAGTCCAAAGCTTTGGAGCGCTCCATCAGATAAAAAGCAGTTTATCAATGACGAGGAGTACTGATCCTCCTCCTATTTTGGAGGAGCCAGGCTTCCCCCCCAGTAGTGGCAACTGCAGAGCGCTGCGTGGCTAATGATGAAGCTCTTGTGGGTGAGATGTACCCTGCCTTATCCACAGAACTTCCTTAGTAAATCACTAGAAATCTGCTCTTGAGAACCTCTGAAAATTAGGCCGGTTGACTTATTAATGGCAGTAACTCTGGGTGCTCCCTCAGTCTTACAGCCTCATTCCTACAAATCTGAGGGCTCCTGCTGACAAATTCTGGCACATGTGTGAAGGCAGCCCAAGGTTACGGTGTCTCCATGCGGAAAGTCACAGAGCAAGCGTACAGGGCAGTGTACACAAGCAGCGTGCAGCAGTACCTCATCGCATGTAAGAAATCAGAGGTAATGCTTGCGCTTGCTTGGCACTGCGAGGCCTCAGCTGCAGGTCTGGGCTCAGTCCCGTGAACCACAGTGCGAGATAGGTACCGACCTGCTGGGTACGGCCAGGGAGGAACAACCCTTTGAACAGAAAGCAGGGTATTGTAGGGTACAGCTGGCCTGGCTTTTATGTCCCCACCGTAAGTGTCCGGATTGGAGGCAGCAGGACTAGCCTGTCCTTATAGATGAGCGAGGAGGCAGTTCCCAGGAGTGATTCATACAACTGGCTTCAGATGTCTGCGTCAGGCAAGCCAAACTGCTCTGTAGACTCCAGTGATTGTAGTATATAGACTGTAAAACCAGCCTAGGGTTATGGCTCATCTGTAGCTGTTAACATCCACAATGTGTAAGTTTAGTCAGATAAATTCCACATAAGTGTCCCATTCTTAAGTGTGTCTGCTGGTTTAATTAAAACTCAGGCACCTGAGTAAGTCAAATGCACTCTTCTTGCAAATGAAGGTGGTGAAAGCTGGCCCAGTCATTGGGGTTTGAGCATCCCCAACCATTCTGACATCAGTGCCAGCTGCTGAGTGCAATGTCAAGGAGATGGAAGAAAGAGCAAGTTCAGTGGGGTTCAGAAAGCTGACCAAGAGATTAATACTGACTAGAGATCCTGCTGTGGAATGAATCCTCCAGAGTGGAGAACAGAGTCACACCAGGGCCCTGAGAAACCTGGTGTGAAACGGTGAGTGAATGAGGGATCCTTTTCAGTGGGAGATCAGAAGAAAGTTGCCTTTTTAAGCTGTGGGGAGCATTCGGGTGTTCATGGGAGATACCTGCAATGGAGAAGGACATGGCAAGCTTGTCAACCTAATTGTTCAAAATATGCAATGAACTGCTTTCTACAGTAAATATTTTCCACTGGTGATGAAGTCATCCTTGTTGTTGATTCCTGACACAGCAGGTATGGCAGAGTAGCCACAGCAGACCCCGGAGCACTCTGGATCCTCTAGGCTGAGCACCTTGCATGTATTTGATGCTCACCTAACAAAGTCCCTAACAGATACAGACACGGATTTGAAAGTACAATATCTAGAATATCACAGCTGTTCTTGACTTGAACACACAGACTTGAATTATAATCGAATAATGCACACTGTAAAACTTGCAGTAGGCTTCAAAGCCATATAAAAAAAAAAATACCCTTAAAGGTCAGAGGTTCTGCTCAGGGACAGACTATTTCAGAGAAAGAAGCAGATAGTGTTTTCTTTTTTTATCCTCAGAAAGCCTCTATTGTTTGGAAGTGCAGTCTAGATGTTATTTATGACTCCTCTAATATTTGAAGGTAAATTCTCAGTCACTGTTGTTATGCATATCATTTTCAAAGGTATTTGAATGCGAACCATGTTCTTCAGCTGGGTGGTGTAAAAGAATCGTTACCATATTCCTACCCACAGCTGCTGCACAAACACTTTACTGGTTGTTTGCGCAATGTCATCTTGGATACTCAGGTAAGAAAAGAGTAACATTAATAAATGTTCATATTAAATTGTTAGGAAACCAGGCTTGGTAGCAAAAAGGAATGGGCACTGAAAAGCCTCTGTTACTGTCAATGAACAGAGCTGTTGAGTCTGTATCATGGGATTCACATTAAACCTCCCCGGAGTGATCAATAATCATTTAGGTTGGCATTAGCATGGAATCATAGAAATCAAGATATTTGCCACGTTTTGCAAAACACTGCAGCCTTTGAATTGCACCTCCGTGTCTGGCCGTGTGCTGGCTGGTATCTGTTTGGTTTAAATATCACGTCACCTTGTTTCTGTGGCTGGTGATAGCAACCAGGTTTTCAGTTTTGCTGTAATAACGTTCATGCAGGTGAACAGTGGCTACAACCTATTAATCCTGTTCTGTGCC
Source organism: Eudromia elegans (assembly GCA_003342815.1). Classification (NCBI taxonomy): domain Eukaryota; kingdom Metazoa; phylum Chordata; class Aves; order Tinamiformes; family Tinamidae; genus Eudromia; species Eudromia elegans. The sequence continues at coordinate 3,459,231 of PTEX01000011.1, read as the reverse complement.
CATATATAAGAAATTTCTCCTGCTTTTTTTATTGTAATTAGAATAATTACCTTGAAAGTTCTTTCTTACCTACAGAAAGATGTAGTTATGAGCCAAAACACTACATTTTTTGTTTGTACTTTGGCTCATACACCTCTCGTCAAGAATTTTTGCCCATTTAGGGAACTTGTGAATGGCAACCCTCATGCTGTTTACTTGCTAGGCCTGTTAGCTTTCATAGTCAGTTGAATTTATTCAAAGACAGAAATATGGTCTTGATAGTTAATATTTGAAACCTGGACTTTAATTAAAATAATGTAAAATCAAACGTCAGATTGCGTGGGGCACACCAGAGGTAGCGAGGGCGCTCTCGGGCGTCGTGGCTCTTGCTGTCCAAGCGTGAGCGCGTTGTGTCGGGTTGCTCGGCCGTGGCGCAGCGAGGCGCCGTCGTCCCGCGCTGTCCCGGCAGGTGCAGGACCTGCAGGCTCCCGCGGAGTCCCTGCGCAGCTCCCCCGGCTGCGCCCTCACCGACGGGAGCTGTGACGCCCTGGGACCGTCTCCCTGCGGGGCGCACGGCAGGTGTCTCGGAGACTGGGGCTCCTTTGCCTGTCGCTGTCTGCCCGGTTACTACGGCTATCCCTGCGAGAAAGGTAAAGCCTGCTTTGCTGCTGCGCTATTAATCGCCGGACGCCTCCCTCTCCCTAGAGAACGCTTATGAAAGCCCTGACCTCCTCTTTTTAGCTGCCAAGGAGTACACGTTTGGGCCAGGAAGCCACATCCGCTACCAGCTTCCAGTGAGCGCGCCCGCCCGTCGGACCCTGGTGGAGGCCATGGTCAGGACACGGCAGCCCAGCGGTGTCATCATGAGCATGTCGTCTCGAAGCAAGGATGAGTACATCACTTTGCAGGTGAGCAAAAACACACAGGAAATAACTGGCATAACATTCCGTCAATCCCAGCCATTGCTTAATCAAGTGAAACATCAGCCTGACAGTTGAAAATAAAATCAAGACAGACCCTCATGCCAGGCACAAAATCCCTGGAACTAGAGTTCTTTGATCCACGCTTATGGATGCTTCTTTTGTGACCCTGGTTGCCCAGCCATGGAATCCCATGGCTTCAAGGGAATCGGTTGCCCATTGCAGTGCAGTGTCCAGTTCACCACGTAGAGCGGGTGGTCTGGCTGCTCTGGTGTCCACTTCAGCAATGGCTCTACTGTCTACCTAGTTAGGACCCTGCAGAACAGCAGGTTTAGTGATGCAGGCTTCTGAAAATTACATCCTCCTCATCCTGACCCATGTCACTGTATGGATCACCTCTTGAACTAAGTTGAATTGAGCTACCCAAGTAGGAGGGATATCCCATATCTGGAACCACTTAAGTCTCATAGATTTGCCCAGAAGATCTGCTGTGTAATTAGAGAAGCCAGGTAGAATTGCTCAGAAAGAGCTGTATGCTGTCACTGGCTGGTACGCTCCTGCCACCAGGATTTGGGTTGAGTAGCACCGCAGGTACCTTTGTAGTATATTGCAGCCATTTTTTGTATGGGCAAGGTAAATATACCCTGAATTTAAAGCAGTGTTTTATTTAATGTTGTTGATTATGTACCAGTTTTGGTCCAAGTAATGTGTCAGGTCAACAGAAAATATTAGGTGGTGACTTTTTCTTTTCTTTCTTACTACCCTGTTAATTATCCACAAGGTGGTTCAGGGGTTCTTAATGGTCTCATATAATCTGGGTGATGGAGACTATTCTGTAAGCCTCCCCTTCTACAACATTGATAATGGTGAATGGCATCATATCACACTGGAGAGAATTGAAAATGAATTTACCCTTCGCCTTTATGAAGGAGGTGGGAAGAGAGAAATTCTGAGAGCAAGAGGAGTATACAGAGAGATCGTGATTGACCCCAGCAGCCTGGTCCTGGGAAACGCCTACCCGTTCAGTCAAAATCAGAGCTTTCAAGGTGAGGAATTCTTGATCTCGCTATTCAGAACGTAGGCTGAAGGTTCTTGCTGAAAACGTTGACAATCTTGATCAAGACTTCAACACATTCAGACGAAAAAAAAGAGCAAAATATTATAAAAGTTTAAGGAAATTTAGACCTAGATTTGAATTTTAGCAGTCTTTATCCTTCTTTAAATTATGCCAGATCTTATGTCTGCTTCAAATAATTCTTGCTAACAGAATTTAAAACTGTTTTCCTTGTGTTTTGCCCCAGGCTGTATGAAGGATGTCAGATATAATAACTACAGGTTGCCCCTGGACACCGACACGAAGGAGCTGGTGTCGGTGTTAAGTGCCCGCGGGGTGCAGGAAGGCTGTTCTTCAGAGGCTTGCAGGAGCAACCCTTGTCACCAGGAATTTGTTTGCATTGACCTGTGGATGATGCATGAGTGCAGGTAATTTGTGGAACGGAAACCACAGGACCTGCAGAGGAGACGAGATGAGGAGGGTGGCCGCGGGCGCGAGGAGGCTCCACGGGCCGTCTCGCCGGCCAGGGCACTGCTGGCAGCCCGGAGCTCGCTGTCTGCCCGTGAACCCGGGGGGCGCTGGGCTCTTGGGCACTGCCCGTCACCCACGTAGATCTGCAGAGCCTCTGTAATGGTTCCATGTTAATGGAAAAACTCCATTTGCAAAAAGGAAAGCCAGGGAAAGGTGCTGCGCTGGCCTCGCATGGCCGCCGGCCTCGTGTGCAGCGTGTGCCGCGCAACGCACGCGTGCTGTCTCTGCTGGTGATTGGCTGTGACCGTCGTCAGCCATGGCCTCTGCTCACCTCGAGCATTGCCAGCTGGCAATGTCCACACACAGGGCGTTTTCTGGAGAGGCAATTGCTTTTTCTAAGTGCTATAAACGTGACCGAGTGCTTGGAAATTCCCTCTGATGGAAACATGGAGAACACAGCAGAGCTGCTCCTCACTGGCAGAGATGCAGATCATGATCTTAATCCCGATATTTTCCATGAAGGAAATTACCCAGAAGCCTGGGGAACTACTTGAATTTTGACAGCCACTCATGTAAGGGTTTTTACTTCTAGGGGATATTTCAGCAATCCTGAGTAGGGAAGGCCATCAAAGGGTGGTTTGCAGTCCTAAACGCGGTCTTCCGTGCTTGCTTTTCTGAAAGGGCCGTTTCCGTTTTGCTCTTGCGTTGGCAGCTGCCCTCCGGGACGCGTGCTGGTGGAGAACGGCAGCGGCCGGCGCTGCGTGGGCACCGCGTGTGCCCGGCGGCCCTGCCGCTACGGCACCTGCGTCTCCCAGTCGCCGAGCGCGTTCCGGTGCGACTGCGCCGCCGGCTACGCCGGGCGCGCGTGCGACGTCACCCTGGCCATCTTCCACAAGGACACCGGCCTGAGCTTCAGCTCCATGTTCGCCATCTGCATTTGCTTTATGGCACTGCTAGGTAGCTATGGCAACTACATCCTATATTACCTTTGGTGAATTCGTTTCTCCATCTTGTCCTGAGTGCTCCACGTGTCACCTGTCTGCTGAAACGTCCGTCTCCTCATGGGGCCCAGCTCTTCCTTCGCTGGTCTCTGTCTGCTTCACCAGCTCGTTTCTCATCCCCATTTGCAGATGTTGCCAAGTGAGTCAACACTCCTCAGCTCTGGACAGTCTTTGCAGTCATCGTCGTCTTCGTGTTTTCACTTCATTGCTAGGAAGCTCTCCAGATGCATAAACTGGAAGCAAATTCAATTGAGTAGGAACAAATTACTAGCAGCTAAGCATTGTTTAAAATAATACTGATGCTGAAACAGGTATTTCACCCTAGGAGAAATACGCTGTGTGATAGGAGTGTCTGAATGCTCAGACACGGGCAGCCTCCTGCGTCTCGCCCGTTTTGTCACAGCTCCTCCCGGCTGCTTCGGGCTGGTGTGATTACCAGACCCGTATAGAGTCACTCCGTGAGCAGGATCTCGGGAGTGATGAGGAATCCCGTCTTCTAGGGCTGTTCAATCGCATGAAAGTTTACCTGCATAAAGAAATGGATATTTTTTCTCTTGGCTTTTACAGCATTTTATAAATCATATTTTCTAGTAAGACCATAGACTTTGTTGTTGTGGACTATCTTGAAACTATGGGACTTGGAAAGAAAACGTTGCTTTATCCAGTTCCGCTACGTGTTGTATTTGCCATGCAAATCTGAGCAGCAGGTAAGATGGGAAGCTAACTGGTTTTGCAGATTTGGAATCAGTTATTTAAAATTCATGAGAGATTGTTACAGAAACAGACTTTTATTTTCATTGTTTCAGAGTAGTTTTGTGGTGAATTGACTGGGTGCATACATGCACTGACTGAATTAAAAAACCCACAACATTTCTATTCAATCATCCTGATTTCAGGTATAAATTAAGGGTTAGAAATGGTTATTTTTAGCCATATGCTATATATTGCTGAAAATCTTAATAAGTAACTGTGGTATTATCAAAGAACTGCAGATTTTATTTGGATAATTTTAAATAAAATTATTGTTTTTAAGACTTAAAATGCCTTTATTCTTGCATAGCTTCCAAAGAGTGCTAATATTATCTATAAATGTATAAGTTTACAGTAGAGCAGAGAGTGGGAGGTGAGGTTACACTGCTGCTACCTGGATGCAAGAGGCTCCTCTTCAGTGGGGTGTTGCTGACCTGCAGTCTTGGTACTGGAGTGGACTTGTGTCTCTGGAACTTCAGCCGTGCCCATAGTACACTCATGTCAAAGCAGCTCGGTGGAAAAATGACTTGGCCAAACAGTTGTAGTATTGGGGAAACCCTTGTGTCATGTTTTTGTAAATTTGGAGGAGAAAAAAAAGACATCTCAAAACTGAATTGACTCAGCTTGAAGAGTGCAGCTCTGCTGGGAGGAGCAGCGCAAGGGACAGGCCTCAGCAATGCAAGTTTTAGTTCCCAGCGCTAGATACTGCTGCGCAGAACCGCACTCTGGTGTGCCGATAACCCACGGGGTCTCTGCAATTTACTGCAGCGTTTAGTTTGTCTGCCATGGGTCCTGCTAGGAACTTCTGCGTGTAGAGTTGGTAGCGTGGGTATGGTATGCCACTTCCTATATACATAATACTCTATTTCTGATATTGCTGAAGTCTTTAAGATTAATGATTGTAAGTATTATCTTAAGCATTTAAGATAAATCTTTAAATTCATGGTTAAGGGAAAACATGTAGCTGACTTTTTTTTCTAATACCGTGTAAAAACCCATCCCTTTCTCTTTTGCTTATGTCGTCTTATACTTCATTTCTGTTACTTGTGTAATTTCACGTGTTGTTTTCAACTCATTGTTATTTATGTGCTACATCTTTGTATACATTTTCTGTTGAGAAAGATCAAAGTCAATACAGTAAATAGGTCTCTGAAACTGACTGGTGTCATTCAGTTCCTCAGTAATTGTTATGCTTATAACTTAAAGGTGCTCTTTGAAGGCCTTTGCTGCTGTCTTTGATGTTTGCTTGTAACTCCGTTGCTGTTCAATGGAAGCAGATGCTCAAATCTACAATTACAAAGGCACCTGCAGTGTAGCTGCACATGAGGGCCGTGACGTGGCCTCCCGAGGCTCGAGCGGCGCCTTCTCGGTGGTCTGGAGGAGCTGCCTCAGCCCGGCTTTGCAGAGCTCTTCCTGGCTCCTGTGCCCGGTGCCGCTCGACACGCTGCCCCGCACAGGCTGCGGCCTCCGCGGCGCCGAGCGGGAGCCCTCCCGCCACGCGTGCCCGACGGCTCCCGTCCCGGCCGTGCTCCTGTCCCACCGTCCGACAGCTCCCGTCCCGGCCGTGCTCCCGTCCCGGCCGTGGGTGCCTCGTGTGTGAGCGGGGCTGAGCTTTGCTCCCGTGTTCTGCTGAGCTCTGCTTGGTGCTGTGTTCTGGTGGGCTCGCTGCAAGGGCTGCAGAGGTCTGAATGGAGGCGGTTACCGCGGGCCGGCATGTCATGAGGATGTGGAGGACATCAGAGAAACAATCCTCAACTACAGTGAGGAAGGTGGTGGGGAACAAGACCAAGTAAGACTCGTTCTTTTTCACTACAGTAGTAGGTGGGCTCGCGATGCTAACAGAAACACGTGCTTCTTTATGCTCATTACGATGGGGACCTTAGCCTTAGCCATTCTAGCCATCCTTATGTTATCTTAGCAAGCACAGATCGACACTAGAGTGCAGCAGGGACAGGGGCACTACAGGATAAAACTGTTCTTTTTCAGCTGTCATCCAGGGCTGATGAGCAGTTGATGTAATTAACACGTATGGCACTGGTAGCTTCACTGACTGATGCTGCACCTCAGAACTACAGAACAGTTATCAGACATTGTTGACCATATCCTGACTGGGAGAAACAAGGGGAAAACAGTTTTGTATGAGGAGTGGTTATTTGGCTTTTACAATTATTCCACTTCCACAGAAGGTAATTTTAGCAAATGTTCTACAGATTGATCAAATTGGAACAGGAGTCCCAGTAGGTGTTTGGACCTACTTGCAGAACCATTTGTCTAATTGCATTCTCATGTCGCTTGCTATTTTCAGTATCAGCGTGTAATAAAAAATATTAATATTTGAATTAAAATAAAAATGGGGCATTTCAACCATTCCGATTTAGCTCTAGTTGCAAAACCTGGTTTATTTAATGTTGAATCCAGAGCTCGTGATGCCGGTTGTGAGCTCTTCACCAGCCATCCTCCCCTCCGGGGTGGTTCCTGACCGTCTTGTACCCAGCGCGGCGCTGCCTGAACGGGCCAGTCCTGGATCTGGTGTTCAGGCCGGAGAGGCTGCCTCAGCTGCCCTCTCTCCGTGTGCTAGAATCTGGAAGTTTGGTACCTACAGGAAATCCTAACTGAAGGTGAATGTTCTCTCTCTCCAGGATGTGTACAACATGGCAGAGCTGCAGGTGTCTATCCGAACCAGTCCAGGCTACTGCTTCGATAAGAAAGGAGCTCTTGCCCATACCCGTTTGCTGCTGCAATGGCCTGTCACAACCCACCTGTCCCCTTCCTAGGGCTCACTAATCAGTTCGATTTATCTGTGTTAGTGCCACTGGTCTAGTCACCGTTGAGATGCTGACATCGCCTCTCTGCTTCTCCCACATTTGCAGATGCATGCAAGCATTTTGGTATTTCTTTACATAAAATGCTTACCCCAGGGTGCACGGACATCTCTCAAGAACGGGGACAGCTGGCCTGACAACCAAAAGCTTTACAATGGCCAAGGGGGAAGGAAAACCTTAAATAATTAGAATTAAAAAAATACATGCAGGTCCCTAGGTAGTTGGGTTTTCAGTAATCTGGTACTTTTACTAATCTCCTTCCAAGTTCTTTACAGACTTTAACATGTAGTAAGACCATTTTATTTAGTATAAAATATTTGTAAAGGTCTGAAATTCAAATAATCTTGTGGATATTAGTATTTAATCTGTCTGTCTGTCAACTATATTAATCTCTGTGTTTTTCCCCATTTAAAATAACATGCCCAGTATAACATGCAGTCCAGCCAACGAAAGCTGCTTGTCCTTAAGTGTGACCTACTGGCTAGATCCAGCAGGTTTAGAAGGGAAACCTGGCAATAAAAGACGCAGGATTAGGAGATTAGGGGGAATTCAAGCAGTTCCTTAATTAGAGAAGTGATGGAAAACATGGCCATTTCTTGGGGATTTAAATAAATAGCTTGCACTATGCTATTGATAATTCTTGATGGCTGAGACAGGTTCGAGACACTTGGGGTCTCTGGCACGCCGTATTCTACCAGTTGACCACCTTATGATTGCAAGGCATTAATTGAATTAATAATCTTATAGAACGCCTGTGTTTGTTCCCAGTTAATATTGCTAATGCCCCCAAAGTCTCCTAAGGGCAGCATTACATGTGCACAGCTGTATTTCTCTATACACCCCACTCTATAAACAGAAAATGTGATTTCTCAGTGACACAAGTTTATTTAGTGTACAATAGTCACTACATCTCTGTAGAACAACGGAGTATAAAAGTTGTTTGTTATACTTCAGCAGCAGAACATTGGAAGAGAAATGAAAATATAATTATGGATCTCAAAGGCTTTTCTCTCCTCCAGACCCTTCTGGCTCCTGGATAACATTTTGGCTCTGCAGTCTAAAGCAGCTCTTCACACTTCAATTCCACTGATACTGCGCAGCTGGAAAGCCCTTGCAGACAACGTCCAACACTGCAGAAGTCACGATGGGATGGTGTCAGCCACATGGCTAGGTACTTGCCAGAGTGCTCTAAGTGTTGTTCGTGAAGGCACCTCATACTTATGCATACAATGCATAAGATGCATTGGGGTGACATAGATCAACAGAAGCAGAAGGTTTTTTTTTAAAAAAAACAAAACCAAAAACGCAGTCTTAATGCAATAAACACATATCACACAAAGACACAGGAAGTAAAGAAAAAAACCTCAAACAAATAAAACACCAAGTACCTCCTAGAAGTCTCCTAGAAGACCTTCACACCAAACCTGCAGGGCCAGGAAACCCAACCCTTTCACTGCTGCTCCTGCAGCCCAGCACCTGATCCGGGGCAGTTACTCACCCCTAAATCAAGGGCATAAAAGCAGCTGGTGCCCAGGGCTGCCTGCCTGGAGCGCTGCAGTGAGGAGTTCCTCCCTTCTGCTGGGCTGGTGAGTGCCACTTTCTGTTTAACGGAGATTAGTCTTCTGAAGGCTGCACTAGTTACTCACTGAAATAGATCTCTCCACTTAAAATGTCAATTTTCAGATGTTGGAATGGTTGGGATTGTTTCAAAGTGTCACAAGCTATGGAGGCCTGAGGGACTGCAAAGGGCAGAAGGTAAAGCACTTTCAGAAATACTGGGCAGCCTCCCAGTCTGTGCTCCTGCTGTGCTGATCTGGGGGTGTTTGAGCCCCAAGGAGGTGCTATGCTACTGTGGTATTCTAGGGCTCAGCAGCCATGTGTTTAATGCTTTCTGAAGAAAAAAAGCCAGTTTATGGGCTCCTCGGTAATTTCATTCACTCCGCAGTTTCTACAGAAAGCTTAACTTTCTGTTTTGGCAATGATAGAGGCTCTGCTGAAGAAAAACACTCTATTTAAAAATGACTGTAGTAATTGGGACTTCTTAGCTTCAGCTCTTGACCAGAAATAAGTTCTGCAAATCCTAGACTGTGACTAGATCTTGGAATCTTTCATTTCAATTAGAAGAAAGTTAATGCACCTTTACAGAAAAACACAACCACGTTTTAAAAGAAGACACTACATCCTAGCAATACTTCACCTTACATGTGCTTGTTTTCATTTACTGTAAGGCACTTGCTGAGGAAACCACTGACCCATGCTTTCAGCAAGAACAGGCATGCATCATTACAGGCCTAATTAAAGTTTTAATACTGATTAAAATGTTTTATTATTGTATTATGTTAAACTGCAGTGGTCTCCAACCTCATTAAGGGCTACAGGGTAGAAACCATTCAGGAGTTTCAGCTGCTCTCTTTAACAATCTAGCTGCTGTCAATGTTTGATTTAAACCCAGCGTGATTAAAGCGCGCTTTCCTTTTGTGTTGGCATGAAAGTGCAGGGAGATGTTGAACGCTGTTTAATGAGTATTTACGGAATATAAAATTGCTTGAGCATGTGACATAACTGTCTCCCATCTCTTCTGTAATTTACCTTGCTACAGCTGAAAAGGGAAAATATTTAAATCACTTGGAATTGGAACACAGCTCACTTGTGAAAGTTAATCTCATTACACATCTTGATTAAATTAAATGTGGAGTTTGCTATCAGGAGCACTTTAAGTTTCTCATCATTAGAAATTAATTGCAGTGGTAATTATTGTAACTCAGTTATTTGCACAGATCACAAACAATCTAATAGGTGTTCAAATGTTAATTCAGTGTTGGCCTAGAGGCACTTGATTACTACAAGTCTCTTTTTCATAAGAAACAAATGATCCTAGTAGATACCTAATTAAGGTTGGAAAATACTGTTAGAGTTTGTTGGCCCTAATCTCTAATTTCAGTGTAAAATCAAAATAGCACTAAATTACAGTAAGAATGAAATGTTTTCTACGTAGCATTTAAAAAGCCAATAAAACTCACAAAGTTCCACCCTGGAAAATGCTAATGGCTAAAAACAAATTGCAAAGTTCTCAGAGACTGAGGTCTGCCTTCACTACTTACAAATCGGGTCAAAAAAACCCTCCTGTAATCTCTTCCTTAGGAAGAGGAGCAAGGACATCCTGACAATGTAGAGTGCTAAAAACGGGTCTTTCCATTACTTGAAATACTGTAAAGCAAAACTCTAGTACCTGAACGTCATTTAAATACCTAGATTTCCTGCCAGTCTGAGGGGAATCTTTCTGTTGTAAGGTTGGCAGTGTCCCATTTTGGTATCCTACTTCTGGGATACCTGAGGGGTGAAAGGGATCCCCTGTGGTTTGGAAAGCAAATACAGAAAACGGTGTTGTGAGAGTCCAAGCAGAGAATTTGTTCTTTGTCCTGAGCACTGTGAGAGGATACAAACATGCAACACGTATTCAAAGCATGCTCCAACCTTGATTCTCATTAGAAATACACAACACTCCATCACTAAATGCTTAACATTATAAAACAGTGAGTTTCTGTATGATTTAAAAAATGCTGTACAATCATCAAAGTTTTATTCTTTAAACTTGTTTGCTGATTCTGCAAACATATGCTTGGAAACTCCTGTCCATATACAGCCCCAACGAATTAAAAAAAGAGGCACTGAAAAAGCATACAGGTTTGTCAGAGAGGATCAAGGTGATGAGACTAGACCCAATGTTGTTCCCACTTTCATGGTTCATGGAGATGAAGCATACCTAATAATTCAGTAGTGTGGCTTGCTTTCATTGAATTTCTATCACTTTTATAGTTTAAAAAAAAAAAAAAATCCAAAACCCTGAGCAGAGCTTCACAGGTTAGCTGTTCTGCAGTGGTCATGCAGGCTGCTCACTTCATGTCTTTTGTTTGGTTAAAAATGGAAAGGATGTAATATCCTAGGGATTCAGAGGTGAGTTGATAATCAAAATGGTCCCTGCTAACATTTATTTATGAATCTATGAAAATTTTGGCAAAATCAGGAATGTATTATCAAAATGAGGCAGTCTTTTAAAAATGAAAAGTTATTACACAAGAAATCGTTAATGTAAAATATATTAGAACATTTGTAAACATCATCTAATGTGGGCTCTAGCACGGAAATACTGAACTCGAAGCCACTGCTGGAAATGTTATTTATGCTTAGCAAGTCTGTAAACGTGGAATGTCTTGTTTTGAAACACTTTAGTGAAGTGCACAGTATAAGAAGGCAGATTTCTTTTAATTTCCTCACAGAAGCGAGGATACAATGAAGGTTTCAAATCAGGCTCATTCTCTCCCAAACCATCCATGATCTGTAATGAAAATGAGCAGATTTGTGAAACATACTTGGTCAATTCACTGTTAAAAGCAATAATAATGAACAGAAACAACCCTGGACAAACATTCAAAGGGTTAGACTGCTCAGACATGCTAACAGTGGTCATGTGAGACAAGTGGGAGGGAGAAGTGTTAAATTCAGTATCATGGCCCGTGTTATTCACACCTGGCTGGTGTGCCAGGGGCACTAGCTGCTCTCAGTTATGTTGCCTGCCATGGCTCCTTGCTAACCTGATACTCAGCAGGAGGGCATTAAGCATTTTCTCCAGGCTGAAGTCCTCCTTGCCAATTATCAACACCACTAAAAGCAAGTAGGGCTTGTCCTGGCTGTTGTGAGCTCGTTTAAAGGCTCTGTTAGATTTACTTCCCACTGCTATAGTATGATGGAGAAAACCCTGCTTCAAACTGTAATTGTAATTCTTCCCAAAAAAGCTTAACAAAACACATAATTTCCTAAAACTTGTATAAATACTTACGTGACCATTAGCTACGTCTAGCAGGTCACGTAACCGACAGCCTCTGCTGTGTCTTCTCTCGTAACATATACTGTCTTCTAGGATCACGTAGTCTGTGCCAAAGGATTGCAGTATCCTGTAAACATCTTCAGGAGATCTCTTTGCATAGATCTGATAAATCTATAAAGGAAGAAATTGCCTTGTAAGACAGCGAGTATAATATTGCTGTGCATTCCTTTGTTTGCTTCTTTCATTATTCCTTTACCCTGAACCAGAGAAAGAAATGACAGCTATAATCCACATGACTTCAGTATTTTCAAAATGTATACATATATCTGATGTATTCGGTAACAATCTACTGTATCTACATTAGAGCTACTATGATGCAAAATAGCATTCTGGTTGACTACAAAGCCAAAAGGTAGCGAATTGTGCTTCAGCCTGCAGAAAGTCTTTGACAGATATACCTGTAAAGCTCTTGGAGGCTGCCTAACTTACAGGGAATGACTGCTTAAAACTCTCTCTCCAGCTCTGTGTAGAGGCAGTTCTTATATTCAATTTAATATGCTAGTTTGGGAGCTAAAGAGTATTGGGCAAATCAAGGAAATGCTTCATAAAGGTGAACAACCTGGCTGAGAGGCAGGGTCTGTTTTTGCCAGCAGAACCCAAACTTGTTCATTCAGCACTAGCTGGAGTATCTAGGTATAATTAGTTGTTCAGAAACATAACAGCCACTAGTAGTGAGTTAGCAGACACCCAAAGTACTACTGAGGTGTCCAGATTAAATTAAATCCTGAGGCTGTGTTGGAAAGTAACCTAGAGCAAGAGGCCAAGTGTGAGATGTGCCCAGTGACGTGTTCCTGGAGATGGCAGCTGTTTGGGCGAGCGGGGCCTGTGCCCAGGATGAGTATCACCTGAAACAACCAAACATTCTTACCTGTTTCGTTCTCTCTCTCAGATTCTTGTCTTCATAATGGGGATGATTGGTTAAGGTTCGTCCAGTGCACAGTTTGACTCCTGCTAGTAGCTGCATGCTCCCAGCAAACACTGCTGTGCTTGGAGTGTTTGACCTAAACAAATGTTCATAAGTCTGAGAAGTCTCTGGGGGGGTATTGTGGCTTCAGTTATTATTGATCAGGAGGAGGACAAAGACTGAAAAAATACTTTTTGGCCTGTCCTATTTTCAGGGAGCAACTGCCGAAGCAAATGTTTGCACCTTCCCTGTCCCTCCTCCCTTTCAACAGGAAGCCTTAAATTCCAATATTCCCTTTACTGACATCTTCTAAGAAGGCATACTCTTGTGAAGTGAATAAACTGCAATAAAAATACATTCTTGTTAGACTATGATAGTCTACGGCAGTTGTGACTGAGAGACCCCAGGATGCATTTAGAAGCCTTTTGGAACCTCAACTATAAATACTAAAAATGCTAAGAAAGCATTATTTTTTACTATTATCTTCAGCCAGAAAATGCTTAGAATTGTTTAATACTTGTTACAAGTCATTTCTAAACATTTTAGTGCTAGTATGTTAATCTCCTCTAGAGGGGACAGAGATAGTGTTTTTAATATACCAGTTTAGTTTTATTGAAAGACTAGTTTTTTAGCAGTTCATAAAACCAGTTGCTTTTTAAATTCTGAAAATACGTAATTTCTAATGTTTCTTTTTATCTAAATCATTCAAAGGCATCAGTGTCATGAAGTAAAGGTTGCATTAAAGGAAAGGAACCCGCTTGGCTCGGCACGTGCTGTCCCTGTTGTCCCGGGGTGGTCCCAGGGCAGCATGCGGCTGCCATCACTGCTGCTGGATGTGGGACCTTTTCCTGCGCTTTCCTGGTGATGCCAGGAAACCAAACGTGTCCCTGGGCTACACTGCCGGGGACAGACACCCGGCCTTAAGTGATATCTGCCCTCCCTATGTGGAGCTTAAAGAAGTCGAGCAGGTAGCAGCTACCAAGTTGTTAGCTTCAGGAAGAGCCACAAGAGGGAGGCCTGACAATTAATAGTATTGTTTTGCAAGAGCTGTGACTTCTGTATTTCAAGCAAGCATCTTTCCCCAACACCCTCCCTGAGTCTGGCACTGACTCCTCTGGGCTGTATCCAAGGCAGCTAATGTGCTTCAAACCATGGAATGACACTTCTCTATTACAGAGAAGAAAAGCATTTTTTACAGATGTCTGAACAAATGGTGTATAAAATGAAAGGATAATTTGTTTTTATAGCTTTCTGCCAAGCTCCACACCACACTGCTCAACCTGCAAACAATTTATTCTGTATGAAACATCACTAAATAATGACAAGGACTTGCAGGTCAAACTGATTTGCATTATATAATTTAAATGTAATTCCAAGCAGACCTGATGGCATTTTGAACAAATAATCTCAATTTTTTAAGCTCTGAGCCTTCAACAAGTTAATTACAGTTGAACTGATTGGGAAAACTGTGCCCTACAATGTAATGTGTGAAGCCTTTTTAATATATGCTTAAAAAAGTGGAGCTAGGATACCTTGAAAGTAAGGTGAGGTGGTAGGCAGGTGAAGGTAAAAAATAACACAGGAGACTGGGATAAATAAGATTGTTATGTCAAAAACTGTGTTCTAGGATGGCATCAGTCCAAAACTATGTAAAACTTTATGGTAATGATTTAAAAACCTGGTAAAACTTCTGGAAATGCTATGGCAGTTCTAGTAAGGAGAACTATAGACAGCTTATATTAGAGGAATAGCTGACTATTTTTCAGTATATTTGAAAAAGTGAATAGGCATTTAAATCTAAGCAGATAGAAGGGTTGTCTTGATATGGAGAGGCTGCAGCACAGGTGAGTTATTCTCAGTTCTGGGATACACATGGAAAATTGCAGGTCTACATATTGAGTGCTAATAGTTAGTTCTTGACACCAATGGGCGTAATGCAAACCTCCCAGATCATTACCTAGAGTAGAACTATCAAGTGTTAATACAGTAAAATATTTTTCTTGCACATCAAAATTTAAGAAAATGAGTCCCACCTTGAGGAACATATAATAGACTTCTGTTGACTGATATTTAATGCATAGATAATTAGCTTTTTCTTTTACATGAATAATACTTCTAAACACAATAAATTCTAAAGAGAAATTTCCACTCTGTAATTGTCTGTCATGACTTAAAATGAAAAGGGGACATGCATCAGTTTAGCATTCTCAGCACTACAAATGTAAGAAAAATTATTCTCATTGGATCCAGTCAAATCCAGTTCATGGCTGGGAATAACTCCACATGCATATTTTATGTATAAATCTATATATAACTCCATATATTGTACACAGGAGACCTGAACTATCAGACATTTACCATCTCTTAATAAAACAGCATTGCTAAGTGGAACGGGCTGGTAAACATTACTCATGAGAAGATGTCAATATGGCTACACAGATACTAAACGATAGAAAAAACATGGTCTGCTTTTAAAATAAGTCAGGGAAAGTCTGCCATATATTTTGCTGGTAAATTATTCCTTCTGGCTGATAGACTAAAGAAATGTAACATTATGGATCATGAAAATGTTGCTGGGGGTGGAGTTGTCTTTAATTGTTGGCTGACTGGTTTCTCCTAAAGCTTACTGTATGTCAAAACCCTGCACAGTGTGCCAAAGAAATATTTCAAACAGAGCAGGGCCAAATGTAGCATATTTGGCTATCTTTTCAGACTATTTTCCTCAAGAAGGAAACACTTTCCAAATATGTTCCATACACAGAGTCAAGTTCTGTCTAGAGATATTCCTAAAGTGTTCAGGGGTGACCTTACTTCATTGAACATGCCCTTTATGTTCACAGTCCTCCAGGGAATGCCCTACCTGGCCCTTCTCTCAGGGTGTTCTACATGCAATGTCCCAAATGGTTTCCACCGAAAATACTGTCCTATGCACTGTGAGAAAGGCCTTGTGAAAAAGCAAAACTGATGAGGTGGGACTGAAATTTTTAATTCATATTCCTGCTACAGGCTTTGCGCCTAGGCTGTACCTTGGAAAGCTCCAGCTTGATCACAATTACTTTTCTAGCCCTGCAATTCTGTACGTCTAAGATTTTTAAAACTATAAAGTGGGAGAGGGCGATCTGACTGAGGAAGTGGGGAGGGAATCCGTTTCAGTGCTAAGTATTCTTGATGCCAGGAGGTAGATGTATTATGCAAGAAACATGACACCTCCAAACTGTCCATTCCTTCCCCAGGGAACTTTGTGTATTTATGGGAGTGAACTGGTTTCAGACACATGGAACGCAATGTACTGCCACAAAACTGAGCAGAGCAAGCTCTGAGACTTTACATCTCACTGCTGTCCACAGCCCTTAATATGTCAATCTCTGGGTAGCCCATTCCTCTTTAACTACTCCCATGGGTCACTAGAGTTTACTGCCCTGTGACAAATAGGAGAGAGCACTATAACTAAGAACATTAGATCTATATAAATAGCATTCAAACGGAGAAAAAAATCCTCTTACTTAATCCAGTTCATCAGCTCCACAGTGTCTGGGTCATAGAATTCTCTCAGCTCTGAGAGTTCATCCATTATTCCCGGCCAGAACTAAAGCCAAAACAAAACACACTGAAGGCAGAAGGAACAAGAAAAGCTCTGCACGTTGGAATGGATGTCTGTGTGTGTTCTTAGCTGGCAAGCCGAGCTCAGGCTGGTTTATGCTAAGATGTCAGCTGTAAGAGTATCCCCTCCTCTTAGGAGGGATGTGCGACTGCCGTTATAATTCATATAGGCAATTTTGGAGGTTGGGAACTGTAGCTCCTACCAGATAACCAGAAAGGAACGGAATAAGCTCCCGAGTGCCTGAGAACAGCTCTTCCCTGGTGTGCATCTTGCTGGAGAATCCTGGGATTCTTTTAGCTAGCCATTGGAATTTACCTTAAACTTGACAGGAAATTACAAGTTGCTATTGAGTATTATGCTTGCCTGTTACATATACGTTACAACAAGTTGTTTCAGCTCCCTGACCGGAGAAAAAGTGTTTTAGGTTATATTTTTTATAGTGAGCTTTAAGAGGAGAAGAAAAAGAAACAGCATGAAACAGTTCAAGATACAATAGTCAAACCATCAAATAACGGCTGTGATGGCAGGAGAACAAGCACTAGAAATTAACAGTGTTGTTAACTTTAAAAAAGAACCTTTATAAAAGAAGCAGCTAAAGAGAGAGATGTAGAAAATGTCCCATGGTTAGATGTGCTGTGGATGCTATTGATGAATTACAAGAGGTTGAGTCAAAAGAGAACTATGAAGGCACAAGACAAGCCTCAAATAAACAAACAACCCCCCCCTCCAACACCTGCACAGTAACATCCAATAGACTGTATGGGGAAAACTAATAATTCAAAATTCACCAAAGACAGAGAATGTCTAAATCAAGTATGGATGAATAGCCATGTGACGCTCCTGCAACTTTTGACTGAGTAGAAACCACTGCCTTTCACTAGAGGATAGCTTTGGAAGAGGTTTTTTCAAAAATTACATTTAAAATGGTAATTCTGAGGTAGCAATGTTTTCAGATAACACTGAACCTAGTGTTCACTGAGGTTCACTGAGTGTTCACTGAAAACTGAGGAACAGACAGAAATCCAGAAACAACAGAGCAATAGTGACAAAATAAACACTGATTGATGCAAGCTAAAGCATATGAACTAATGTAACAATGCAGTGTTGTAAATCACATGTTAAACATGAAAAGCAGAAACATGACATATGTAAGGGAGATCAAAAACAGATGATGTATATCAGATTCCTTAAAGGGGGATATGACAAATTACACAGAATAATGAATGGTATATAAAAGAGCTTTCAAAATGGTGATGTGTCAGTCTCTGGGGGCAAGACTTCAGGAAAAAAAGGCTATTGGCAGATGCCTTAAATTACTAATAGGGATTTTTGTCTTACCTGGAAAAATTTTTAGGCCTTGCCATTTTCTTTTGTTGTTTCTTTTACATACTGTTAAATTTCAAGTTTTAGGTTAAACAATACAAATGAAAAGTATGAAGAACTTTTGTACAGCCAAAGATACAATTGACTGCTCAGATGATTAGCACAGGCTGAGCTATATGCTGCCCCACATATAATTCTTTGACTGAATCAAACGTACTTGTCTACCATGAAGACAAGCTATGTATTCATGTAATTCCCCAAAGTGCCTTTTTACTATCAGAGAAATTTCAAAATTATTTGGCAAAAAACCAGAACTGTTGAAGTTCAGAAACTAATTTTAAGTGCCAACAAATTTTTGAGCAAATTTAGAAATGACTGATTCATTTAAACACAATCTGATGGACATCATTCTGTTGAATAGTTAAATGCAGTGGACACTAATGCTACTGAAATCTCTATGCAAGGAGTATGAAGTGCAATGTACAGAATATTTAGCATTGCCTATACTATGTGGAGTATGTGTATGTGTTGTAATCTGTAACACAGCTAAAGTATGTGTGGGAACACTCCAGAACTTTCCCTTTACAATAGAGAGATTTTTGTACTGTTCTGATGAAGAAAACACATGTAAAGAGTAATAGAGTTATCTTGCAGGTCTCAAACAATGCTGTATGTGTAATCAGAAGGCTAGCTAGTGTGTGGCTGCATCTGTATTTGAGTAAATTGTTTTTCAAGGGACATATTTGGGATTGTAGTAACCACATGCCCCAAAAGAGGCTTTCGTTAGCTTATTCTGGATTAGGATAGAACTCCTATTTTGAGGAATGGCACTGAAGCCCATTTCCTATCACAAATGTAACCCTAAAAGGTAATAAAATATAGATTTGCTTACTATTAGTTCAAGAAACCTAGTCATGCTAGCCAGTAAAAATCTGCGTGCTGAATATGCAAGATATTCATGCAGTCTGAACATTCACTGTGCATGACCAGGTGAAGTCCTGTCTGGAAAAGAGATAAGTCAGTCTGTGATATTAAAATCTATTTGAGTTATCAGTTTGGTTATGAAGGTCTTGGAAGGAGAATACATAAATCTAGTCTCACTGAAGCAATCTGTACCTTATCTGAACTTATTAATTAATAGTTCAAACTGGAACAGACAGCTAACCTTTTCAGCAAATTCTGCATGTCAATCACACCTGGTAGCTCATGCAGCTAGACAAACACCCTAGCTATGAACAAGTATGTGGGATCACATAAGCTTACATGACCCTTCAGGTACAGTTTTGTATGCATAAAAGCATTTGCAATTAGGGTGGGTTATCATTCTTGAAATTCAGCAACAAATCTTGTATTTAATTGTCCCTTCAGCAGAAAAGGAAAATCCTATACACCTAAAAAATGCTAGACAATTGACTATTAAAAAAAATTCTTACCTTATATGAAATGTACAGTAATGCAATTACTGGTAGAGTGTATCTAATCACAGATGTCTAAGAGAAATCACAAAAAATACATCAGTTAGTTCTGGTGGTACATTTATTTGGATAAACTTATTTTTATTGTATTAATGCCTGATAAGTTTGGCACAGAGTGGAATTTTAAGACCCTATTCTACTTCTGTTTTAATTAAAACTCTATTTAAAAAAGTAACATAATTTATAGAAAAAAGAACCTACCACAAAATGTTTATATCTGCACTATGAAATGGAAAAACATTGTATCATTCAGTATAAGGGTGTAAATTTTTCTCCAGGCTGCTACTTTCTTAATACAGCAACTAAGATGTTTTAGTAAAATCTTTGCTATTTTTCATAGCTGCATCAATATTGCCATCTAGTGCATTCAAATGGAATTGTTTTTTATATATAAACATTAGTAATGTATACACATACATTTTAGAAATATCTAGTCTAAAACATTATTCACTGGATACAAGGCTTGTTTTCCCGAGTCATGACTGTTTTAGCTTTGGAGCAAAGCAATTTCACAAAACACAGTGAGTAGAGTGCCAACCCTTTGTGATGTGTAGAGACGAACACATTTCAGGATAAGTCCCCATACTTCTGTACTGCACAGACCAAAAGATGCAAATACACACATGTGGGATGTCCAGAGGTACTTCATCCTGGGAAAATACAGACACGTTTTTGCTGATTATCCCATGCTCTTCGAAACTGTGCCAATGAGATCAGTTACGCTAGGGAAATTTTGAACACGACTTTCTTGGACTTTCAGGACACTGAAAGAATTCAGTAAAAGATCAACTTTGTACTTATGCGTAAACTCCTTAGCACACCTCTGATCCCAAACACTTTGTGCTTGGATTTTTGGAAGTACCTCAGTGTAGAAGTACACCAGGAGTAGCTAGAGAGAAGGAAGGTGCATGGCCACAGCAGATTGTGGCCAGCATACTTCATGCTCTCGTTTGCAAAACTTTCAGTAATATGATTTTAAAATATACCTCATTGTGCTTAACGCCAAGCATCCAAAAAGGACTGTGTGAATCAAGTTGTAAGCAGTTCCAGGCTTCAGCACTATTGGGCAGTCTTCTTTTTTTTCCATGGATTTTTCAACTTCAGTTGAACCACTGATTAAATTCAAGAAATAAAAGTATATTATGTCCTATACCTCAAATAGTAGTTATATGCATCTAAAAAAGTATTCTGTCCTTCTGATGCTAGAGAGAAATACTGTTGCTCTCAGGCTACAATCACTTATTCACCTGGTATTCTATGATATCTTTAAGACAGCACTAAGCTGAGACAGTGTCAGCCAAGGGTGGTTTTCTGGAAGTGCAATGGGTTTAAATGACTTTAAAAACAGACTTAAAAACAGACTTTAAAAGCTTAAACGCTTGAGCACCTTGATTTATTGCTTGAAGCACCTAATCTCACAAGTTTTATTTGAGGGCTGTTGATGCAAGTGAAGAACTTAGCTGTGCTCTGTGGGCTATGCTGGTGTATCTGGATTTTACAAACGACATGGAAAGGAAGTTACATGCTGAAAGGACTGGTTACTGCTTGATGTGGATAGTGTTTGCTGTAAGTTTAAGGCTGGTCAGGGGGAAAAAAAAGCTTATTTTTTGTATTTGAAGGTAATTGAGCTAACTGGGCACTTTTTAAAACATAAGGTAAAGCTTAGGATTGTGTTTATAATTACAAAAGAAAAAAAAGAGCTGCAGAGTCTGTTTTCAAACTCACTGGTGCAGTTTGGTACAAAAGGCCTTACACACAGCTGATTTCACAACTACTATTTCACCACAGTTTTAGGACTATGGTAATATCTCTGTGGCCTTGCTGCTATCCCATATTCCATAAAATCTGTAACTACTGTTACAGATTATTTAAGTTCCCTTGAATTTTTCATTAATGAGTTTTTATATCATCCCTTCTAATTTTTGCCCAAATTCAGTGTAAAACTGAGAGGACTACAATTAACCTTTCTAACCCTGTAAACAGCTTAGCACTCATTTCGTTTAGTCTTCTATGAATTCCTCTGAATCCTGTAAACGAAAAGTAAGTTGATTTAGGCAGTACCTGAACTATCTGGCCAAGGAAACTACCCTTAGGCAGCAGCTGCTGGAGCAAAGTTGCAGTCTGCCATTCCAGATCACAAGGGTTTATCCTAGCTCTCCTCTGAGCAGCTTGGGGATATCTCCAGGGGAGATTTTTAATGTGAAGTGCATTGCACGTGGGAAAGGAGATGGAAAAATAATGTTAAAAAGAAGACACACAGTAAGCAAAAGAGTTTGGATAAATCTAGACAAGAAAGTGACAAACATCTGAAATTGTCAAACATACTGTACCTGAGGTTCTGAAAGGCAACAATTGCAGCTGTTACTGTCATAGAGAAGAGAACAAAAATGTAGACATAAAAAAGTAAAGTATCCGAAAGTCTTGAAAAGGTATTTAATGGTAGTAAACCAAAAGCTTCTTCACAAAGATACAGGTTAGCATCAAAATCTCTAAAGAGAAAAGAATAATCCTTGTCACCATGTATCTCATAACTTGATGCCAGAAAGGAAAAAGTTACATTTTTCCTAAGCAATAATGAATCTGCAGATGTGATTATCAGGAGAAAAACATAAGACATAAACACAAGATTTGTTTGATTTGTTTGATTAATGATCAAGCTCTTAAATGAGTAACATTTAAGTGCAGACTTTACTTAAGTCATACAAAAAAAAAAAAAAAAAGCCTAATATATCATACCTTGTTGCCCCAAATCCAAATTTTGCTTTCAGGAATTTGAATATATGTTCATCTGACTCAAGATGTAGAATTTTCTAAGAAAAAAATAAAATAAATCTAACTATAAAAAAACCCTTTACATAGTAAACATTTTTTTAAAATATTTTAATGAAACTGAGAATCAGCATAGGTTTACTGAAACTTGGAACTTTGAGACAAGATGTATAATAAGCATTCAGTTTGCAATCATGGTGCTGTGGGCAAGTTATTTACCTTTTCTTAAGAAATGAAAGTACTAGAGTAGATTTTTTTTTTTAATTACTGATCACATTGGTTTTAAATATATTTGGGTTCATGGCTTATCCCATCTTACCTCAATGTATACTTGGTTTTTAGCCTGCTATATGTGCAGTCTCTTGTAGAGACTAAAACTCTAAAGCAGAAGAAATGTCACTGTTGCTAATGTTGCTTTGCAGATTGCTTTGCACAAGAAGCAAATAAAACTAGGGGATATTCTATACTATTTTTATAACAAGTACTCATTTTTAAGTAGATTTATTGATAAGTAGATAGAATCAGATAAAAATGCAAGTGCTCAGCAGTATTATGTAGGACAGATCTATACTATAAAAAGCAGATGAACTTCTGTGCATATATATTTGATTACATAGTGTTAATTTATGGTAATATTCTGGATTATATGCTTTAAAAAGATTTAACAAAGTTGTCTTCAATTTCTAAAGCCTATTCTCTCGTATGCTGTGGATACTCACTGCAGATTCTTGCTCAAAGACATTATTTTAGACAACCTTTTCACAAATAGTTTTTAATATAATTAATTTGTATATTTTGTTTTTATAGGAAAACAATTTGCTTACCTTGATGACTTTATTGACTAGAAGGGTCAAGCATGAAACGAATAGTACATGGAGGAGAAGTTTCCCAAGCCTACTAAGTAAGCCTCCCTTTTTAAGATTTTTCTAGAAATAATCATATATTAGCATTTTAACATATTTAACATAAAGATTGTACATATTTGGAACAAAGACAAAAGAGACTGTTTGAAATCAAATCTGTGTTTCAGCAGTGGTTGTGATCCAGGACTCCCCCAACTTCAACATCTTTTTGTGCCTTTCCGTCCATCTATTTGATAATTTTCCACCTAAATATGGCAAGGGCATATGCATATTCTGATTGTGTCAGGTGATACTATTTTTAGCAATTTTCCAGTTCAGAGCTCCAGAATTGTCTTTTGTTTGCAGACAATTTGGGATGTGTGCAGACCCCATCTAAGTATAAAAAACGCAGTCCTGATTTTTGAGGAAGATGCAGAAAGACCGAGGGAGCTGCAGCACAAATGGCTCTGTATATTTACATGTTCTGTTTGGAGGCTGTAAACAAAGACCAGTATCAGAAAAAGAGAATGGTAAATGAAGGAAAAAATCCTAATCTTTGAGGGATACAATACATTCCAGTAAAATGAATTTAACAATTGCCTACTTCTCATAGAAGGTTTTGTGGGAGGCTGGAAGACAAAGACAAGTCCTGCTGAAACAAAGACCTTTGTGTTTTTTTAAAGCAGCGAACTGCAGCTTACACAATCATAAATGTTAATAGCAATCACTGAATTATAGAGTGTGAAGTAGTCGGTTATTGCTACAGTTAGTGTAATTGAATTCATTATTATTTGATCATGCAATGTTTTTATTTCTTTACAGTAATTCCTTTAATTAGTATTAGTGATTTAAGATTATCATGCAAGGGGAGAGATTTTATGAAAATTACTTTCTTCTCCCTCACTGTTTCTTTACTGTTTCAAAAATATTTCAGTACATACCTGAATTGTCCTTGCTATCAAGACAGAAGCATTAAAACTGATAAGTAATGATCCAAGAATCATGGAATTAAAGAATTGCAGGACACAGACTAGCAGTAATCCAGAAACTTGAATGATATACAGCCATGTAACCTGTAAAAATAATGATATTTCATGCCTGCCAAACTTTACAGTCTTAGCTATTTTTCCACAAATATTTTAAAATAGATTTCAACCATATATTTACAAAAACATACTGTCTTGCACTAAATCATCAGGTTCATAGCTATTACCATATCCTTTGTGTGTTTATGTCCAGAGTAGTTAGATTAATATTTTGGATATCCGCTATGGAGAAAAGCTTATTACTGAATATTTTGGGGATTTTTTTTTATCCTTTTCAGTCACAGAGGTGCGCCTTTTTGACCCAAGAGTTACAACTCAAACATTAGCTGATTTTTGTATAACTTTTTGTCTTATCAAGCTATACTAAAAAGCTATTATTAATGTTCAGCTGAAAGTATTGACTGGAAAACAGTTGATTTTTGATATCGTGGTACTAACACATATATTTTACCTGATACAAAGTAGATCCTGGGCTCAGTTCTGTATTACAGCAGTGCTCTGGTCAGTACCAGACAATTCAGTAAGCTCTAGCAGCTTTAAGTGACACTTTTTGGAAAATTCATATGGAGTGATAGCTTTGTGGTAAGTCAGTTTTGGCACAATTGAAGATGAAATTGGTATGGGCCAAACTACAAGGTAGCTGATTTGTCACCTGAACTGCTAAGCTCAGCTTATGTTCTTACATGTGATGAGGAGTTTAGAAACTATTAAATAAGCTATTTTGACATTTTGACATGCAGCCACCATACTTACGTTCAGGTAAACACAATGACTAATATTTGTCAGCTGCAAATTTACAATGAAATGAGCTACTCTTCATTCTGCTATAACTTTCCATAAAGTTTAAGCAAGAAGCTTCTTCACACAGTGCAGCATTTAAATAGGCTGAGATCATTTCAGCAGAATTTCTGTGACACTGAATTCAAAGAGTATGTTTTCATCTATTACAACATATTGCTATTTCTTGGGATTGACAGTCAAGGCTTGCTTATCCTCCCAGAAACACTTGTTTTACTTTTTGGCTCATTCAGTTCAGCAATGTGGTAGTGATAATGTTGCTATTTTATGGTGAATTTCAATGTAGAAAAGATGCTACTTTTCTTGAGCCATCTGGTCTATTCTATTTCTTCTTCTAGGGTGCAGTGCCTATACAAGGATGCAAGATAGGACAAAAGTTATACATTGCTATGGATTTGTCTAAGAAAAAGATCTCTTGTGCCTTCAATTCTTTCTGACAAATCTAGAGTTGATGCTAAAGTTGGTGGTTCAAGCAAATAATGAGATCCAGTATTACAATGGTGGTTAAAAGCGATCCCTTAGTAGTGTCAAAACAGCTGAGTCTAAATATCTTGCTATTTGATTTCAATAGCATGTAAAAATTGGAATAAAATTAGAGAGTGAATTAGATTGAAATATAACCAGCTGAAAAAGCAGAAGGGGTATACCTTGTGCGTATTCTTTTCTACACTGACAGTAAATACACTGATTATTTAAAAGCCCATCAGAGAAGCATGGAATATATTCGGCATTGCTCTTGCCATACAGATCACTGAAGAATGTAATAACTTCAAAAACTGTTAGCTCTATGACTAAAAAGTAAAGTTCAGTCATTTCTAATCATGATCTTACCTTTGCTGTGGGAAGCATGTCAAAGCAGTCCAGTATGAATAATACAAGTGCCTGGATCAGCATCATAAACTGATTAAATTGCCAGGTCAGGCTAAAGAAGAAGGTTGCTATGAATACAGCCAGAAGTGTCCATCTCTGGGAGGGGGAGGAAAGAACTTGTACTTAACTTCAGTTTCTCCTAATAAAGAAAGCCCTTTCTAGAAAGGTAATCTGACTTTTTGTCTAAATATATTAAATTAAAAAAAGGAAAAAAAGAATAATCTAACATTTAATGAGAGTAATTGCTTTTAGGATATATATTTAAAAATTGCATGTTCTTGTATTTATGTTTTATTGTTTTAATACCATCTTCAAGAAAACTGAGTTCTCATCTCGGTAGATTAACATGCAGAATTTATGTTATAAATATTAGTTCACCTAAACAAACTGTGGAGTAATGACTTAGAACTGTTATTCAGAGAAACTGTATCATGAGTCTGCTTTTATTCCTGCAAATGACAATAACTATTAATACAAATGAAATCAAAAGCAAAGATTTAATGCTTGAGCTTTGCAAGCGCTTCCCCTACCCGCTCTTTGTTAGCCTCTTACGTTTTCTCAAATACACAGCACTGTTTCCTGTGCTCTTTAGAGATTCTCGTTAAAGTTAAAAGTGTCCCTTTAATTTTATTTCAAAGCTGAGCAAAGGTATTTCTTCATATTTCAACTATATCTAAATTAATAGAAGGTTTGCCTGGTTAATGTTTTCATTTTCACAAGTGATACCTATCTCTCTCTACTGCTATAAATCTTGTCCTTAATTTTATGGACCATTATCTGCACTTCATGTTTCAGCCACAGACCTGATGTTTCTGATACTAGTTTTACTGTCACCCTTAAAAATACTCACTTCATGAGCAGGCTGTAAACGAGTTCTGAGTAGGTATGTGATGGCTGCTATTTGAACCGCAAAGAACGGCAGTGCCCAGTTCTCTCTTAAGGGAATGGTGAACTCTACTCTTGTAGTATCTACTCTGTTCAAAAGAAACAGATTATTCAATATAAAACAAACAATCCCAATCTGGTGATAGAGAGGTTGCAATGATAGGCGTGTTTTTGTGTGTGTATATATATACGTATATGTATTTATATATACACAAATATATTTATATAGTGTATATATAAATATATAATATTTTAACTATAACTGTCTTATCCTATCAATAAATGTCCAGCTCTGCAGTCTATTCCCTTCAGCACATCTGACTGAGAAAACATCAGTATGAAAGTTCTGCAAATCCTCCATTCTTGATACCTCAAGTCTTGTACTTCAATTTACTGTTAAAAGTCATATGCTATGGATTAAATCTTCCTTACAAAGCAGAGCTTTGGTGATTTAAAAACAAAATCCAGAACAAAACCACCCCAAAATCTGGCATGTGGAGTTTTCAGGTAACCATTAATTTTACTCCATTTTTAGTTTGTGTGAAGCACATATAATAATAAAATTATCAATTTCTTCCCTCTGATCCCAGTGCATTGGATCTGAATACTCATTGAACTAATAAAAAATTTTTGATTATTTTTGGAATGTTCTAACATAAAAAAAAATAAATTGACAGAAGCTCCCCAGAGGGCAGTCATCTACAAAATCTAATTAAATGTAAGAAAAAAAAGTCTTTTTTTCTTTTGTAAATGAAATATCTGCTAAAGATGAAACCAAGCAGCACATCTGAGACATTCTTAGCTACAGGAACTAATAAATATTTCTAAAATAGAGCTACTCCATAACCTCAGATATACTTCATTTGGACAAAAAGTCTTTGTCCAAATCAATTCCATTTATTTCTGCTATTTGGAAAAAAATGGTAGCAAGCTTCCATTGTCCATGAATTATTAGAAAGCTGGACAAAACAAATCTCTTCCAAATCTTTTATGAATGGAAAAGATGACCTTGTGAAATGAAGAGTGACTACTTTGCATGTACCTTAAATTATTTCCAACTTAGGAGAAAGAACCCTAGCTTCACCACTGCATAGCTATAATCATGCTGTATTTTTCAGGCTTGCAGATTTGCTGATTAACATATCAAACAGTTTTGATAGAACTGACACTGTACTTTCACTTCCTTGATTAAGTTACAAATAACAGCCTATGTTACCAGTCTTAGCCTCATTCCAGCTGCTTTGTGCTGGCCTAAAGCCAGTTCCTTAGTATCTCTGCACTGAGATATCTTCAGGTGATGAAGCAGCAGAGCAGTTCAATTGCCATCTTTTTTTTTTTTCCTGACTCTTAGTGCAGAAGATGTCTACAGGAATAATGGAATGGAGAAGCTGAACTTCTGATGATCATAGGTTGTTGAAACAGTCCCTGGAGGTTAGGTGTGGGGAGGTGAGGAGAGGCATGAAGGGCATGTAAGAGGATGTCTGTAACATCTAAGAGATCCTAGGCTGGAAAAGATGGGATACATCATCTGAGGATCTAGACAAGTCCAAAAGATGTTTATTTTTAGACAGTGATTTGACTTTGTACTCAAACATCTTGAAAATTTAAAATCTAAGCCTGCAATTTCAACTCATTTCTGATTTCATTATTTAACTTGCTGTTACATAAACATCATACTGTTTTCTGACTGATTTGGAGAAATGCCTTGTAGGTTCTTTTTTTTTTTTTTCCACCTCTGATTAATCATGCATGTGAAGGTTTAATTCCTTACCTTTGACATAAGGTAAGGTTTTAAAAAGATTGAATGTTAAATATGGCTTACCTGTTTGTAATATACCAGAAAGCTGCCAACAACCCTGAAAGCCATGTTCCACTAAGAAGCCAGCTTGTTACATATAGAGCAATGACATAAACTGCCTGAAGTCCAAACAAAGTGTAGATATAAAAATAAACAGGCTCTAAGTATTGCTGTAAAACAGAAGGATATTAATGTTGACATAAAACATTTGGGAAAAAGAAAAGTTTATTTAATATGAATTAGGTTTTGCCTTTATAAATTAAAAGGTATTGGGAATATTTCTAATTGGAATACAACTGAAAAGGGGAGCTATGGTTCATTGGGGAATCTTCATAACACACTTACAGTCTGAAGCCATAAATAAATGCCTACCTGAATTGGAAGAATCCTATACAGAATGCTGAGAAAGACCTCCTGGTAAATATTCATTCTTTCAAGTATGTTAATTGTCCTCACAGATTCAGTTTTATTGTCATATACTAAACCATGTAAACCTTAATGATAAAGAGAAATTGAAATAGGAAAATGTCATTTTTCCCCTTCCATCTTCATTTGAACAGTGAAAAACTTTTCAAATGTACTTTAGCATCTTTCACCTCAAACTTTGGCAATGATGAGAATTCAAATCACATTACCATGACCTTCTGAGGTCTTCAGTTTCCATGCTTACAATGTGCTAATTCAAATATTGTGTATTTAATAACGTATGAAATGTGTATTACACTTATATTTCTAATGTAGGATTTATGGCAGATTCTGGCTCTTGACCAATGGACTCTCGGCATTTGGAATGATACAAAGAACCCATCTTGTGATTATCTTGAACATAGGTCAAGTTAATACTGCCAAGTGTGTAGTATAAGCAAAGATACTAGGGAGCTTGCTTAGGTAGCTAGAAAACACCACAAACATGATTTGCTTGGAAGCAGTTTGTTCTGTCACTGACTTTACAAGCACAAAGTGTTCCTTTCCATAAATGGCTCATAATACACACAGAGAAAGAAAAAAAGAGTACAAAAAAGAATATACAAAAAGAGTAACACGTATAATCTGCTGAATAAACCTGCATGGTTGAAACCTAACAGCTAAGGAAGTTGTTCCTCTGAGTGACTGTACAATCTCCAAGTGAAGGGGTGGCACACAAACCATTCTATCACTGTGAATTTGCTGTGTCCGTAACTTGGTGGCTCTTTAGAGTAAGGACTGATCTGTCTCCAGTACAACTGTTACACCAGCTCTCATACTTATGGGCTTCCTTGTCCTCCACTGTGTTTGGAAAAATGCTACAGACAGACAGCTGGCATTACAAAGTAAAACTTACTTTACAGATTACAATACCTTGCTGGATGGATGCAGCCTCAACCATCTGTTTGTAGTAGGAATAATACAGTCCACATTCTGTTCTGAATGAAATTTCTCTTTCTACTTCCTGCAAATAAGTTCAACAAAAATTTCACTTTGATAGCATTTCACTGTTATGTAAGTTTGCCCTGTAAAGTCAGTTTGACAGATATGGTACTATTTCATTAGGAAGTTTATTTTAAGTTCTAATATAAATAAAAACTGGAAACGAGGAAATTCTGTTTATACTAAGGAAATTCACCTGCACAGTGGCTTGATGCTTTGGGTTCATGTGTTCTGTGCAGCTCATCCAAACAATAGTAAAATACATGGACAAATTAGGGTGAGGCAAATGGCTCGGATATTAATACTTCTGTTACCTGTGTGGTAAGGTATCTGACTTGTGATTCTGATGTGTAAATATGAAATATTTTGGATTTTTACATTTTTGGGTCATATCAGATGTTTAGATAGGGGCAGTGGCTGACAGATGGATTTTAAAACTACAAGCATTTATTTTTTTCTTCTAGATGTGTACACCCAATAGTGTTCCATGTCTTTACTACCTTCAGGCTTGATTAATCCTCTGTGCTATACTTGGGACTAAATCACTGTACAATTCTGAGACTTTATCTCACAGGGTATGCAGCTGCCCACTTGTTAAATGTTATTTCTTGAAGGAATACAGCTAGTACGACTCCTACATTTATGTAACAAGTTAATGGAAAATTGATTCTTTTTTGTGCATCCTAATCTAGAAATGTTTAAAATATTTGGGTTGAGTACATTTCAAACTCTGCCTTTCCCTTTGCCTGATACTGCAGCAGGTAAGGCCTATTGAGACATGAAAGCTCTTTATATCTTAGAGAAAACTGCTTTCACTACTGGATCTCTGCTTTGCAATTCACTTGCTTTCAGTAGCTCATGAGATAAGAACAGTTAATGAAATTTAACAAGTTGAGACTTGGATGACCACATTTGAACAAACTTAGATTGCATAAACAGCCAATTTGAAAAGATATGGCATCTTATCCAAAATTATCTTATTATTAGAGATTTTTTTTTTGCTTCAGTTTATATAAAAAAAACCCAGCAAACATATTTACTAAGCAGTAAATTAGAAAAGGTTTAATCTTTATTGGAAAATCTAGCAAGATTCGCATATGTGATGTAAACAAGTAATACATTAAGAAATCTAAATGAGATTTCTAAAGATATAATCTTATTAATGCATCTTTCTTTACAAAAGAACATTACCAAGATAATGGAATAATACTGTTTTCCCAGATTTTTATGAATGCTGATCTGTGTAATGCAGTCTTGCCTAAAATTCTAAGACTTTCGTTCTTTTATACAGTCCCATTGATTATCTCATCTCTTATTTTGGAACGGAATCAATGCTATTTCAGAGCTAACATAAAGCTAGACAAAAAATGCTGCCCCTCCTTCCTCTACTGCCCACCACAGAATCTTATCTGAAGCCATGTGTTTTATTGAAGTCAACTGTTGACGAAGTAAACCAATAGAAGCTCTGGTGTGAGAAAAATCAACAGATAAAAATGCATCCGATTAAAAGTAAGTCCACAATTAAACTCTCCAGCTGCTTTACAGTCCAAAACATTTTAATACCAGCAGTGCAAACTGACTTTGGCACCAAGTACTAAAAGCCACATACTTAGCAGAATGAGAATGCTAGATTTTGAACAAGCTCTAGTTTTAAATTCATCACTACTGAAAAGTTTTCTAATAATACCAGAAAGCGGCTGCTATCAAACAGAAGAAATGTTAACATTTGGAATTTATTAAGGGGGAGAGAGTAATCTCAGAGGGGGATCTAATTAGCAAAAATGCATTCAAACATGATTAATTTGTTATCCTGGCACCAGCTGTATTCAACCAAATGCTATACTTTACGAGACAAACACTAGTGAGTTTTACATCTGTTTCATGCTAGGATAACATCTGCTTTATTCACTCACAATACTTCTCCAGTTCTATGGCAATTTATACTTTTCCTAGTGTTCCATGACAATAAAAACATGTAGAGTTATGGGTAGGCATTTTAAGAGCACATGTTGATCTTGCTGTGTATTCCATTTGTGAGTACTGTACAAAGAAGCTACCAGCGGTCCAAGGTGGCGGGGGAAAAGGAGGAAAGAGGGGAAGACAGAGAATAATAAAACCTCTGAGATACATACAGTTGTATCTGATTTCAATTTATGGAATTATATTTCAATAATATTAAGTGTTCAAAAGAAACTTAAGTGTCTTCAAACTTCTTAACCAAGTCTTTCAAAATATTACAGATGCAGACAGTCTGAGCTGAGAATATCTACAGATAAAGAGCAAAATCTAAGCTCTCATTCCATTGACTTTCTCACCACCACTACTCTCTTCTTTTGAAAAAGCTAAAGCACAACTTGTATCACTGAGGGTTTTTTTTAGTATTATTTTTAGTTGTTCAATTTAATCCAGATCAGAATGATTTTCAAATACTATAGGAGTGGGAGTGTAGCAAAGCCAGCTGCTATCAGTGCTCCAGGCTGCCAATCCTGCCCTCAGCAAAAGTATTTAATCCACATCCATGGTTTCTTTGGCTGGTTAACCTCATGGCCATCTGTTAGAATGGCACGGTTCCTACTCGGATATTGATCAGACTTTTGATCTAGGGTAAAAGTACCCAAAGCCACAGGTACTTTTTTGGGAAGATGCCAGCAAAGCACTGGGCTGTCCTTCCTTTGTTTATGGCTTACAGGTTCACTTTCATTTCAGGTGACAAGTTTCATAAAATGTAGCAATTCTGATGGCCATATAACAATGGGGCTTTCTAAATCTGCACATTTTAAATACTTCTGAATAAGCTGTCTCTAGTTTACCCTCTTGTAACCTACGTTATGAGAGATAAGGCTAAAGGAAAATTACTGCAAAGAAGTAAGCATCATGCATATATGACTTTTTTAGTCAAGTTTGAACTTCCTACCACAAGATGGCTGGCCTTCTAAGGCACTAACTACTTCTACCTCTCTGGTTGCAAAGCATCTGTGGAAGGGCAATTATCTTCCACTATTACTCTAGCATAAGAAAGGTTAACTGGGGGAAAGCTCCTGCACTGAGCATTCTAGAAAGTGGAAAAGGAGAGGTACCTTTACATGTTGTTGGGAACAGTTCTGTTTGCATCTATTTTTGGGAATACAGAGAAACATTATTAATTGATGCGTGATGATGAGTAAGCAAGTAAAGAGACAGATCCTGAATTCACAGCAATGGCAATTCATTCCTGTTTCACAGGTATAGGGGTTAATGAAACACTGAATGTGTTTTAGTGGTGCTTCTGTTACTTCTGTGTTTAATAAATTAAAATAAATTCTGCATTTTATTAACTGAGGCACACAATAATTGTGTGTCAAGGATTAGATTACAGTTCCCTTCTGGGAATTGGTGTTAGGGTGTGCAATGAAATAAAACTTATTACTTCACAGTTTTAAACAGATTAAGATAAATATGCAGAAATATATGTATTGACAAAACTATAAAATGTTGAAAAAAACCAGGAAATTTCTATTTATTTTCAAGATAAGTCATAGTGTTTCAAAATTGTTACACAGTGTATTTTACTGTTGTCTATTTTAGTATATGGTATGTATTACAAGTAGACTAGACCATTTAGAATTGCTGACAAGCACATATATCTACAGACCCTAGCCCACCGATGCATTTAGGCACATAGATGTCCATATACTGTTTCACAGAACTTAGGATGAGCTCTCCCATCTCAAATCAACAGCAGATTTCACAAGCTCTTCATAGGTTATCTCTTCTCTTCCCCCAACCCTCATAAAACAGTACTTTATCTCATCCACATACATTCCAATATGTTTCTTCTCTGTTTAGTTAAGAGAAATCATATCAAAACACAGTCTAGACTTGT
Organism: Eudromia elegans; assembly: GCA_003342815.1. Taxonomy (NCBI): domain Eukaryota; kingdom Metazoa; phylum Chordata; class Aves; order Tinamiformes; family Tinamidae; genus Eudromia; species Eudromia elegans. Next base: position 3,425,769 of record PTEX01000011.1, on the reverse strand, counting down.
TAACTTCTACTCTCGCTTCTGGCTGTTAAATAAAGATACTGGCAAGGTAATGAGTCTGGGCTGTATTTTCATCAACACTAAAACTTTTGAAAACCTTGTTAACCAAAGCAAAAGCAGAGTCAATTTTTGAATTTGCAGGCAATTGCAGTAAATGCTTTAAGAAACTCAAGTCATTCCAAAACTACTTTTATTAGCAAATAAAGTATAGGGGATACAGTCGGTCTGTTCTTAAATTGTATTAAATAATTTGAGAACAAGCATTTACAAGTACTTTCAAATCTTCCTTGTAAAGTATGTGTTTACAAGTAACTACTTACTACAAACTTAGGCAAATTCAAAAATAAACTGCATATGTCTGACCATGCAAGAGTTATATAAGTTGAGAGCGTGCACATGCAAAACACCCAATTGGACACACACACTGGACATACAGTTCTGAATGCAGGAGAATGTACAAATTCTGGTCACTTTTGGCTCTACTTTAGAACTGGTTAATTTATCTTGAAAAATATGCTATCTCTAACTGAAGATTCTCCTGTTACTATCATTTTATAATTAATACTGCAGTCACATCGATTTTCCAACGTAGTAAGCGTGTCTGATCTCACGCTATAACCTTTTTCACTGAGAGTACCTTCATCTCTTTCTTCTTTACACTGCTTGTAGATGAACTTAATAATTTTGAGACTTTTATCCTTCCATCACACTGGCTGAAATTGTGTGCCAGGTTCCAGTACTACTGATTATCACACCAGTCTTCAGGATGAAATGACAGATACAGAGAGAGCAGAAATCAAACTAGAAATGTTTTTTTCCTTCTCCATTTTGGATATGTAATGGCAATACAGTGTTCTTACAACAAACAAAATATTTATGAAATAAAATGGGCATTTCAAACATTTTAGGCAACTACAGACCTACTTCTATTGGTGCACTTTTTGTCACTGTATTAAGTAAACAGGAGAATATAAAATACTCTGTTTTGTTCAGATGTAGACTTCTGGCCATATATACTGGTATTTCAAAAAATGTAATTTCTGTGGAATTAATTAATACTGGCTTTAGGAAGGAGAAGACAAATCTGAGAGGCACCTTCAGTATATTATATTCAGTATATATTGAATATCCATATTTTCCCATATGTTCAAAGAAAGATAAGCCTGGGTACATAAGTTATTATATGTATAATATAGTATTAATTGTTTCACTAAGTGTGAACTGTTTTTATTATCACTGTGCAAAAGTTTCTGGGATATGAAAACACAGAGTATAAGAAAAAAGCAGACTGTGATATAAGCATTGCAGTTAAATAGATATAACCTTTGTATAATGTAATGCATGTAGACCTACCACAGAGTGAATTTAGGCTTCTTCAGAAGGAAAATGACTCACCTATTTCTTTTCCCTGTTTAAATTTAGATGTATGTACAATTGCATTATTCTCCCATGCAAGGATTCTGGAAAAATATCTAGTCAGTCCTGGATCCTGCCAATTCAATTTCTCCTACATTGCAGATGTTGGTTTTACATTGGTAAATGCCTAAAAACATTTTGAGGTAAGCAAAGTTTGGATAGCACTACATAAAATTAGTATTGAATACTGAGAGATTGTGCCTAAACTGCATTAGAAGATCATATTATAAATACAATTACAGAATTGTATGTCAGGAATTTGCATATATTTTTAAAGTTACTTTGGTTTTCTCCTCTTTGCTTGTTCTGTGGTTGCTTTGGATACAAGAAAGATCATTACAGAACAACATAAACAGACTCTTGTAACCCCACATGATGACCAATGGGTGGAAGAATTTGAGTAGCTATTTCTTCGGCAGCAGAATAATGGCAGAGTTGTATGGCAATGGGTGTAGGACACAGTTAGGGAAAAGTCATTTATGGAAATGATTATGTGAAACGTGGTAGTGGAGCATAGGACAGCTCCTGATTTTAGATACCTAAGAAGAAAAACGAAGAATATTCTGGTTTTGAGCAAGTTGCAAGAAAAAGAGGTAAAGAGGTAAATAAATGAAATTTAAACTAATACTCATATTAACGTTCTATGAAAACACTGATGAAACTATGAAAATAACTGTTACCTTAATATTGGAAAACCAGAGGTCATTTTCGTGCAGTGTAGCAATGTAAACAGAAGTGAGAAGACCCAGGCAGACTGCAACAATCCCACCAACTGCTAATGACAGTGTGTTCCACAGCCTTCCACATGTAGGATCTTGGAAGAAAAATAATAATAAAATAAAAGTCGCTATGTTACTAAAATGCAATTCTTTTTTTACTCATTTAAATTTCTGGATTATGAAGTAGAGATCCTCATGCAGTGGTCTAGTATTTCATTCTGCCCTCTGTCTCCTCTGGTCGGTAACACACAGTCGGTAAAGCACGGCACGACCGTGTATTTGTACAGACCAGGACGGGCAGCAAAGGCCTCAACCAAAGGCTTAGTTAAACCCGCTCCCGGGGCAGCCCCTGGGCACGCACCGGCACCGGACGGCGCTTCCCAACGCGGCCTCGCGTCCTTCTCCTCCCGCGCGAGCGGCTCCTCGGCGGCGCCGGCGAGCCGGAGCCCCTTCCTCTGCCTTGGGGCTGTCATGGTGTCCGTGAGCGCCATCCGCCAGCCTGCCCTCGCCTCCTGCGGGGACACGAACCAGACACGCGTCCTGCCACGCGCCGCGGGGAACCGCTGGCAACAGAGCAGCCCTCGAGGGCGGTTGAAGACTCCAGCTATACTTTAGACAAAGATCACCTCAGTAAAATGCAAGGTTATTAATTTTTACAGCGCAGATTTCAGACGAAAGCGATGGAAACGCTCAACGCGCGAGGGCTCCACGCGTTTCTCCAGGGGCTCGGCATGCCCCTAACGCGGACTGTCCTTGTGTTGGGCCCGCCAGGCTCCTCTCCTTGGCGAACACGGAGCACCCACCCTTCCGAGAGAAACTGCCCTTCGGGGGGTGCTTGAGTTCGGTCCGGAGGACAGAGCCGTTTGTTTTCAGACCTTGGCTGTCAGGAAACGCCAAAATGGAGGGTTGCAAGAGCAGGACGAGGAACGCTGGCAGAGGCGCGGGCTGCCCGGCGCCAAGTGACCCCCGGCCGCTGCCAGGCACGAGCAGAGCGGGGAGGAGCGAGGCGCGGCTGCTCCGCACCCTGCGAGCGCGCTCCGGGAAACCGAATGGTTTAATTAGCCCTGCCACGCTACGGCCCCGCGCCTATACACATGTATATATATATAGGTGCCCGGGGGCAGCGCCGCGCACCTGCCGCGGACGGAGGGCGGCCCCGCACGGGAGCCGCCGGCGCGCGCAGGTGAGGGGCGGCCGCGGGGAGGCG
>PTEX01000011.1:3401759-3421969 GCA_003342815.1 Eudromia elegans | reverse complement strand
CTGGGCCGGGCCGGGCCCCCGGGCGCCGCGTGCTCCTCCCGCGCTCGCGTGGGCGCCCGCGGCCCCGAGCGCCTGCGGGGCTCTTTTTTTTTTAAATATTCTTTAGGCTCCCGGTTGTTTCAAACTTAGAGGCGAATTTTGTCTCCTATTCTCTCAGTTCTCTTGCACGTCTCTCTTACTGGCACCATCACACTCAGTGGCAGGGCTGGGGGCACGGCTGCATCTCTGCAGCACAAAGAGAGCTGCAGTCCAGGCTGTCTTCTATCCTGTTTATATCCCCCAAACTGCCTGTAACTCTTTATTGCAGTTTTTAACGTGCAATGCCTCCAATAAGCTCACGGTGAGGCGAGCACGGCCCCGGAGCCGGCACTGTGGCGCGGGCAGGGCAGCACTCGTGTGCTATTCGGTCCCTTTCAAGGGCTGTGTCATTCTCGGGGCCAGCGATGCTGCTTCCGTTTTATGTTGAAAGTTTGCTTCCTTAGCAAAGTTGGGATCTTGAACAGAAAAGAGACATTCCAACCATGCCGAATGCGCTCAGGACAAAGCAAAGCTGCCCAGGTAGCGGTCACAGCATTTCAGAGCTTGAAGCCATTGACTAAGAAATCAGAGAGGAGAAAATGCTTGTAATTTTTTTTTTTTTTTTTTTTTTTGGCTCATTTATGATGCTTTACTTTCCCTAAAGCAAACAGGATGACTGTTTTCTCTTCCTCCTTTAAGCTCACCAAATAAAATCACTCAAAATTTCCACTACAGGTCAATTTACAGCAGGCCTGCATGTGCACTTCCCTTTTCTTGTTTTGCTTTAGCAACAAGGCAAGTGAACTTGATGCGGCTGAGCACTTAAGCAAAGAATATGGGAACTGAAATTAGGGGCTTTACAATGTGTAGCGTTAGATTTACCTCATTTTTATTGCTAGAATGGAGCTAGAAACACAAAAGGACTGAAGTTCTGCCTGAGTAAATTTTAAGGCCAAAACTGTCTTTCCAGGGAAGCGGCCCCGGCTCTGCGCTGGCCATGGGTGGTGCAGAGGATGCTCCGTGTAAGACTCCATTTCAGGAAGGAAACGTGCGGAGGAGCGTCAGACGTGGGGATCTAGGACACCACTTGGAGCACCTGACTGGGCTATTTGTGGTACAAGTAAGTTCTGTTGAGGCACTTCTGTTTATTAAGTCAAAGCAAGCCCAATATTTTATGGATAGGACAGTACCTAGACGCCTAATTCTACTCCAGAGACTTTTTTCCCCTCAATTCTACATTAAGAAGCAATGGAGTTTAGGACGCTGCAGCACGGCAGCTGAGCCCTCTTGCAGTTCCCTTTTTCTTTGTTTTTAAGTGTCAGACACAGAGCTGCAACTGTAGCAAGGAAAGGAAGCTAGAGCCCTTGTTTGTGTGCACTACCATGTTACTATGTTACTATCTCCTTCCTCTATTTGGCCAGCAACTGACAAGAGGTGGGAGGGGGGAAGCTCCAGCACTGTGAGAACTGCACTATTCATTGAAATTCAGGTTACAAGAGGTGTGAGAGTCAACTGCTTCCCTGAAAAAAGGCAGTGTAAGGTTTTGCACTCCGTTTATATCAGAGGCAAAATTCCCACTAGGTTTGTGTTCCAGAGAAGTGTAGCTGAAGCACTTTGGGACAGGGTTTATAGGCACGTTGCTGAATGGCTTATGTTTGGGCTCGATGATCTCGAAGGTTTTCTTCAACTATAATGATTCTATGATTCATTACGAATTTTGAAGGTACAGGTCTGTCAGCATCGTTGCATCATAACTGCATCCAGACTTGCTACTGTTTTGACTTGTTTTAATGGTCTTGTACTTCATCACTACGGTTACTTTTCCAAAACTTCCATTAACAGTATTAGCACCCTGTTATCTTGACACCAGTGAGAAATGGCAGTGAAGTACTCCAAATACTTCTTGATTTAAGCAGAGACCCATATCTATGGACATTAGTTCAGTGCTTGAGTTTCCCATAATCAGTCATATTTCATGCATGTCAAAAAAAATGACTACAGCATTTAACAAAAAAAAGGTTTATTACCAAAATACAATATTAAAGTCAATACGTGACAAACTCCTGTAAAGCAAAATAAATTATTCTAACATTGTACAGTATTTCAGAAGGTAGTTAAAGTAGTACTACAGACTTTGCTTCGTAGTTCCAAACAGTCTTCTACCAGGAACACAATCCTCGAGAGAGCTTAAGGCATGCAGCTTAATGTGCTGGATAATTTTTATAAAACGAAATCATCCTATTTAATAAGATACAGTATCAGAATTAACTGCAGTCTTTACATGTCAGTTTTCTAAGTTTCTTATACTTTGGCTATAAAAGCAGTGCCATAGTGTTACAATATGTTTTCTTAAAAAAATACATGTACCCATGTCCATGAATATCAAATGCAAATGTAAATTTATATTAAATATATCTTAACAAATGTTACTTTGAGCACCAACTGTACATTTTAAAAATGATTAAATAAGTGCTTCTGAAAGAGGAAAATACAGTAACTCTGACTGAAAACCACTTCAGGCCAAGTATAAGTCGGAAGGATGAATTACCCACCTATTTATCAGTATAGTCTAGAATGAATGAAGTCTTCTCTTTAGTAGAAGCATAGGCATTTAAAACCAAAGCTGTGTGTTACAGTTCATGTGCCAAAAAAATCTATTCAAAGCAAACAGCAAGTGAATATCTATCTCACTATTCGTGATCAACGAATAGTTTTGTGACAGAAGATCCTAAAATATTTTAAAACCTTAAAGAAAGAGGAAGACTGCAGTGTTGGTAACCTGGAAATGTGCTTGAAAAGCCCCTACCTAACATGCAACCAAGCCAACCACACACTTTGTAAGCTGATATCCTGAGGAATAATTTGCTTTCAAAAAGTGAGCCTATGCAGAACTTCTGATAAAATCCATGGGATTTTTTTAATGATAACTGACGGCAAGCAATGTGGAGACAGTGAGCTAATCTCTGTGCAGGCAGGGAAGTGTTTGTTGGCATTTGTTAGGGCTGGTAAGAGTTTTCGAGGGAACCAACTTTCTACTGTACTGTAGTAACACATGCTCAAACTGCAAAAAGCAACAAGATGGCAAAGAGAAGCTGTAAACAGAAGCATCCCGCTCAGTCATCCCATGACAGTGACTTTTGGTGTGCTACACTTAACACTGCCCGTGTGGCCCCCACACACCAAGCCCTTAATTCTGAGCCAGAGTTACTTGCCTTGTAAGTCTTGGGTCACTGCCATCTTGCTCTCAGCTCACGAGTGCAAGATTTTCACCTATTTTTCTATTAGCATAGCAACTTTAAAATACACTATCCTTTTACTGAAAAATAAGAATGTGACAAAATATTGTTTCTGTGAACACAGACAGGTAGCTCAACATGACTATGGATCTCTCTGTACCTTTGCCTTTTTCAGTAAATGGGATTTCAGAACGATAAAGACCAGATAGATTCCAAATAATTTGCTGCTTTGACATGAATTGAAAATAGAACATGTGTCAATAGGACAAGAACAATGCCCCATTAAAAGTTACCTCAATTTCAACTAAAGAAAATGATTCATATTTTTAAATGGTCATACAGATGGATTTTACATTTTAACAAAAAAAGCTTTTGACTGACAATTATGTATAATAACTTCTTAACTGTGTCATGTACCTTAAATATCTCTGACACAAAAGATCCAGTCCAATTTTCAAGTAAAAACTTTCTGCAGACTGATTTATAAGCATAAGTACTCAACCCAAAAGAATAAGTTGAAGATGTCTAAGGGAATCACTTAAAAAATCACCAAATATATTTGGAATCTTAGTGTCTTTTACACTGGCCTTTAGATTTTCTGCTGCTTCATGAAGTTGTAATAAGATGTTGTTTTCTTGTTTGCCATTTTTAGTCAGCAATAGCACAATAGACTGTACACTACATATGCCACCTTCTTTAGATTTATAGCTGTAGCTTATTTCTGCTAGCAGAAATATATAAATAGGAAATAAACATAAAATACTTTTTTCCCTAAGAGTAAGTCATTTTTTCAAGCAATGAGCAACTAAAACCCCTTTAACTGCATTACCTTATTGTGAACTAGGTGTGCTTCTGTGCAACTGCCATTCTTTAAAAGCAGAATTAAATGCCCAGGCTAAAAAGTTTTATTCAAGCTGCTAAAGGGTTTCTTCAGAAGTGCTACTACTTCACTTGGTAGGAAGCATGTATTTCAAAGAATTTAAGTAGCTGGCTCCATAAATAATCTCAACAAAGTTGCCAGGTAATTAGCCTGCATAATAATACTCCCGGCTGATACACAGATACCTTCTACTGCAAATAGCTGAAACAGTAAGGAAGACCAGCATTGTAATCCTTGAAGCTAAAGGCTTTAAAAAGGAGATTTCTATGTGTTTCTTAGAAAACAAAGTAATCCCTAATTCCCTTTATGAATCCATACTCTATGCACTACTAAAATTTATTCTACAACTGATTGGATCATGTTTTTGCCTTAAATAGTTTCCCATATTTTATACTTTGAAATAGCACTTTCCATAGGGAGATTATTGTATCTTTCAGTGATTGTTGCTGTTGTTGTTGTTGTTCTATAGAGACACCACAGCCAGAGAAGTAGGAATTTTGGACCGTGAGAGGGATTTTTAAAGAACTCCAAAGCATGTAGGCACTGCTCAAAATCCCACTTTGTGCTCGTCTACATCTTTAGGAATCTGGGTAGCTCTAAAAATCTCGTCTTGGCAATTACAATCACTTAATACCATATTCCCATTAAAAATGGTGTTCACGTGTACTGCAAAGTAATCACACCAGGTTACAATTACATACGATCTGCTTAGTTTTTTTAGTTTGTTTTGAAATCGGATTTGCTAAGTGTGTAAAGAAAGCCATTGATAAACAGGACATTATTATAAAGGATCCTTTACACACTTAGACTGCAGCTGCCAAAAGATGTCATATTTAGTGAGGAACTCAACAGCCAAATGGTCAGCAAAAAGCTTCTAGGCTACTTAGCTTCTGCTGCTCCGAATCAAGAGAGAAGATAACAATCTTCTTCAGGACGAAGACCTAGTGTTTGTAAGGCCTTAAAAATTACCTGGGAGAATGAAATGCCTCCATGCAGATGCCAGCACACGTTAGCCCTCGCCCATCTCCTCACCTTCCAAAATCCGGGCAATATGTTTTGTACAATTACACTGTAAAATGTCTATCTGTCTTTTGCCAATTAAGAAAAAGAGCGTAAAAAATTCTTTGTCCAAAACCTTGCAAAATAACCAAAAAGGGAGAAAGAGAAAAAGCTTTTAAATTGATAAGAAGCTTCCTATGCCTTTGGGTTTTGACAGTGTACTAATGCATTATTATGGAGTAGTACCTGACAATTAGGGGATGGGGGTAGGAAAGTACACACTCTTGGCACCATACAGAGAAATAAGAGGTTTAAGGATTGTTCTGCTACCCACACCCAAAACTTATCTCTTAACTGATTCATCTGTCCCTAGCTAAGCTAATGTTCTCCTAATGAAACACGGAAGTGGGCTCAGAAATCAGCAACTTTTGCTTGCATTTCTTCTCTTTAGCAAGTTTCTCAGGCAAAATTAGTAAAGATGGATGTTATCCATTCTAGGAAATCCTGCTTTTAACTTACTCCTTCATCTAATTTGTGCTCTGAGTTATGCTGTGGTCCTTATTTAGAATGATGTTTATGATTTCACCCTCATGTTCTTTCATATGATCCAACAGATTTTCTTTGTTGGTGGACTCAAAGCCACAAATGCAGCAGCAGAAGAGAAGCACACAGTATTCTGTGCCAAGCTGGGGCAGGGTAGAGTTCTTTTCTAGGCTGCATGAGGTATTCAGCAAGTTAGTTTTTTCATTTTCATCAGAACCTGAAATATCATTAGTAGTTTGGTTAACAGACTCTGTAAAAGACAACAGGTTGTCTGAACTTCCTAGTACAGGTACTGTACTTTCATCAGTGCCTTCTAGTAAGGTTTTTTCAGGAAGCTGTCCTTGAAACCTAAAGTAATAGTGGGGAAAAAAAAAAGAAATTTCAAAACATACTTTTTTTTTTGCTTCTTGACAGAAACTTTTCTTTGAATCACAGTCTTTCAAAATTCTAGATGATAAGGCTTGAAAGTAAAGCTGACATACCTGCTGCTTTGTGAAATTGCATCATTAATAGCCTTGTTCACTTGCTCATAATTATAATTTTGGTCACTTGCATGTTTCCACATATGGGACTTTAGGGAAGGAGGATGACTACATACATATCCACAAAGAGAACACCTAGGGGAAAAATTAGAGAAGGAAAAACAGAAGAAATCACCATAAATCAATACAGAAATGAAGTTCAACAATTTTAGAAATTCATCAGTTCTTCCACAAGGATGAGAAAACACCAAGATCCATTTTTGCTTGGAAAAATTCTGCTTTCTCATTTCAGGACAATAACATGACAATAGTTGTCTTATGCATTTATAACAGAACACATCAATCCTCCCTTCTCCCTCCTCTGTCAAGTTTCTACCGAGTTTGACTGGGAACATCCTTTTTATTTTTTTTTATTTATTTTTTTTTTTTTTTTTAAGGGACATTTCTGACCTGGAACTTAGAAACTGTATAAAGCAGCGTTAGGAACTAGAATTCAGCAGGGCTTCACCACTGCTCCTATTGACAGTAGGATTTATGACTTAAGTGCCTAGCAAATAATCTCATAAAAGAAACTATGTCTATTTGGCACAAGTGTGCGGAGAGCTGCAAAATCTGATGCAGTGTGTGAATGCATGGTACATTACCTTGCTGGCGTAGCAAGATAATCCTATTCTGCTGGTGAACAGTAGGTCCTTCTAGCTCTTTTGTCTCTATTACTTGATTGGGAATGAGTATCCTATTTTTTCCTCCTCCTTCTAACTTATAAATAAAGGGGGTGTTTTCAAATATAAACAAGTTCACCCTCACGTTGAAAGCTTTAATAACTCTAATAAGGCTGCTACAAAATAATGTAATCATTTTAAGTAAAAAACAAAAATTCCTTGTAATTCATTTTTTAAACAAAATTAGGCCAAAATATTTTTTCTGCGTTACACAGAAGTCATTAAACAATCCTAATTTGATTTTATAGGCACATGTATTCCAATAGCCCTTTGGTATATGTTTATGCCATCTACATAGCTAGCAATGTTATCTATATTGCTAACACAGCTTGGTGTGTGAGTTGATACAATATGAAGGAAGCTACAATTCACTGTTTGTTTTTACCTACCTTTAATTAAAGTCTTATTTTCTGAAGTACATAAATTTACTCGGCTAACTTACTGATCACATTTACTTTAATGAGGACAGTATCATCAGCTTAATGTTTTTGACTATTTCAGACTGGCACGCAGTTCAAATCAAACACGCAGAAACTCAACAACTTTGCACTTACTTTATAATCATTACCATAGTACAATATAAATTAAACAAAATTATCTTAAGGCAATACATAAATTAAGATGAGAGGGTAGAAATGAAAGTGAAAGCAGCCTATAATTTTTTTAAGTAGTGTTTTCAAAAGAAATATCAATTAAAAATGATGGAATTGGGAAAATATTGTTCTTACCTGAAGCCTGAATTTGCTGCAAAGTTACACTATATGCAAGACATTCTCTGAGAAATTATTTTTCCATTGAGTTTTGTATTTTGGTAGTAGATTTCTTTCATTTCTTTAGCATGATTTGCCCTACTGATTGACCTATGCTGAATTATTAAACTGTACTGTTCAAGTGTATCCTAAATTGGTCTACTGAGGAAATAATTATCTTACAGCTTTTGATAGAATATTTCCTCAGGGACCCAGAGGCCGAAGTGTGGAGGTTTGAGCAATCTTGGGTAGTACTACGAGTACTTAGTTTATAAAGTATGACAGCAGAGCACACAGAACTTAGTACTGCTTTCTAGCACACTGTGGGGAAAAATGCAGTGTAAGGATTTTGTTTGAAGTTTGTCTGAAGAATCAGATTTTCTTGAGAATAAACCCCATATTTTAATGTACTTTATTTCAATTATTCCTGTTCCCTTTAAAATTCTGTCCTAAGAAATGCTGAAATGTTCAGAATCTTTCTGATTTTTTCTTTTTCTTTTTTGTTAAAAGTCAGAAGTAAACAATTACTCATTTTTATGCCTTTTTTGTGATATATATTTATATAACATAAACATATAAACGGTCAGACAATTACTTAAACATAATGACCCCAAATACTATTTCTTAACTAGGGCATTGCAGTGCAAATCTGGATTCTAACTAGTAAGTATGTAGAAAGGCCGTGCCTCGACTAGAATATTAAACAAAGCCAGAGGACATTCCTGGGCACTGGAATTCACCAATCTACTAGAGGTGTTCCAGCATGGTTTTGGCACATGCATTTGCCTGAGCAATTCCAGGCATGCTTTGGTAATGAACATGATCCAGAACCCCTTGCAATAGGCAGTTTATATGCAGCCATCCCATTCTGGAAAGAAAGGGTTGAGTATTGTATCAGAGGGAGCTCACAGACATGTTTAATTTACTAGCATAAATATGATCTAGGAATGCCATATCAAATCAATGTCTGTCTCAATCAAAAAGAAAAAAAGTTGAACAAAGAATGAATCTAGGAGGGAAGAGAACCGAATCTCAATTCTGCTTTATTTCATAACAAAAAATCACTATGATCAGAGCTTTTTGCCCACTTAGCACTCTTACATACTTGTACTGTTCCATTAGCTGCACTGCCTGATGCTCCTGGGGGTGGCGCCTCATATGGCATTTCAAGCTATTCATATTTGTGGTGGCAAAGTCGCATACTCGACATCTAAAGAGACAAAAATAGGTAAACTAATCTGATAAGTAACTGCTTAAACTGTTCCATAAATAAAAATCTAAGAGAAGAAAAAGGTATCTGGAAATACTACAGAAAAACTAACATCATGTACAGATTTCTAAGTGGTAATATTAACTTTCAATTTTTGGATCATGTTTTGCACCCAAAAAATCTCCTCCATCTTTTAGCATTAATCAATAGGTATATGGAGCAGGTTCCTTCCTGAAATCCATCTTGTGGTACCTGCACTGAGGCTGGAAAGCATCAGTAAGTAAAAGAGAGCTCCGGGTGCTCCGGGAGCAGCCATGGTACAAACTGCTTTTCTGTTATGCAGAAGCAGAATGTGATTGTAAGAGCTATAGCGAGGTGCTGCATTTTAAAGTGGATCTTATTTTTCAAGAATACAAGCTCTACTTACTGCAACAGTTTAATTTCTAGCATACTTTGTCAAATAATAAAAAGACATTTAGAGGTAAAAATATAGCAGCATTATAGTGGGCTGCCATCTGATCATATGAAAGGCTTGAGGAATACCTGTTTCAGAATAAGAAACACCAGAAATACTGGATCTTTATGTTTTTTAGGCTGGGGCTTGAATATTCTACCAATTCTACAGATATGCATAAGGAGTCTATGAAAAGTTTGTAAGAAAAGCAAGCCAGATCAGTAACCTTAAATTAATTATGCACCAATCTATGTCTACAACTGATTTTTTCATGTGTTTCTAAATCAAATAGCATTGCTATTTAGTATTAGTATAAAATTCAAATCTACTACTACTAATAAAATACTAATATATATGCTGCTATAAAGCCCCAAATTAAAACATGACGTATTTTGTGAGCCTTTTTAATTAACAAGGAAAGTCCCCTTTTGAGTGCAAAGTTTCAAGGACTGAAGATGAATTTCCAGAGTTCGTACAAAAAAGACAGGAGTATATTAGCTTCAAAGTTTCACTAACTCAGTTCTGGTTTCTAGCCACTAGAGAGGGACAGAGATCCACCCTTAGTAAAAACAGATTGAATCTGAGGGAAGCTTGGAGAAAAAAAAAAAGAAAAAAGAAAAAAGCATCATTTATTTTTCCCTCTGAGGACCTGTGCAGTAGTACTGCAACCAATTTTAGATACCATAATTTTTATATAAATCTGTGTAATGTCTTTGAAGGAAAGCTTATAAAATCTGATCATAACGGAGTTTGGTAATATTGATAAAGATGCAGGGAATAAGGCAAGACAAAGAGCCAAATTTTGCCACCCCGTGTAGCAGCCAATTTCTATGGGTACTCCTTGACTCTTCCTCCTTTCCCCTAAGGAGTGTGAATAAGGGTGCTTGCCCTACTACTCGGCTAGAAGTAGGCATATGATAATGGACACCTTGCAATAAGGCAAATCCAAAACAAACTTAGTGTGCAAAGAGCTTGCCAAACATGTTGTCGTTACCTGCCAAAGATCAATATTACAATGTAACTACATCCTCTTGTACATTTGGATGTTTCAAACCAAAAACAAGCTCTGGACTGCTATAGCTAAAGATGCAGCCTGGAAAAGCTGGCAAATCTTAATTACACAGTTTGAGTTGATCAGCACACATGGCCCCTTCCTTTTAGCAGCACCTTGCAGAAAAATTCTGAAACTGGCACTCTTAAACATTATCTTCAAAATGGCACAAGCAAGGAGGTAACCCTGCTCACCAAGGGCCTAGCGTTACTCAGTAATAATGGGGACACTTACCTATATGGCTTATCAGAGTTATGAATTCGTCTGTGATTTCGTACACCAACGTAAGTTGTGCTCGTGTAGTCACAAACATCACATCTGTACAGCTTTTGAACTGAAGCCTTATTTCCTATATGAAACAAAATGCATAATTTTATAGAAATACATTCAGCATATAAAAAGTTCTCAGATGATCATTTCAGCACATTATGAAACATGAATTAACATTTAAAAACGATACTTCAATATCTAGAGCACAGTGGCAATGGATATGGAGATTATAAGTGTTCATTTGCCATTTACTGGAATTACTACAATTCTAGGAAAGTGCATTCTCTCTCACCATCCACTTGCTTCCCTTCTTGGGTGACTGTGGTCAGTATAAGGTGTTGAATGATGAAACCAGGACTTTGATTGCTTTGCAGGATCGAATTAAAGGAAAGGATGAGTGAGAGAGGACGTGTCTGAGGGACGAGAGGTTTCCAATTGGCAAACACAGAAAAGAAAAATAAAAGGTTTCCTGAAACCCTAAATCTTCTTTATTATCCAGATAAACTAACCACTAAGGTGGTTACCTTCAGAAGGATCTGAGATGATCAAAAACACAGGTACTGACCAGAAATAATTTGGAATGTCTCTAAATTACTAAAAAGCAATTGCAACAGAAATAATTTTTTTCTTTATAGAATGAGAGAGACTCTTGAAAAATTAATGGTTGCAGAGACAAAGGCTAATGACTAATTTAACAGAGAAAAATGTGTGCCCGCAAGAGCACAGTTTGAATATTTTGGGATGGTCCTACTCTTCCCTCACTGAGTAAGGAAAGTGGGTTAGAAATATTAACATTTGGAAGAAGAGATGGGGTTTTTAATGCAGGGGATTTTTCTCCTCTGGTCTATCACGCAGCCTTCTTGCACTTCCAAATGAGGGAATAGCAGGAAGAAGGACAAGAAAATTGGAGCTGCTTAAATGAGCACTACTGCCAAAAGAACCATCAAACTAGGACCTCAGGCATTTCTTTCTGTATCTGCATGGTACCTCTTCACTAGCCTAAAGCATTAAAATTCTACTTTTTCTCTTCTACATGTAATGAAGGTGTTTAAGCCCACGCTACCTTTACACCAAATTCTTATTAGCTTACTGAAAGGTCAAGCCATGGCTCTCAGTAATGTTTATGGGCTGATAAGAAAAACCTGCTTGAGATCCTGCAAAATTGCTCATGTGAGAAATGATTATTGCTAAAAATTACAATTCAACAAAGTATATGTGGGAGAAAGTAAAGCTCAAATCTTGTCATTATCATTACAAAAATTAAGTATGTTCATGGTAGAGCTCTGTTTTAAGGAGATATTTGAAGTTTACCTTTTCACTTCCATTTTATTTCACTATTTCACTGAATTATGTCAAAATGTTGTAAATATGTTATTTTGAGGGATACAGTGATTTAAATAGTAAGTTTAGGGTACATTTTCACTCTAAAAATCAACACTCTTGTTTCAAGATGCAAAGTAACTGGTTTGTGCTCTAGGCTGATTTTACCAGAGGTTTATTCCAAAGAATATATCATATTTATTTATATTGTCATATAAAACAAAATTACTATCTGAATACAAAGAAAGTTAAAAAAATGAGTAATCCTCTCTGTGCGCAAAGAAAACAGAAAAAATATTTTACGTTCTTTAAAACTTAGGAAATTGCTCACTGTTCTGGCATTTTTATAAAACATAATAATACAGAAGTAAAACACAATATGCATTCCTTGCAATTCAGCCTTAAAATTCTTAAACTATATTTGATTTTTTCCTACTAGGTGCTCAGAGAGCTTTCTAAAATATATAACTGTTCAAAGAAAATCTCTCTGATGACAAATTATCAAAGCCGTCTTAAGTATGTACTTACAGACTTAAGAATTCCTATTTCCACAATTATGCTTTTATGAATACACATTTATGCAGAAGACCTCAGATGAATACAAAGACACTTACTGAGCTGCAGGTCTATAGTAGAGCTGGGTGGTGTCAAAGTTGGGCTATTGCATGTTCTACTTGAATGGTTCTTTCATCTTAAATTCTGCAGCTTTAGAATAAACTGTTTTCAAATATATTTTCTTGTAGGAATGTGGTATTTTATTGGATAGGCAGCTTAAAATATCTAAGGAGATTCTAAGGGCATTATGAAAACATCAAAAGGGCATCATCAAAACATACCAGTCACAAGTGGCCAACCACCTAGTAGCGCACACTTTGCAGTAATTATTTATACAAATTGCTACTTCGTAGTTATTCTTTCAGCAAAATGTACCTAAGTTATAATATATCCTGTCTTCTCTGGCTGTAGTGAAACAGCAGTTGTTCTCCCCCCACATCCTCCGAAAGACTTATTTCCTCTTGTTGTGGGGGCTTTTTAGCTTTTTGGATTTATGATACCAGGTCTCTTAAAAGTAAACACGGAAATGGGTGATCTTTATTCTAGCAGCAGTAACAGGTGCTCCTATAATGCTGCTTATTACGCTATTCCTTCATTATTAGACATTTACAATCTGATCATATTCAGTGTCATAATGCTCCCTTTTAATTTATTGTACAACCATGATGAATAAAGAGACTTTTAGGACTAGCTATTTCATAAACAAGAAATGAAACTGTTCCAGCTCAGGCATCTTTCACATAAACAGATGCTATGCCATAAACTTCTTTGTTTTGCGTCGCTTTATAGGGATGACATCTGTTTGACAAGAGATTGCTGTACTGCAGTGGTGTCGCAATTTGATTATAAATTGGTTCTAAAATAATTAAAGCATTCCAAAGTATAAGTTAATAAAAGTTTAAAAGGAGAACTATTTTCATTCAAGCCATATTACTAGATCTGATGTGGAATAAAAATTCAATTAAGGTGCATGGCTGTAACATTTTTATAATAATGAATAAAATTATTCTAAAAAAATCACTTAAGTAATTAAATCAAAATCAGGCAGATTTTGCGAGGAGGGGTTGATCTTTCATGGAAGCCACAGGATCAGGACATAATCTAAAACTACTATTTTAAAAAGTAGGATTTTCAAAATCAGCTAGCCACCTTGATTTTAAGTCACCTTAATGAGACCTAAGTGCAGAGGAACAGTTTTTTTGAAAAGTATTTCATATTTCAAGTGTCTCAAGGTACATAATCCTTTAGGAAGAATTTGTTATTTCCTTTACTCTTTCCTTTAAAGTCATCTTACTGCAATCTAAGTAGTACCCAACAATGTGAATTTTGCAAACAAGAGAGCATTGGACAGAAAAGAGCTGTGTGCATACAATGGGAAATATTTCAGCCCACAGTTGTTTGGAGGTGCTCTAAAATTGCAAAGTACTAATAACAACAACAATGCTCCCTTTAGAATAAAGGCACTGCAAATAACTTCAGGAACTTTAACTGAAGTTGCAATAATAAATAGTGTGATTCCAGTTACAGTACTTTAAGACCACATTTTCCCTAACCTTCAAAATTTGGCTAATTTTAGCTATTGTAACACAATAGCTAAATAGTGGAAAACAGTATTTTTCTTCCAAAGGAGAGGAAAAAAAATGGTAATATTCCATACCACTTATTATCTGCAGGTAAGTAAAATTTTGTTTTTCAAAAAGAAGAAATCAAAGATATAATCAGGCAAAAAAAGTATTCCAACAAAAGCCAGTAAGACCTCTCAAAACTGAGAATTTTCAGAAATTTTGCCTACTGAAAAGGTGGCAAACTGAAAAGAAGGTTCTAAACTGAAAAGGCATGAAAACATTCAGCTGAGAGGAGATCTTAAAAATAGTAAGACTATAAATACACTGAAGTAATTTATAAGTAAATTTTAATTTCAAATTAAAATATATACAGTACCTTCTCTTTCATCTACTTCGTTGGGAACTATTAGTTTGTTAGTGGTGGCTGTTGAAAAGATATCTGGAAGACTGTGCTGCTCTCTCTCATGATTTCGCAGTTGACTCTGAAAAAACAATTCCTTATGTTTAAACATGTAGTGCGAACAGAAATCTTTTCAGATACTGCAGGAATTTGCAAAATTATTATTCAAGTTTTCAAGACAACTATATTAAGACATACATTAGCATAGATATAAGTTATCTCTCAATTTTACTACAAAAAAAATGGATTAAACTATACTTTAATGTAACTAAGGACTGGTAAGAGTGATTAAGAAGCGATATGATTTGTGTTGTCTAATGCTTCCGTTTCTTCATTTAGTTACTGTGGGTTGGTAGAACAACAACAGGATACTATAGATCCATAGGATGGTTCTCAAAAGAAAAAACTTCTGTGAGGAAGCAAGCTTTTTTCAGTGGGTAAGTCAGAATAATTATGGCAGAATATTATTTTTGGAAAGTGCTGCAGGCAGTAGTCTCCAACTGTAAAGACTCTGAAGATAGGATGTCAGTTCGAATTTAGTTAGAAAGAGGAATCACCAGTTGTTAAAAAAAAAAAAGTAACAAACAGGTTATTTAGCTACTAATAGATAGAGGAAATAACCTTACCTTATAATGAAAGGATTCCTCACATTGCTTGCATTGATACATTCTTGTTTTGCAGTGGTTGATCATGTGGCTCTCTAGATCCTTGCTGTTGTCAGCAATGTGTTCACAGATAGGACACTGGTAGGGCTGCCTCTGCCGATGGACTCTCAGGTGCTGCTTTATGTAGCCCTTATTGCCGCTGCTGTAATGGCAGAGGCGGCAGCGGTAGGGGCGCTCTGCGCTGGGGATATATTCCACCAGGTTACTTCCCGGAATATTTGCATCGTTTGCATCTTGGCATTGTGCGTTGTCTTGTAACTCTTTCAAAATGTCATCATCTGAAGCATTCTGATCTGTCCTCTCTTTCAGTTTTTCAATGACAGTGAGCAGTGACATGCTAATGCCCATTTTAATTGGTGCTTCTGCTAACTCTGGTCTTTCTTTATCTATCTGTACAATTGCACAGCCACTTTGGTTTAAGCTACTGAACTGCTCTGCAGGACTCTCCAGTGCGGACACCACTTTCGAAGGGGCTGTGAATGGGCCATCAGGGTCTCTCTGCCTTGCATCTGCATCCACGCAGTCTTCCCCCGTGAAAGCCCTACCGCTGGACCTGGTTAGCTCTGCAGCTCTGATCGGCATTGTAACAAGGGCTTCTGCAGCTAGCGAGTGTAGCCGTAACGACTCTGAATTCGTCCTTCTTCGTGCGGGAGGAGCATTCTCGTCAGCTGCTAGGTTTTTATTAGAGCTTAATTCATTATCTTTCTTCTCAGAGTTATTCCATCCTATTATTACCTCTTGAATATTATCTGAATGATAAGCTTGAGGTCCTTCGCAGATAACATGGGATCCCTCCGAGATTAATTTTTTTTCTGTTTCAATGTCAGTGTTCATCAAGAACGGCTTTTGTAAGACACTTTCTTCAGCACCTGGCAAACGCTCTACTATTACATTAACATGACCCTTCTTATTTGGACTACAATTAATGATTTTCTGTGCTGATGAAAGTAGGCTGTCAGTTATCAAATTATCCTGTTCTGTATCTGATACAGTCTCCTCTAAAACTTCTGTAGTAGGAGACTGTGCTATTGACTGATTTAACATCTGTTTCTCTTTCACATTTGCCCCTACTGGTGATTTACATGACATTTGCTCAGAATTGCAGATCTGAAGTTGAAGAGAATGTTCACTGTGAATATCTAGCTCATTGTTTTCCAACGAAAGTACAACTGCATCCACAGTGTGAGGTGTATGAGTTACAACAGTCTCGGGCAAATTCGCAGTTTCATTTTCTTCTTCAAAGATAGGATAGGAACAATCCACTTCGCCTGCATGTTTCCAAGCATGTGTTTTCAGCATTCTTTGCTGACCGCAGGTGTATCGGCAAATCAAACAGCGGTATATGCCATACTGCTCGTAAGTATACCATTTCCTCCTACCCACGTCAGCCGCACGACTAGACTGAGTTAGATCTTTGCATTCCACATTTCCTGTCTGCTCAGTCCCTGATTTGCCACTTCCTTCCACTGGCCCTTGCAAAAATGAACTCGAGACATTTATGCATTGCTGTGCTTTTGTCTGGATGTTAGTTTTACTGTCAGTCTCATGGTAATTTTGGAAGTGAGATTCAAGCTCTTCTTGATTTTTGGAAGCAAAATGACATTCTGAGCACATTAATATCACTTCATTTTTCTGCCCATGTTGTTTTATATGTTCTTGTAGTGTTAAGAGAGAGGGTGATAGAAACTTACATAGACTACACTGGTAGCATGTCACCTTTCTTTTGCTTTGTGGAAGACAATCTGTCACATAATAATCTGCTTGTAACTCCTCCGTCTTTTTAGTACCAATAACAGATAGCTCAATTGTTTTAGCTGGGATTTCACAAAGATCTTCTGTGTCAAAAGTCTGAAGAGAAGCATTAGGATGGGAACGCTTTTTCCCTATTAAAAGGCATCTCTGTGACTTCTCACTTTCAACTATTTTGCTTAGCTTCTGAATAACGTGGATCAGTGGATCAGTTTTACAATTTCTCTCATCTTCACTGTTTTGCAGTGTTGGACCAATCACTGTTTCAGAAATCAGTACAGCTTCCTGTTCTCCAATATTTGGCATCAATACTGCAACACTGCTTCCTTCTTCCATAATATCTAGGAGAAAATGTTTAATAACATATTAAAATATATACACACAAAAAAATATACACAAAGTACAATTTATATTTCTCTACTAAACACAGAAGCATAAGGCCACCAGATTTATAAAAAAATAAATCAGAATGAGAATATAAATAGCCGGAGATTTTGAGGACATTTACTGGGCAGCACAAATGATATCCAATAGATCTGCACAGAATCAAGACATCCTGTAACTGCCTATCTCCAAGCTGTGTAATGACAAGATCATTATTTTTCAAGAATTAGCTAATTAGAGTTGTTGCAGATACGGTCTATTTCTTTAACAGGACCATATATTTGAATGTTAGATCCTTAAACATGCCAATCAATAGTAATTGGCATATTTATGTTCAAAAGCCATAATATGAAATGAAAAATGTATTCCTAGCATGCTTATTCTGACACATTAATGTCTGACGTGAACATCAATCTGCAACAACATAATTTAAAAACACAGGCAAAATCCTTCCTTGAAAAGATAGGGAGGAAAAAATAATTCTAGTCTACACTTGCATTAGTCATTCTTTTAGGTCTATATGAAAGATAATTCAAATGTCAAGTCATACTTCTTAATATAAATCTCATAGAGGACTTGTAGCTATTCCTGCAAATCCTTAATTGTTAGGGGAAAAAAATCAGTTGCTTTTTAAGTTCTGAAAAGTAGGGATTTTTTTTCTGTTTTGAGGGAAAAATAGTTCTGGAAGCTAAAGGCAGTAACTATTTCCACTTGCACTTCCTTTAAACACATCTAACCATAAACCACAGGCAATAATGTGGTAGTGTTGGCGGTTGGATTAGAAGCCAACTCATACAAACGTGCATGAAACCTTATTTTGTGATGCGGGCAAGACTCAGGGAGCGCAGAGCCAGGAAGAAGGTCTTGCAGTGGAGTTGACTTCTGAAAATAACCTACTTGAGTTCTACAAAATACACAATCCAGAGCACAAAGAGATGCCAAAGTTTCTTCTACCAGTAACCCTTGTGTATTTCTTGTAAGTTTATTCAAGTTGATTTTTTTTGCAGGAAAGATGTGCATGTCAAACTAGAACTTAAGACCCATAAGTCTGCTTTTCTAATGCATTTAATATACAACTGTACTATTAAAAAAAAGTGTTTGTAGGTAATTCTGTCTATTATTGTGTTATCTTTGACATATGAAGAGGCATAAAACCAGGCCTTAGTTTGTCAATAAGCAATATGTTGATTTAACACACGAGAGCGGGCATGAATGGGCTCCTTTTTGCAGACCAGCTTTTCGAAGTCGACAGCCACCGCACGAGGTCCGGGTGGTGGCAGCAGGTCTGAGCTCGCCCTCCCAGCAGCTCCAGGCCACCCGCGCCGGCGGCCCTTGGCACGTGGTGCCAGCGCCCTGCCGCTTGGCAGCCCTCAGCCCTGTGGAAGGAACACCCGGGGCAGGCACGGTGCAGACACAGCTGCAGCGGGGAGCCGCTGGCGGCACAGCACAGCGTGGCTTGGCCACATATAAACACTGCTTAGGATGGTCTAGTTTGAAATACATTAGAAAGCATAAAACAACGCCAGGGCAACATTTATTTTAATTTGGGAAGATTTCATGTGTTGGCACAGTGTTGACATAAAGTACAGACATTTATCTGCTGAGGCTACGGTTAAGGGTGTAAATCTGAACATCGGAACTCAAAGCAGTCCCATTTACTGGAACTTAAATACAAGCTGTAAGAAATTCCTTTACTGCATAGGAAGGCAGTACAAATGTTACGGCACCGCAACAAATTTAATCCTGTTACTGAACACAATATACAATTGCTCTATTTTAGCCTTGCCTAGCAAAGAACCAGAGTTTCTTCTTGTTATTTAATTATTACAGCCAATGAAGTCTGCCTGGTACATGCCCTTTCTTTATATTGTAAGAATTTTATTTAAACCCCCCCCAAACAAACAAAAAATCCCACTACTTTGGGAACACATGGAAATGCAATTGCATGGTAATCATTTTTCCTCATCTTTTGATGCTGAACATCATCTTTACCTTGACATATTTTTCTGAACACATAAAAATTTTTCTTTGATCCATCAGGAAAGACATACAATAGCCTATGGATTTTTTAATATGAAACAATTTTATTTCTATCAATAAAAATCAGGTTGGGACAAGATCTTCGTATTTAAGTCCTGAAAGACATTTGGGCAGTTGTCCCCTTCCATCTGGCACACGTGACCTTGAAACCAAGTTAAAGCTTATCGAAATTAAGTGCTTTATTTTGCCCTCCATGGGGTTTTGGTAGAACTACACAGTGTTAAATTTTAGCTCGGGCAAAAGTTGCAGGATGAACATTTTGCGCTGTCAATTATTAAGATAGAGACTTGCATATAGCTGAAGGTAGTTCGTAATGCACACAGAAAGACAGAAATTCAGCAACAGAAAGCACCTGAACAGAGCACTGCTCTCACTCTCTAAGCGTTCATTGTACAAATTTACCATCTTTGAGGCAACTACATTTTTTTTCTTGTGATCATTCTAAAGTGTAAGTCATAATTTTTCTGAGCAGAAACACCAAAATTGCCTTTATTTGCCATTCAGGCTACTGATGCTTTGAATTACAAAGTTACAGTAACTGTTATCAGCGCTCCAATTCACACTGCAGAGTATGGAGGACACTTCACTGAAATAATAGCTCCACGTATCAGTGAGGGCTTTGAGTCATTTTTAACACCGATTTGCCGGTTTCCCTCGCCTGTTTGTTTAACTGGAGCTTACTTCACATTCCGCGTCGTTTTGCTGACAGGAGTCCACAAGCCCGTGCAGAGCGCTGGCCTTGGAGCGGCGCTCCGGGCCTCGCGTCCCGAACACGCGGCGCGCACGCCGCAGCGCGCGCTCTCCGGGGCTGGCGGGGCCCTCGCTCCCTCACCCCGCGGCACGTGGCTGGGACGCGGACCCGTCCCGCTCCCGCTCCGCTCCCGTTACAGCCGCCCGCCGCGGCGCTGCCCCCGCTGC
>PTEX01000011.1:3296810-3401499 GCA_003342815.1 Eudromia elegans | reverse complement strand
TTTTTTTTTTTTCTTCCTCCCTCTAACGCCCGGCCACCGCTTCAAGATGGCGACGATGGGGACCGGATCACGTGAGGCGCGCCGCGCGTCAGGTGACCGGCGGCAGCAAGGCCGCCCTCCCGCCGCCTGCCGCGCGTTGCCCCGGAGACGCCGGCCCGCGGGCGGGCTGGGCCTGGGCCTGGGCCTGGGCCTGGGCCCGCTGTGGGCGTGGAGGCCTGGGAGCGGTTAATGGGAGCGTTTTAACTTCAAAAACACGTGCGGCGGAACACGCAGGGCCGGGCTGGAGGGGCCTTGTAGAATAAAGTGTTCAAAAATGCGTTATTCTGGCCCAAGGTGGCCTTGGAGTCGATGCTGATGCTTGAACATAGGCGCTCATATCAGGAGCAACGGCACTGAGCGGGTGCCTTGCGCCGATACTGCTGCGAAGCTCCGCGTAGCCGTGTGATTGCCTGAGGTTGTCTGGTTATCGGCCACTCTACCTTGGCCCAGGGCCTCAAACCCAGTTGTGCCTATCTCCTGTTAGCGGCCCTAAATAATCTGCTCTGGTTTTCCTCAGCTGCTAGTGGGCTTGAAGGGTGAACTCGCAGACGCTTTAGTTTTTTTCCTGTTTAAAAATCCTTTTGTTTTGGTAACAACCTCATTTATTAAAGAGATGGCTGTGGGAGAATGAAAGGATGCATCTGTATTCTTAAAACCCACCAAAATGCATTGTGTCTTAAAAAAAAAAAAAGAAAAAATAGTAGGAGGTTCCCAGTATTTGCAATGTAAAATACAATAACAGTGAAATGTTGCATCTTTTTTTCTGCTATTTTATTTCTGCTAGTTTAATTAACCAGTTATCTGAATTGAGTCACTCTTTCTGTAGACATAAAATATTGACCCTCCGTTATCCAATCAAAGTGTGCTGGGATCTGATATAACGTGTCTGAATCAAAGGGACCACGTAAACAATGAGAAACAGTGTCCCCATGGCCTGTTATTTTTCTTTGTTATAATTAAAGCTAGACGAAGTTAAAAGATTTCATTTTCATTCTAAGTATGATTGCACAACAGAAACAGATTTAGATTTTGTACGTTTACATCAATTTTGGAGGGTTTCTTGATTCACAAGGTTGTTTTTGTGTTTTTCATTTTCATTGCCTTCAAGTTGAAGGAGACATGGAACCAAATGAAGTTTGGATAAGGCAACTATTCCTGAGAGGTAGAGATGAGACACTTGTATTGAGCATAATATATTCAAAATGTTGATACTATTGTAAAAGTTTATACAAAATTGCTTTGTAATTACTGTAAATATGTACAAAATGTCAGAAGCATGAGTTTTATGTTAAACATTATAAGCTCAATTTACAAGAGCAATGCATAGTCTGGAAACATCACGTAAATTTAGAGCTGCATCAGCAGAGATGCTATCTGGAAGTAAATACATGCAAGTATACATACTTCTTTGTGCAAACTTTTTAAATAACAGGAACTACGTATAGGAACTTGTCTGTTCTTTATGGCCTCAGTCACAGACTCTTTTCAGTCACTAGATCAATGATTAGGTTTATCTTCATTAATGAGTTGAGCAGCAATGAGTTCTATAGTTGTCAATAAAAAAGTTAATTTGGCCCCAGAGTTTTTACACCATGTTGCCTCCCTGTTCCCAAACCCTTCCAAAAGCTGTGTAATTTTCCCTTTAGTTTAACTGGGGTCACATCTGGACACAAGTCAAATGTTGTTGTACTTCACATCTGCGTAGTGGGGGCCTCTGGTCCAGATTTGTTAGAGGATTCTGACCATGCCCATGGCCCAAGATAAATTGTCTTCTCGGGCAGTCCTGCACTAAAGGCAATAAAGGAATATGTGTACAGCTGTACCTGCATGTCTACCTGTATAATAATTCTGTGCTACCTGTCTGCTACGAGCGTCACTTACAGACCATGTCTTCTGTTGCCCTATTTTAGAAGAACTGTGGTGTAGGAGAATCTATTCCACACTGTCCGTGCCTGCTCATAGCTGTCCTGTTTCAGGGGGAAAAAAATTTAAAAAATAAAGTCCATGAAATACTGTTGGCTAACATATAAAACAAAAAAATTGGGGAGTTTCTTGATTGGAATGGAGAATGGCTGGAGAATTTACATATATTTACATAGGTGTATGTGCATTGGCTACTTCGACTTCTGAGGCTGGCACCTTGATAGTGTTGTAGAACAGAGCCTCACACGCTGGACATTTTGACCTTCTACATACACATGTTGCAAAGTGGGTATATAATGTCTGAAATACAGCAAGGAAGATAAGAGTGGTAGAGAGCACTGTGCAGAGAAAAAAAACAATACCATGTTATTGGTTTATGAAATAAGACTGCACTATGCTTTGTGTTAGAGAAAATATTGTACACACGGATTTCAGAATTATTAGAAGTATAGAAAAGTTGTATGAGGAGGAATAAAGACTCTATTGCTTCACTTAGGAGATGAATATGATAGATCAGGAAACATGTATAAAGGTAGTAAATGGTATAAAGAAGATAAATGGCATTTTAAAATTGCTTTCCATTCCATTAGACTAATTAAATTACATTTCAAAACAGATAAGGGGGAGGGGTTGGATTTTTTTTTTTTAGAGATGTATATATATTTAATGTCTGGAAATCAATGCTACAAGATGCTGTAGAAAACAACAGCCTTATCCAGTTTTAAAAAGAATTAAAGTCTTGGGTGTGTAATGAAAACTCGTTCAGCTGTTCTGGCGAGAATTAGAGAGGTGTTGATGTTGGGACACTGCAAAGTTTTAAGCAACGAGCCAAACACTGCCTCGGTTACGGAGCATCTTCCCCTGTGAAAGACGGTATATGATGTTTGACACTATGAGGTTTACACTGCAATGTCCTTTGAGGTGACCAGGCCCACCTGCTTAAAAACCAGGACAGTGAATCTTATATCTTTGGGTATTGTTAGGGTTTTTTCTTGTTGTTTTTGTTGTTATTTTTCATCACAGCATCAGAAGTCTTTGGGCTTTGACACTGAAAGATTAAAACTGAGCAAAGTTTATGGTACTTAAATGGCTTATTTAGCTTTGCGCGCCCTTTCCATGATACAAAACTTTCTCGATTCCATAGGAGTGATATTTCAGCTGCAACAATGACATCTAGGGGCTGATTTTTATTAACTTTAGATATATTGTCTGTTTTTTGAGAGGATGGTTACTACTATGTTTACTAATTTCAATTAAAAATCTGTAAATCTGATATATGTTGTATATTCAGAGAGTAGACATGATAAATTGACTTATTTTTCATCTTTTGATTTTTGTTGGTCTGTCTTTTAATTATTTTAGTACTGCTAGCATTGCAAGTCAGTGAACTTCTCTTTCCTTCACACCTTTTCATGACCTGTTATCAAATGATGAGATTTTTTTTCACCTCATACTTTAAATGTACTTTTTTGTGACTTAAATGGGAAGTCTGACTCTGCTTTTTCATCTGATTTATTTTGTCTTCTAAAATTGCATCTACTTTGCTTTGTGTAGGAAGTGAAACACAAAATCCTTCTATTTAATCCCCTGCTTACCCTAGCTTT
Organism: Eudromia elegans; assembly: GCA_003342815.1. Lineage (NCBI taxonomy): Eukaryota > Metazoa > Chordata > Aves > Tinamiformes > Tinamidae > Eudromia > Eudromia elegans. The sequence goes on along the minus strand of PTEX01000011.1, from coordinate 3,397,933 downwards.
ATGTGTGTGTAGATACAGGTTTAACTCCAGGTGTAAGCTGTATGAATCACAGCCACCACTAAACTGTATGTAAATCCAATTTTATATATGCAAGTAAGTATATAATAAAATTACAATTTAGAGGTGATTTAACAGAATCTGTCCCGTTATTTGCAACCCTACTTCCTTTCCCTTGTTTCATAGCTATTTGACCATAAATCACTTGGAATTGTGTTTTACAGAAAAAGTAACTTCTTTACTCATATTTGCAACATTTTCTTGGCAGTGACAGAATACAAGTCTACCAACAATACAAGTCTACTTTGGTACAGCAGATTGGTCATCTTTGTCCTTGTCTTTGTACTATAAAGTTGGTTCTTCTGTTACAAATTGAAGTTGGGTATGCACATATAGTCTGTAAACATAGAGCACTTTGCAGGTCTTTCATAGCACCTAATAGACAAATCCTTTCAGCTTTCTTTATTTCTCCTCCCAAGCCTTACAAAAAAAAATTTACGGAACTTTGCTATTTTACACTTAGGACTATGTTTTCTTAAAGTATATAAAAATACTAGTATGACACATTGGAGTTGCCAGTCTACTTTGAATTCCTTCTGAAAGAAGAAAACGCAACTCCAGAGATACTCTACCAATTTTTAAAATCTCTTTTCAACTAAATTAAGTTTGTGTTTCCAAGCTTTTCAATATAAAAGTGAGGATGTCAGGGTTTTGTCTGGCTGAAACTTCCTGAAGATTCCAAGTTTTTATTTATTTAGCTAGTTACCTCCTAGTTCTTAGAAGTGTGTGCGCAGGTATTTCTGCAGGTGCGTGTACACACAGAAAAATGATGTTTTCATTGCAAATATGCATGCAGAATCTGCGCACAACAAGCATGGAACTACTGCCTGAAGCCAGCGAAGTCCACGCACTCTTGGTTCTGAGTCTGGCCACTGTTTATCAGAACCGAGTAGACCAGAGCGAACCATCACACTTTTCAATAGTGACCTTGAGGTGGCAGCAGCATTACATTCAATTCTACCATCCACCAAGTCCATTAAAGGTGAAAGTAAAATTTGCAATAAATCAAAATAATACTGATTGTTATAATTTTATTACTAGAGCATTAAGTCAATAAAACTTATCTGAAATGTCATTTGCATTGTATACAATTTTTACTAGTTATCAAGTATGTTTTAAAAGCATGTTTAAAACAACCAAATGAAGAAATCAGTGATAAATTTTTGCAAAGCTGGGACTTGTCTAATGGTGTAGTAAAACTAAAGTCTGTTTTGATCTCTTGTATTGTAAAAGACTAATTCTGAAAGCATTTGTTAGTACAATAATATTTCGTGTCTTGACTAACTATATTTAATGTCTTAATGTCTGATTAAATATTTTCCTCCAAGTTGTCAGGTCCTTTTTCATTCATGATTTTATGTAGGAAGGTCATCCAATTATATGATACCCTTTCAGTGGAGGAGAATGTGTTTGTTTCTTTTAATAATGAGGAATAATGAAACTTATTTATGTTGAAAGTCAGAGAAATTTATTGGAGAATTACAACAGGAGAAACATGAAAATTAAAAAAAAACCCCTTTTAATAGCATATTCATTACCAAGAAGCTTGCAGGTAATGAAATAGTTCTATGAGGCTACTATATTGGGTGATACAGTATTGCTCGTGTCAAGTTTCAGGACATGGTTATTTTGCATTTTGACATTGTCAATTACTATTAGGTTACTAAATTATTATTAGCTAATTACTCAAGGTAGGAGGGACTAGAAAAAGAGGTTAAAAGCATTTATTTTTACAAACTTCTTAAAACTACTTCCAGCTGGCACACCAGTTAGTCTGCTGTAATACCGCACAGTGCTCACGTCACTTGGGTTGCCTTGTGGGTCAGGTACTGCTCTTCAGCAGCGCTAACGCAAGTTTGGGCTAGAAATCAAAAGATATACCCATTAAACAACAGTGTTAAACTGCATTCATTTCAGGATTAATTTTGCATTAAATAATTGCTAATTATTGTTAGTGATACGGTTATGTGTTAAAAGTGATTTGAAGGAAAAATATGTGACTTACAAATATTAAAGGAGTTCAAATAGAGATTTAAAATATTTAGTATAATTATTTTAACCGTTTATGAGTAATTTAAGGAAAAATAACGTTATATTCATTATCTAAATCTCTGGGGTTTTTTTGAGCTGTGAGGTTTTTAGCTTTTCACTGAGGCATGGTATTCAGATTTGTTTTTCTCTAGCTATGTTCTTCCATTGCTGGCCAGTTGTTTTATGAGACCTCGCATAGCGACATTGTCAACTCCTCATGAAATAAGAAATTTAAATATATAAGTATGGAAACAAGATTTTAAATGGGAAATTATAACTTTAGCATTATATTTGATTAGATTAATAAAAAAAGTATATGTAGAATCTCAAACCACAAGGCAGAAAGAGATAAGATGGGAAAGCTGTTTGGGCCGTGGCACCATTTCAGGGTAATAATAGAGGAATGTATAATAGGAGTTGCAGACATTCCCAGGTTTAGACTTGCAGTAAGCTTGTTAGTATTCTAGGGCCAACCTTCCTTTTGCCTAATGTTCGTGCTTTAATATCAGACCTTGTTATCCGTGTTACAGTCATAACATTTCATTCTTAAATGGTACCTATGCTGAAATGGAAGGTATCTGATGTGTTGTGTGTCTTTCAGTTAAACTGTGTAGTGTCTGAAAAAGTTTATTTTTTGTGGAATAATTTGCATAGTAGAGGATATTTTGCAAACCATTCAGTTGGCAGTACTGTTGTTCTGTAAAATAACATTACCTAGAACATTAAAGCGATCATTCTGAAACATGATTTATAATGATTTGAACATATTTGTAAAAAATAGATGACCACTGTACATTTACAGTTGACACAAAGGTCCCTGATGTCAAGAAAGCACTCTTGACCTTGATGGGTAGTTGCAATTCCATTTAAATCAATTGCCAGTACAAGTCAAATGAAGTTCTTATGGCTGTCTAGTGTGCACTTCCCCGTTCTTCTGACATTATTGTTCTACCCCAAGTCATTCTTCAATCTTTTAACAGCTGAAAGGGACCTCAATTCTGCAGCTTTATGGGAAAAGAGCACTAAGTTGTACTTCTCTGTGCTTTGAAAGCTTCCACTCTTGTTCCTTGATTTTATTTCCAAGCTAAACAAACCACATATATTTCTTAATAAAGCGGAATACTTGTCTTCTGCTGAAAACCCAAAGATTTCACTATTACAGTGAATATTCATTGTGTTTTCTATTACTACAATTCCATGTTTTAGGCACTTAATTTGCTAGAAAATAAACTGATCTCTTAACCTTGAAAACTGGAGATACGATTGTTAGTTTAACCTTCTAAAAAGATTTTCACTATATTAAAGATGTATTATAAACAAATTGTGTTAAAAATGATATTGAGTGCAGCTCAATTATTAACTATTATCTCCTAATAACTTTATTCATGTAAGACTACCGATGATCCTAATGAATTTATATTTTTTTTCTGGGAAGATATAGAGACTTTCCCTTGTGAAGTTAGTGAATCCATTAAAATTTCTATCAATAGATGTATTTTTTTTTCTAGATCAGCACTATGAGGACATGTCCATTTTTGCATTGACCAAGATGACATGAGATGCTTTTACAAGCTCTGCCTGAGATCCTGGAAAAGTGTCTCATTATTAAAGAGAAGACTGGTGAGTAGAAATAGCGCAGTGGGAATGCTTCCACTGAATGTCAGTGGAAAATCCAGGGGAATCAATAAAAATCAAACCATCGGCATGCGTGTTCTATCCTATTTCTTCCTCCTTTACTTCCTTCTTTGCTTTCGCTCTGTCCAAGCTCGAGGTTTCAGGGGAAGCTACCTTAAGGTGATTGATTCTGGCAGGACCTGTTTCACGACACAGATTCACAATTCACTCCTGTGACCACACCAAATCTACTGCTTGGAAACCTCAGGCTGTTTGAAGGATAATGAAGAATAAAATGTTGGGAAAAACTAGTAGGCAATCCTGTAAGCAGTTTTAAACGAACAGTTTGTCTGCGATTATTGACGTGGAAATGAAAGGATACCTTCATATTTCTTCTAATAATTACTAAAAGACAGATTTTTTTTTTTCTCTGTGGTTTTGCACCCAAATCGCAAGGATTCACTTTATCTGCAGAAGTCAGAAGGGGTGTTTGGATCAAATTTTTCTATTTCTAGACATATTTATTTGTTATTAATAGATTGCTGTTAGGGGAATTAGAGACTGTGTTCACACAGTAGTCTTGGAAGACCATTCAGGAACGTGCCCTTCACATGTTATGTGCTTTGGTTACGTTATTCCAGAAAACACTTTCAGAGAACAAATTCAGGCACTTTCCCTAGAATCCTAGTTTAGAAAACTTCCCTCTTATCCAACTTCTGAATAACTTCAAATCTGGAAAACAGTGAAATCTAAATCTGTATTTTTAGCTGAAATAATATTTTGACAATATTTGTGAATATTAAAACAGTATCTGTAATTAGGGCTAATAACTCATTTTCTTTATAAAAACAAATAAAATTGTACTACATATAAGCATATGGAATCAATGTCTGCTGAGATTAACTAAAAAAATTGACTATCTACTGAAAGTTCAGGTTATTAAGTGCATAATACAGTATATCTCTATGTGCAATGTCTATTTGTTCACTAGCACTCTCCTTTTCTAAATTCTTTCTACATAATACATGCAGTGTTTCCAATGGAGTCCTGCAGAGAGAGATGCAATTAAGAATGTTATGCAATAAGACATCCTTTTTCTTACACACAATGTGTTTGTGAGCATCATACATGCAAGGAGAAGTGCTGAGCTCAGGATTTTAGGCCTTTACATCTCTATTGTTTTAGGACAAAGGTTGTAGCTACAACAGTATTAATGAGAGAAATAGAAAAGAGTGGTTTGGGTGTTGTTTTTGTTTTTGGTTTTTTTTTTTTTTTTTCAATAATAACAACCATGTCTCTATCTAAAAATCTGCCAGGTTTTAGCTACACATTTTTTCCTTTTCAATAGAGATAATTCATGTCTGAAAAATTCTCTAGAGTGAGGGGGTGAAGCAAAAAAAGAAAAAAGGGGCATTTTTTTTAACAGTTAAATGTCATATCATTGATGGTTAATACTTTGTCGTAGTTATAGAAATCTCCTATTGTTCTAAGTCTTCCACACCTTAAAGGGCATAAATTACTAACAATTTAAGTACAGGATCCCTGAAGCACAGGAAAACGGTGCTGCTGAGGAAACTGTAGTCTTGACACCATTTACTGTGCTTGGCTCCTTGGAAAGATGAACAAGTTTGTGGTACAAGTTTGGCAGTGCTTCCTCACCAAGCCTCACATCCAAAACAAATAGGGCTGCATTGTTTTATATTCACAGATGGGAAGGGGAACATCTGGCCTTTTATGGCTGACTTGAGCATAAGAAAAAGGAATACTGTGGGAACAAAAAAGCTTGAGCTTTGCAATCTTTCCTGCTTGCTAGCTGTGTTTTACATTTGAGAATTATAAAGAATAAGGATGAGTGAATATGGTCATATGTCTTGTGTGTAAATGTTCCATAGATGTGTATAAATTAAAACCTAAGAAAATGAAAAATAAATCACTTCCTCTTTACATTTGCTTTTTGGAACTTACAGTTGATGAGACTAACTTCATGGTATAATTGCAAAACATTTTTCTTACATGGGGCAGATAAAGTGTGATGATATATTGCCTGCCGACGTATTTGTGAATTCTGGGTGGTGGTTTTCTTTCTCTTTTTTAAAGCTGAAAACTGGACTTCATTTTAATGGCTTTGAAAAGCTGCAAGGCAAAGGTAACCCTGTTTTGTCACTGGGGTTTCTTGATCTACTTACAGTGTTACGGTAGAAAAGTGTAATGGTAAGGTTGGTAAATTGCTAGTCATCTAGTCCTGCTTACAACCTTTGCAGTAAGAGTAAGTGCACTTCTTTAGCACACCTGCACCAAAAGTACAAGTAACTGTAAATCTGGTATGGCTGGCTGGCTGTTTGTGCATGCTGTACTTGCTGATACTAATTTCTAATAGCTGTAAAATGAGGAAGGAAGCTTCTGTTTCAAAACCAACAATTCTCTGACGAATTGTACACCAATTACTTCTTCCCAGAATGATCGGTAAACTGTATGCATAGACTCCCTCTCTCCTGTGGAAACACCATTAAGACAAAGCAAGATATTCAGTCAGAAGCATTCACGTGAAGACTGACTGAAAGGCTTTTAACTATAATAATAAAGGTAATTCATAAATCCCCAAACCCCCACCATATATTCTGGAAAGATTCAACTTAAGCTGATGAAGTAGCTTTTCAATAGAGACAATATCACTGTGCAGTGCAGCATCAGTACCTTAAAAATTCAGAACCATCTATAACTTTCAGTGTGATTATTAACATTACGTGGTTGGAAGCTGACATGCAGGAACGAGACAGGATAGTAGTGTGGGTGAGGAAAATCCTGTTAAGGGACCAGTGACTCCATCTTCTGGCTGAAGAGAGAAATTTAGGAATTTTTGATTTAGTCTTGATGACAAATGAGGAAAAGGCTAAAAGGTATTTCTTAGGAGTAGCACTTCAGAGAATGAAATGAAAATGTCAATAGAAAGTAACAAATTTCATAAGCCAGGCTAAAGATTTTTTTTTATGCAGATATATACCTGTAACCTATAAAAGTCTTTATTGAATTGAGGTTATATACGAAAAGTTGGTTCACTTCATTTTTTGAAAACAATTATGTTACATTGAAAGCAATTTAGAAATTGTTTTGAGACTACGGATTATTGATTGATAACAAATGGCAGTATCCACTGTACCTGGTAATGAACACACATTGATATGAAACATATAATTAGAATTTGTAAAATGTGATTTAGGAACTAAATTCCTGATTTAGGAACTAATTCAATTCCCCTAGCTTATTTATTCACTCCTGAAAATGTTATCCTTTACATCAGTAAGATGTGTGATAAAGCAAGACAGGCTGAATTCTGCAAATTGTTAATTCCTTACTCACCAAACACGAGCTGTTCTAGACACTGAAAAAGCCTCATCCGACCTGAGCTAAGGCAAGCCAAGAGGTCATGCGAATTGTCCTTTTCATTCCCTCGTTTTGCTTTGTTATGTTCTAATTCCAGCTTAGTATCTTATCTGGAAACTCCTGTGTGACCATGTACAGGCTCAGGCTAAAACTGGGGGTTTTATCTCTGAATTAGCTGACTTATACACAAGGAAATCTTAAGGAGACACCAAATTTAAAACGTCCTTGGCCTCAAGTGTTGGAGAATATCAACATCAGTGATCTCAAGATGACCATGCAAGATTTGTAAAAAGAGAAAAAAAAGAAAACATCATGTACACTTTTAGGCTTGCTTATGTACATATGATTTTGAAAACAGATGTTTTAGTTGACATCAATTTTTAAGAGAATCAGGATGTCTGTAGCAAAATAAAATTACCGGATTATATTGTAGCAGTATACCAATTTCAATGGATCTAGAATGTGACAGTAAGGATTATTTGTATGCATTGAGCTTTATGTACATGTCTAAACAACAGCCCTATTTATAGTAGCTTGTAACCTATGTGTACAGTTGGATAAACAGTTTAACTATTCATGTGCATTATTTTTATAAGACGGAGTGCAGAAGTGTAAGTACACCCCAAAGGATAATACTCCTCACTCCTTCCGTGCTGGAGAGACCAGCAGGGACTGGCCATTTAGGGCTATCAGTAAACCAATACTGAGCTAGGGTGAAAGGAAGCATATGAATCATAAATGTAGCATGCTTCACCTGTTTTGTTGCTAGCTTTATGATTTCATGCTGCTTAAGCATTATGATTTTGTGATTGAACTGTCTGTTTTCCTCCCTTGCAGTGTAATAAGATGACATTGAAGAAAACCCTCCCCTTTGGGTTGCAGTGTGTTTAAATAAATCAGCATTCGATCTGAATCCACGAAATAGCCCTGATTTGCCCTCTATTCTTCTCAGTTTGTGAGTCTATACTTTCCCCTAAATTATTTCATGGGGACTTCAAAAACAAGAAGTTTTTTTAGTCTGTAAGTGACTTCATTTTATTTTTTGCCTTTTCTCCCATATTGTCAACTGTGTATATTTCATACTTACTATGCACTTAATAGAAACAAGAATAAAATATTTGTAAAATCTTTTCTGCCAGCTTAAACTCGAATGTCAGTGAAATTTTTACACTAAAAATGAGTATTTAGAAATATTTTCAGTTAAAAAAAACGCCCTTGCCTTTCAGCAAAGATCGCTGTGCTGGACAATGGTAACCGGCGCTGTTATTCATGTCCCTGAACCTGCCTTCGTGGCACTCTGACGGAGTTGGTGCTGCTGTCCCCCTTCGACAGGTTCCGTGCGGAGCGGCCGTGGGTTCTGTTTTACCATAAATTAAGATAACGCCGAGGCGGATCCCGCCGTGTCAGACTAGCGGTGTCCCTTGTGACCACTGCACGGCAGGGACTGCCTGAGCTGCTGCTGCCATCATTCCTCATTACTTCTCACAAATGATGTATGCTCTGTCCGTGCTCCTGGTGGGCTCCTTAGCTGGAGGATTAGACAGGCTTTAAGTACTTGGAAAGAAAGCCATGCTGTTCTACAGGAGCTGCCAAGCAGGCCACCAAAATGGGGAGGAAGCGGAGCTGCTCCGTAGAGGTTCCCCACCTCCAGGGCCAGGCACGGTCCGTCGCTCTGCTGGAGTTTCCAAGGCCTCAGAGTGACCAGGCAAGCCCAGCTCGAGGATGAGGCGCCGGGCGCTCTCCAGGGCGCTGCTGCCGCTCGCTGTGAGCCCAAGGAGGGCTCCTGGCCCTGCAGAGCGCGCGGGCGCAGGGCGGACTCGACCCGGGGCTGCTTGGGCACCTCCTCTCGGGCGTCTTACTGTCACTGAGAGCTTGGCACGCACAGCAATAGTCCTGAGACGGCGTTCCACTTCCCGGTTCAAATCTTATGCTAACCTCTGCCCTTTGCTCATTATAGCAAGCCTGTCCTCAAGCCGGCTCTGTGCTCAAAGAGCCCATGTTAAAAACTCAAACCCTCAAATAAAAAACAAAACAAAGAAAAAGAAAAAACCAGGTCAGATAGAGACGGAATCATTGTATTTCCTTGAATCTATCATTGGCAGCATCCCATTTTTATATACGCTATAGTTTCAGCATGCTCCCTTAAGTCTTGAATTACTACTAAAATACATATTTAGGTTAATGAGACTCAAATGATGCCTTCTGTATATATTGGACTTTCTTGAGCTAAAAATAAAGGTATTGTTAATTATATATTTCAATAAAAGCAACCATTGTCTGTATGATTATTGCATAGACTCTATTGAAGTAAAAATCGAGGTGGAAGGAAAAGAAAAATAGGAAAGAAAGGAGAAACAAAAGCGGCAAAGCAGCAGCTTGCTATTGCCTGAAAGAAAGATTATCTCTTATCCTAGTTTCCTCTTGCTGGATAAAATGTGATGTGATCAGGTCACTGCATGTAAAATGCTATAAGACTGTGATCTGTACTTCATCATTATAAAATTCAAACATTCTTGAACCTTTTATTCCACCCTGTTCATATTTATCTTTTTGGTCCTGCCTTCATTGGGTACCACATTTGTATTGATAAATTGTAGGTACTTGGAGATGTATTGATGGGCTGAAGACAGTTCCAAATGTGGAGTGCTGTGGCTTTGCATATCATTACACCCAGCTCACTCACCGCCTCTTGAAAGCTGTCGATTTGTGCATTATTGCTATTCAGGCTGATAAATGACAGTAATTGTTCTTAAGTTGAAGAGCTGGCTTAATGTGCTGACTTGCTTGGGAATTCTGAGCACCAGGGTTAAACTAGTGCTCCACTGGTTCTAATAAAACGGTCTTTTCCTGCTCAGAATAGATACTTAATTGAATTACTTTAGTTTTCATGCATTTTGCAGCTTTGCATTCAGAGAAAAAATATTCCTAACAAGATCAGGGAATTCAGGGCTGTTCAGAGGGAGGTCAGGATCGGCGTGTGCCCCCATTTCATGGCACCTGCTCCCAGTGGTGCTACCACAACTTAAAAAAAGAAAGAGTGAGAATATACTAGTATTATCGTGGCAGTAGGAAAGATACAGGTGGAGCGTTACCAGGTTGGATGGAGGGGCATGCCTGTCCTTCCCTGTGCTGTCCCCGTGGTAGAAAGGACACAGAGATGAGATGCAACTCTCCTGTGGGATTTTTGAAAGCAGTGTTTTTGCATGGGGCCTGGAGTTTGCTGAATCTGTATCAAAAAGGTCTTGCTGGTTCATTCGGGAAGAATTTTGGTCACCACCTTTTTTCCTCTGAGAACTCATGTACCTTCAGTGTGTTATATATATAGCCAAGCAAGAGTGTTGTGAACACTAGAAAATTAATAAATTCAATATTTGATCAGTGAGTTTAGTAAGAACAACTTTTCCTTTGTCTTGAAAGGAAATGTGTGATATTTATGACTAGGCAGGTTTGCTGCATTCTGTCTGACCCACAGGATTGTTTTAATTGTGATTAAAAGTATGAAACGTGAGAGATGATGCTCTAAAAGTAAAAGCCAAAGGAAGCAGATTCTCCTTCCTTTCACACTCAGTTCAGGCTTTAATATGTAGAACTCTCCCTATAGTCTTTACTCCAGCCTCAAATACTTCTATTTACACTATGTTTCTAATGTCTTAAACATGAAAATGTTACTTAAAATAATCGTTTCAGTGCTATGAAAAAGCATAAAGCTAATCTTTTGCAGCTGTGTGAGCTGGGAAGCTATTAAAGGGAGCTCACCCTCCAAAACACCTGGGCTTGGCACTCAGGTGTTGAGGATCTTTGCTCTAATTGAAGGCCTGTGAGAGTGGGATAAAAGCTCTGGGGCTCTGCTGGCCTGGTTTCTTTAGCAGGATGTTAAGTACTGAGGGTGCTCTGTACCTTGTGTTTGCTTTTATCGGCTGGATAGCTTCTGTGGGGGTGTATGGGGATGCAGTGTTATCCTGGAAGTCGCTAGTTTCTGTATAAAGCCGTAAAATACAGCAGTGATGGTGCAAAGTGCCCTCCTTGGCCACCCCCGGGACTGGCCGCGTGCCTTTGGCTGGCGGTGCAGCATTAGGTGCGAATGGTGCTTTTTGTTCCCGTTCGCTTCGGGCCAGCGCGCTGCCAAGGCGGCGGAGGAGCCGCTGCGCCGGCCTGGGGAGGCAGCGGTGACGTCGGACAGGTAGGTCTGCGCTCCTCGTGTTCACCTGTGCGTGTGGCCCTGGGAAATGCAGAGGGGGTTCGGGCTGAACTGCTCCCCTCCAACGTGCGTTTTGAATGGGTCGCCTACCCCATCCACTGACCCCCTCTCAGCTTCTTTGGATGTAATGTAGCTGTGGTGCTCAGGACCCCTGGAGACTCCCCATGTGTTCATCCTCGTTTTGTGGGGGAATAGGGGCGAGGTCTCAGCATGCACAGACCTCCCGGAGGTGAGATGAAATCCTGCAGGGTCTGGTGACCCTGAAAATCCGACACGTGCTGTGAGTAGTCCTGGAAGTTGCTGGTTCCTTTGCTGGTAAACAGGAAGATGTGAATTCTTTCAACTGTTGTTGTTGTTTTCTCTGTAAATGAGGTTGAAATTTCTCAGAGAAGAAACTGAAGACTTGAGAGAAAAAAGTGCTGTGGAAAGGTAGTAAGGAGGAAAAGTAAAATGAGTATTTTGATTGGAAAAGTGATTTTTTCTTTAATGTTTGTATTTTGTCTTTGAAAGCATACAGAAGTGTTGTGAGTGTGGTCTGGTGGTTCTGCATGCTGGATCTCTATCGTTTCCAGCTGCTTGGCTTTGTTCTGACCTGGTGGAAACTCCCTGTAGGGGCTGTTGTAACTTCATTCTCTTGGTCTGATTCGTTCAGTTCTTCAGGTGGTTGTGACTTTGTTTGGGGTAGTCAGGGCTGCTCCTGGGTCTGTCCTACAGCCAGGCTGCGGGTGGTCGGTCTTGGTTGTATTATCCCTCGGGACATAACTTTTGCCTTCATGTATGTCCTTATTGCTGATGTGATTCAGCATAGCATGCTACTTTCCCCCTGTCTTTTTGGAAATAGTGAATGAAAAGCAGGTAATTCCCTGGATCTAAGGAAATCTATTGGAAGAATTAGGCTTTGCACTTGCTGTGTGATTGTATGTGTGTGTTAATTTTTTCTAACTACTCTTGTAGGACTTCTGATAGTGCTGCTAAAACCTCCATTTGATCCATTTTTAGTTAAAAAGATTACTGTGAGCTTCTTGATAGGTTTCTCCCCTGGCATATGTGGAATCACAGAAGGCAGAAGTATTGAAACTCCACTAAATATGCTTACATGCCTACCAAAGAACTGTTTGGAAGCTATTTTTAAGCAACTGAAATTATTTATGTGGTTTCTTTTTTACTGTTGCTCTAGAAATTTCCTTATGTGTTTTTAACCAATGAAGTTATAGTTACCAGTACTAACGAAGATAATAGTTCTTAATGCAGTGAATTTTTGTGTATCTTTGTTTTGGTGTCTGTTTTTTTGATCACCAAGAAAATGGAAAATAGGTGGTCTGTGGCTTTCTCTTGTGTCCCCGTACAAGTCATTCATTGACTCTGATGTCAATAAAATACTGCCTTCCTATGTTGTCCATGCATGATGTGGAAAAGCCATGCTGCTTCACACAGTGATTTTTGAATCTCTCTCATGCAGCAGTGTGCACAGTGCTATATAAAAAAACACAACCTGGGAAGTGCTAGGTGTCCTTATTTCCTGGTTTTTTTTTTTTTTTCTTTACAACTGAGACTGGGGAAAAAAAAAAAACCCCACCCCATCCCCAAGTGCTTAAGTATGCCTTTCTTCCCAACTGCCTAGGGTCCTGCCAACCCCGGGGGGACAGGGCTCTGGGAATGAAGCTCAAGGAGCGAAGAGTTTGGTGCTGATTGTGCTTGGGTGCTAAGTCAGAAATGACAAAATAACTTTTTCTCCATGACGCTGTAGAGTTGTGGTGCATTTTTTCCTTATTTTCAGTGAGGGAAATGGAGTTCTTAATGCACATGTAGGCTTGCACTTGAATCTTTGCACAGTTGTTTCTTTGTGATCATGGAATGTTTTCCTCCTTTCTTCCCAAAGAAAAGTCTCCTCTTTACAAGTGACCATGACCTCTCTTAGCTCCAGTTGCAAAGTTGAGTCCTTTTGAGGTAAAACACTAACTGAAGTATGGAACAAATAGAGTTGCTCATGAACCCATGGAGCAGACTGGTGCTCCCTGCAGGCTGCCTGTATGCCAAGTTAGTTCTCTATGATCTTAGCTCATTTCCTGAATGTAGATCCTTGAGTTGGTTCTGTGTTCAACTTTGCTTCCAGAAAGGCTCGAAAGATCTGCTACCATTAGAGCACACGGTAATTAACAGCCTTTGGTTTCTGCTCATAGGGCAGCTGTGATGGATTTAAAGGATGCCTTAATCTAAAACCAAGTGGTAGGATAAGGGCTGGCATTAGTTTGTTTTGTTGTTTGTTTGGTTTCATTTAATGCCAAGGCTGACCATCAAACGGTTGGGATAGCTTCATTATTTTGGGTGGATAACTAACTACTAAATTCCCCCTCCTTTTTATTTTTCTTTCTTCTGCCCTTCATGTGGTGATTGTGAATTAGCTGTGTGCTGTTGTCTAAAATATCGGGCATTTTTATACATTTGGTATATTGAATGGCAAATACTTGATGTAAAGTCTGCAGTTTTACTCCATAACCAGATTGTAAAATATGAACTGAATTAATCATAACTGCAAAGAGTAATGGCACATTTTCTCTTATTTTATCTTTACTGCCTTTCAGATCATGGTGTAAAACCTTCTGCATCTGGCGCACAGAATGAGGCAGTAGCTTTGGTAGTGGATAGCAAGAGGCAAAGGTCAAACCAGAGGCTGCACAAATACTGTGTGCTGGATTTATTGTTTTAATTAAGAGTGTGGCAGTTCATCATAAACTGTTTATGGTGTTTTTGCACAGTGCAGCATTTTGAAATCAGCTGTTTTAATGAAAACATAATGTCATATCTGTCAAAGTTCTAAATATTTTGAAAGTGAAATATGGAAACAAGAACTTTAATTCTAAGTTTACTGGGATTAGCCCTCGGAATTGTTTTAAAATCCCTTATGTGTCATATTGCAGGTAGCATATAGCCCTGTGTTAGGGAGCAGAAAGTATTGTATATAGTTTGTTGTTTAATTGTGAAAATACATGCTGAGTGTTAATGTGTTAAATGACGAAGCTGTCATTTGTGTGGGAATGCTGTATTGAGACACAGAGATAAGGCACTTCCTTCCTCGTGTGTAAATGCTGCATCCTGGCTGTGCTCTTAAAAACAACAAAGCCCTGCACCCACAAAGGGAGATGCTGTGGGTAATGTGATGCTGTGCTAGATGAGCATCAGTCTTTATAACAGTCTTTGTAACTAATTATTAACATCACCAGCAAGGTGTTGTTTAGCCTTCAAGTCCTCAAAACAATTTGTAGTCTAGCAATTTCTTGCTATTGTTATGTATTCATGTAGATATGCAAGGCAAGTTTGGGTTCTTTTTCTGTATAGACTGATAAAATATTTGTATAATCTGAAAATTGTGTTTTTGTAGTACTCTCCTTGGAAAACAGAAATTAAGCCTGTCATTAGATGCTAGGCCACAGTAGTTGACTGAGCAGGGTAATGTATGTTACATTTTGTGCTATACTTGGTCAAGTTTCATATATATTGTATTCCACATTATTAAATTTAATATCTGCACTTCCTATTACCAGACATGCCTCTCATTCAAGGCACAGAGGCACAGTTCTCTAATCAGAAGTGACAAGCTATATACTTTCTTTCAGCCATTATTTGGTAGCCTAGAGCAAGGAGCTCTGTTTCCTTGAAAATGTTTTGAATTGGGTTATTTTTATTGAAGTATTAAAGTAATTCTTCAGATTTTAGGCTATTATTTAAGCACTTTTGGGAGAATGCAATAACCTCTGGATTCTATAGCCTTTGTTATGTTAACAATTGTAGCTGCTAAATGTATCTTTTTAATGCTTGTTATGTAAGTGTCTGGAAGCTCATCTGACTGATAGAGACTAACAATATTTAGGAAATAAACAAGATTAGTTGGCGAAATTAGTTTACTATTGAAGTATGATATTAAAATGGCTTACAACTTAAATATACTAATAGATTCTGGTCACTATACCTTCACTGACAAATTTACACGATTAACTGTTCACTAATTTGTTATAAGAATAAACCTGGCAAATGTGCATTTTATGTTAAGTCTGAAGATGAGGCTTTCCTATCTAGTGACAGTCTCGCTTATCTCCCTTTCACTTGTGGTCATACTGGTTTAAACCCCCTGCAAAAACTTTGAGTATTTATTTAATGGGACCTCTGGAATCTTTGAAAATTCTGCACCTCTTTTTTATTTTAAAATGAGAGGTGAAAAACATCCGAATGGTGGGTTAAAGGAGGAAGGAGGCGGTTGTCCTGAGGAGGGACTCGGGAAGCTGCTTTGTGGAGTCCTCCTGAATCCCCCTTTCTGGACGGAGACCTTAACATGTCAAACACTAGTTGGTTTTCCATGTCTTATGTGTTTGTTAATGGAGAGAGATGTGTTAAGTGCAACAGTAAAAGTTACCCAGCTTTATTAGTCTTAGCTGAAGAATGGCAAGAGATGGAGGGATGGTTACCTGGCTTGCAGAGCTTGCTCACTGACCTCCAGGGAGGAGCCTTGGCGAGCAGGGTTGATGTACGTAACCAGTAACATTATGAAACTATTTTCTGTTATTGATTACAGACCTTATTAATGGTGAAATAGGTTAATTCTTCTAAGTAAATATCATGAGTACAGTTCTAAGTGTGTATGTTTCTATTTTTTCCTCGCTTTTCTTTCCTTCTCCAGAAACAGTGTCATAATAAATGTCTGCCAATGGTAGGCATGATGTGCATGTGGCTGAGAGGTGCTTCTGTTCTAATAGACACTGAGAATGCTTTTCAACCCCCTGTTTAAATGTAGCCGTGGCCTGCTAAATGTAATGGTTGTGCAGTAAAGCACTGCATTTTGTGCTTAAACGCTGCCCGAGCGATGGCCTGCAGGTCGGGAGGCGTGCATGGGGCACGGTACCGTGCATGGGGCACGCTCACCCGGGCTGTGTCTCGTGCTCCGTGGTGCTCTGCACGGGCCGTCACTGCCTCCTCCGGGAATGACCGGCAGGAGGTTTCTGTGCCAAGGGGAAGAGTCGGCACGTGGTACCCCCCGTAATGTGGGATAGTTCAAACTCTGTTTTCATCCAACTGCCTGTTAGATTTGCTCTCAGGGCACTTAGTGAAACACCGTGGTGCGTCCTGCAGAGGAGGTTGGACTGCATGAAAGGCAGTTCTTCTGGTCCTCAGAATTACGCTGCTTTCAGCTCTGTTTGTCTATAATGCTGCTGAGGAATACTGAAATCTGTTCAATGTTTCTCTAAAATGGTGAGCAGGGCGATAGAAAGCAGGTAGCTGTGCAGGAATATTTCATATATTCACTTGTCCTAAATGTGAAATTGACACCTAAGTTTCTGCAAAGAATGTGTGCTATCCCTAGTCTACCTTTTTTTATATGTCCTTTAAAATTTCCAAAGATGTGCAGGTTTTCACCACTTTCATTTGCAGAAAAGTACTTTCTCATAAACATTATGTGGATTTAGAAGTACTAATGACAAGAGTTTATGTAAATAGTCAGATGACTAGAAAAGATAAGGAAATACTTTGCCCCAGATAAACCAGAAAAATAGTATTTGGGGGTCTTGTGTTGGGGGTCATGATAGCAAAAACAAAGTGAGTGGTAGAAATTACAGAATAAATCATGTTAAGAATCTTAAGCGTTTTTACTGTCTTAAATTTTCTTAAAATCCCTATCTTTGAATAATACTGAATAGTGATGATTTTGTTAAACAGTGCTGACATACTGGGTAGTAACTGATGCACTAACAACAAATATGTAATTAACTTTCTTAATGAAAAGCTGTAGTTAGGCCAATTTCTGTAGTCTTAGAAACCTGCACATGTGTTTTGTAATCTACAGTAAGGTAAAATGAATATAAAAATTTGGAAATACATTGATATATGTATTTATATTGGACATTAGTGCTATATGTGAAATATATTGGGAATATGTTTCAAAATGTTTCAAACATTGTTGACCTTTGTTATATAGTACCAAGCTCAGGGAAATATATTTGCATAGATTTAGTAATATATTGTAAATAACTGCACAGGACAGTGCACATTTTTCCTTAAGATGCAGCATTATAAGCAAGACATTAAATTATGCCTATCAGACAAAGCAGCAGAATCTCAACATTTTTTTATAGCACATTCTATTGGGAAGACATCTCAGCTTCTAAAAAGCACATGCATTAACTGCCTGATTCATGTGGTGACATGTGGCATATCCAAATGTGTTATGGATCTCCCAGGAATAAAAACAACATAGCAAAATCATCACCTTGGGATGTTCATTGAGTGAATATTTTACAGACATACTCCTTTTATATTTATATAATAATTTAGTGTTATGACAATTTTTTTAGCAGTGTTGGCAGTTTTTCTTTTTTATAATGGTATTATATTTGTGAGCCTATTAAGTGCACATGGGCTAAACTACAGAAAAAAGTATTTTTCATAATTCCTTAGGGTGCTTGTAGCAAAAGAACCATATTGGTATAGAAAAATGTTAATAAAAGGTCAAGCAGAACTTTCCAATGTTTATCATGATAGCAGTAGCAATTTGGGGTTTTTTTTGAATTGTATATTGAAGAAACAGATTTATGGAGTGTATAGAAAGGAAACTATAGCTACCATACTTTGTGTTTGAACTCTTTATGAGGAGACACATGTAAGTTGTAAGGATAATCCAAGTAATTCATTTTTACTGGTTTTTTTTATAAATATCTGTAAGCTGTGGAAGGGTATGAAGCAAGCTGAAGACGCTTGCTGTCTTGCTGTGTCTGGTCCTCCTCGTACCATGTCCCCACCGCAGAGCATCCCTACAGCAGTGTGCTGCTCTTTGCCCTTCCAGAGGGCTGGCGTTCGGATCGGAAGCGATGCTCTTGCGTTAGAAATCTCTTCATCTGGCGTATTTGCACTGAAATGAGTGGGGGAAAAAAAGCAGGTTTTAGCTATTTATAAATACTTAACTCTACCAGAGTTACTTATAAGGTCTGTGCTCAAATTCAGGGGCTATGATTTTCAGAACTTGTTTCTTTTTATGCTTATAACAGACAGAAATGTTTTGATTTGTTTAATTATGGAATACATAGGTCTAGCTGGAGTGTGCGGTTTATGAAGTACTTTGCTTAGTGCAAAAACTTAGTGTTAATGAGGTAAAACTGTTTGATCTCTGAACAAAAAATGAAAGCCTGATGGGTTGTTTAGACTTGGTTGGTGTTAGGCTTGATGCCCTTTAGGATTTAGTAAGGGTCTGGTCTTGCACGGCCTCGAAGCCTCTGGGACTGCCAAGGATGGTCACGAGCAGGCTGTGGTCAGGTAGGCTGGGGCGTACACGTGTCCTTATCCTGTGATGCCGTCCTCTTGCAGCCCATCAGTTGTTAATAACTTGTCAATGAAAGAGTAGTAAGTAAATTTGCCCTCTTCCTCCTCGTGCAGCAGCTTGCTTGAGTGCCTGTGTCCAAAACCAAACCATTTTTCCATCCTGTGCCTGTGATAGGAGTAGGCCATAAGCTTCAAGCTAATGAGTAAATACTGTCACCCTTGGTCATGGGATTAGGGTTAACAGCTACAGTGTCTTTCATACTGGTGGCCTTGGAACACGTGGATGGCAGTGTAAGCCTCTCCTACTTGTTACTGACGAAATACTAATTTTCAGTTAACTTTCTGATTGTACTCAGTAGATAAAACTGTACTGGGGTGTATTAAACCCTGCAATTCATAAATGAAATTAATTTTGAATTAGATATTCTTCTCTACTATTTTGGGGACCACAAAACTAAAATTTTGCTTCAATGGCATGGTAAATCTTTTTTTGATAACATGCTACACTAATTATATGCAAGTTACAGTATGGGTTTAACAGTGCAGATTAAAATCCTGACCACAGACAAATACTGCATCTCCTCAAAACAGAAATGTGTTTTCTGTGCAAAAGTGTAGATAAAGGCTATTTTCTTGAAATTGATCCAAGCTGGCTCCACAGGAACAGAAGCATGAGCATCCAAAGTAGCTGTAACAGCAGGAAATTCACTTTTCATTGCCATTTGCTGTATCCCTTGTGAGAAGGGTTGAAAATAGTGCAGGGAAACTACAGGAAATCTATATCAAATTTTCTTAGAGATCCATCTTATTGTTTAGCAATTTTCCATTGTATCATATTAGCCCTGTATATAGTATTTCTTTTTGGCAGACAGTAGTGGTGATTTTTTTACATTATCAAAATGATAAGAGTTACTAAAGAGGTATTAATGAAGTGCAAATTATGTTGGTAAAATAAGTTACCTAAAATACATAAAGAAAACCATGCTTGCCAATACAAGTGGATTTTCATTCTGCTGCTTCCGTGGCAGTGCCCGTCTACTCATGGCTTCTGCTGGGTGTCACGTGGGCCGTTTCCTCCCGCGTCCACGTGATGTTCCTCAGCGCGCTGCGCCTGCTGCTGCTCCGCCAGCAGCTCTGCGTGCGGGGCCTTCCCGAAGGCCTCGTGGGCGGCGGGAGCGGGCGGCAGGTGCCTGCACGGCTACTGTGTCCGCTCGAGAATGTGCAATCCAAACTGGCCCAGATGAGACACCTGGAACGTGGGTGTGATACGGAGCACTGACACCTCTGATGGTGTGAGCCAGGACCTGGCCAGGGCTTGGGGGACATGAGGAGATGACCTCAGGCAGGGGCAAGGGGTGGGTGAGGAGCAGGAAGGATGGGAACCAGCCAGTAACATCCCTGGGAAAGCATCTCAGAAATACACTGCGTGGTGTGCACCTCTATCCTGCCGCCTATCACGCTTTGATCGGATGCAGTGAGCTCCCAAACAAGCGTGTGTGTTTTATAGAAGATACGCTGCTGTGGTAGCATCTGGCTGCGTGCTGGTGGTTCATGTTCCGGTAAATATCTAGCAGCAGCATCTCTTTGTGGCCTTGGATGTTGCTGTTGACGGAAGGGTGGTTACTTCCCTGCAAGATGTCTCGGTAACTGGGGTGAACGTGAGTGGGCTGGTCCGCTGTCCCCGAGGATCTGCCTGTGGGCTGGTGTCCGGAAGAGGCATTGGACATCCCGGTCCTGCTGGCTTGAGGACGCACCCCGAGAAGCGGCCGAGGGCACAGAAGGCAGCGAGGCGCTTGGGGCAGGGAGCTGCTTGCCTGTGTCCGCTGCTCCTGGTCCGGAGTCTGCGGAGGCCCCGCTCCCTGCGGGGGCTGCTCCGGGGTGCCCTGCGGCCCCGGGGGCTGCTCCGAGCGGCTGCTGCTCCCTCTGCCCGCCCCGGGTGTCTACGGCGAGCGAGAACAAGGCCGTGTCTTCAGTGTCCCTCCTCCTTGGCAGGTGAACACGCGGTGACAGAAGCGTCCTGCAGTACTGCTCTGTTTCTTTATCCTTTGTGCCCTTTGCTGGAAACTAAGCAAAGAGGCCGTGCACACTGATGGTGTGATAGGGCTCATGGTGTAGGGCAGGTGTTGAGCCCCGGGTGCAGAGGGGGGGCACAAGTGTTGTGTGACAGAAGCGGTTGAAAAATACTGAGGCATTGAAGTGGTTTAAAACATGTTCTGTTCTCGGGCACTTTTGAAAGCTCTGGCTATAGGATCTTGTATATCTTACATCGTCGAGGCTTTAGGAATGTCTCAATCCTCCTCCTGTTATCGGGTTGAGTAGAAAGTTCTGCCTGTTTTGCAAATGAGTCTTTCAAGGGTTTTTTTATCAAACAAGCAAATAGAGGGATGGATCATGGGAAAGGTGCTTGAGCATTCTCATATTCCTGTTCAGATTTCTACAGTTTCCTCTCCCTTCACCCACATGTGCTTTGCCATGTATTGCAGCATTTCCCTCTCTCCTTAATTCTAAATAGGTAGCATTTAAAAAAAAAAATATATCCTATTCATGGGGCTTGACAGTGGTAAAAACTTACTGTAAAACCAATAGCGATGTTCACAAGATTCAAAATATGAAATTAGGTGCCCAACACAAGGAATTTAAATGATTCTGCCTGTTGTGAATTTTTACACCCTTCCTTTGTTATGGTTAACGCTGATGCATGAATAGAAACAGTCACAGGAATGAAAATCGGAGGATGCGACTGAAACCCGGCTAGGACAGCCGGGCAGGGCGGTGGGGCCGGTGTAGGGTGCGGCGGTGCAGAGCCCATCGTGACCTGTACGGGCTGCCTGGAGCTCCGCGCCGTGGGGACGGGCGCGCGGCGCGGCGTGGGGCGGGTTGGAGCGGGGCCGGGCCGGGCGATGCCGCGGGGCGGGTTGGAGCGGGCCCGGGGCGGGTCGGAGCGGGCCGGGCGGGCCGGTCCGGGCGATGCCGCGGGGCGGGCCAGGCCGGGCCGGTCCGGGCGATGCCGCGCGCGGCCGGCGGGGGGGAGTCGAGGCCCGCGCAGCGCCGCGCCCGCCGCCCTGACCTTGCTCGCGCTGCGCGGCCCCTCGTCCATCACCCGTCACGGCGGCGCGATGAACATATTTACCCGTGTTTTACTTGCCACTTGTAATATCTAGTGGCATGGGAGGAAAATGAAAACAATTGTTCATATGGGGAATTTATGTGCTTCATCTGGCTGTGTGATTTCCACGGTTGTACCAGTGCCACTTAGGGACTGGTATTGCGTTTTACATCTTTAGGCTACAACAAAGTAGCTTCTCCATCTGCTGTGAAACCTCTAATAATGCTTGTCTGGCTGTGTTTTGTGGTCCTGGGTTTCATTTGAATAGCAGACTTGTGTGGCTCTTTGTTTAACAAATGCCTTTCATCTGATTTAAAAAAAAAAAAAAAAAAAAATTAAAGATACTTTGTTTTGATTTTTTGTAAACCGAAGATGCTGATTTCCCCTGCTGTGTGCTGCTTGCAAAGTCATTTGAGTTCCTGACCTCGTCTGGTTCCAGTGCCAGGGATCCACATGGAAATCCCGTGGGTGTTATGGGAAGGGACGCTCAAGTCATCCCTATTGCAGCACTGACCCCGTGGGCATCCTGTTCCTTCCCGTGCTTTACGCATCCAAAGAGTGCCATTAACCTCAGTGGGATTACGCATGTAGATAAAGTGGGAGCTGGGTTATAGTTGGAGGTGCCTGGGTTTTTGTGTTATTTTCTCTTCACTGCGATTTGGTTTTCATCCTGTATTTCAACTCCCATAATATTTAAGACTAATTTTTTAAGTGTTCAGTTTTGCATTACTTGGCTTTTTAATTTGTATGTATCCGTACACTGGTGTAAATCTGCCTGCAAATATATTCCCCTTTCACCACTGCTTTCCAGTATCCTAGCAGTGGCAGCTGCTAAACTGCATTACAGTGTGGGGAAAAAATTTGGAAATGTAAATATTTTTGAACTTCACAGATAACGTGTGTATGTTCACATGTATACTGCAGATTGTGAGAGCTGAGAACTGTTTTCATGCTCCTTTATGTCAGCAAATTCAACTAGGTTGTATATTGAGAGCTTACTTGTCTGTCACCTGACTATAGTGATACTTTGGTTTAAACCCTACCTGGGAACTTAGTCATATGCTTCTATGGTAGTACAAAACCCGTGGGAATATGGTATTCTTTGTGAAACCTGTATATCATCATCATCATCCATAAATGCATGTATCTTTAAATGCTGCTATATGTTTTCAGAGATATCATGCATATACATTTAATAAAACTGTTAATAAGCAAGCTATGAATTACTGTGATCTCCCGATGCATTTTCAATGTTATCTCTTGATTTAACCTGTGTGCTTTGCAGACTGGGAGCAGAACCTGATTACAGGGAATCAAAGTGGGCATTAGAGTTGAAACCGCATTGAAATCAGAGGTGAAGGAACTTCCAAAATTATTTTAAGATTATGTTCTGTAAATTCTGATTTCCTAATCGGCTTTGCCCTTTAGGAAGAGGCCATTTCTGTGTGTGTGTGTTGGGAATTCCAGCCACTGGAATGCTGCGTGTGGAGCACGGAGTGCGCCCGACGGGGGTTGCGGTCCCGCCGAGGCTGCCGGTGGGCAGCAGGGCTGGCCAGGAGCTCGAGCTCTGCCCTGGCTTGCGGTGCCTTTCCTACCGGCAGGGGCAGCTCCTCTATTTAACAAAATCAGGACTTACGAGTCAAAAAAAAGATGTGCACACAAGTTTTTTTATGCAATTTGCCATACTTCAAATCATTTGCTACTTCATTTCAGAAATGTTTGTTCACAGAATTAATTTCTGTTTATTAAATACAAAGAAAATGATATCATTGGATTTTTTAAAATATAAAAAGGTGGTCAAATACTACCGAGATAGGGCTGACCTTAGATAGCACCTCTTCCTCAACCGAAGCTCCCTGTGCTTTCGTTACCTGCGTTTAGTTTATTGTTTCTGGCTGTTCTTCTGCTACCAGCTGCACGCGGAGCACTTTGCCAGTCCCTGCTGGCTGCTCTAGGAGCAGGGGGACCTTTGGTGGTCCGCAAGGGCCCTTTTGGGGCTCCTTGGGGTAGGCGGCAGCCCGCGGCCAAGCGTTTACCGCCCTCCCCAGCGGCCCTGTGGGCAAATTCCCCAAAACTGCCTTTCTTTATTGCCCAGGGCCGAACTCCAAAAGGAGAAAATACCAAGGTAATGAACAGTTACTTGTGACTAATTATTACCTCTTATGTACAAGCCAAACAACTTCTATTAAGGTGAATAAATGTGATACAACACATTATTCTAGAAGTAGATGGAAGATAGTTTGATGATAAATACTTGGCATATATTTCCAAAAACACAAATGCAGCAGGTGGGAGAGGTATGCATGTATATGTGGGTTGTACTCATTAGTTTAGCTGCTTAAAATGCTAAAATCTTTTGGTTTTGGGATTCTGATGAGCTTTGAATGATAAAGGAACTAAGGAATTTGAAATATTTTACTAATTTTATTTGCTTTTAAGTTTTAAAAATCTCTTATTGCTTGAAACTGAAGTTAACTTTTAAAATTATTTATAGTAGCAATAATGCATGGTTTTGTTATTGAACTACATCTCTATAGTTCATCTACTGAACAAAATCCTCCCTCAGCTAATTACAACTTAGAGTATTTTCCCAGCAGTCTCACAATCAAATTATTCAAAATTGCATTTCTTTATTACATATTGCTAAAACCCAAGACAAGCAAACATCAAGATAATAAACAATTATTTATTGCAAATTATTACCTAATATATAAGATTAACAGCTTGTAACTATTAAGATTAATACATGTGGTAAACTGTATTTATTATACTTATTTTGTAGCAAATATCTTTGTATAAAACATATGTTTATGTATTGCAATTAATGAGAAAAAGTGTAAGATTAACAATTTAAGCTGTGTTTTGTTTTTAGATTTATGCACACTGTAAAACTTATTTATTGCACTTATTAAAAGTATTTAATGATGGACTTTTAGATGCTATATTTTTAATGTGCAAATATAAACTAAGGGAGTATTAAATTACAAAATGGAAAATTATAACGGAAGTCAAAGGATCTAACTATTTTCTGCTATAAATCTACCTTAAAATGCTCATCATTGGAATTACAGAATCTTTAAATTGTGGCCTTTATAGTACATAATGAGTTGTGATGGCTTATCCTTTTTAAAGGCTTTTTTCGTCATTAGAACTGAACTCACCATCTTGCTCTTGCAGATAAATGTAGCTCCTAGTACAAACACCGGCGTCGTTTCTTTTTATGACGAGAAGTTAAAGCCGCATTTCTGAGCGGGGGGAGCAGAGCGGGCCGGGCCGCGATGCCCCGGGAGGGGGACGGAGGCTGCTGCCGTGTCCGTGTCCGTGGGGAAGAGCTCCTGGTGCCGGGGCGCTGCCTCCCGACCCTCCTGAAGCGCCCGGCCTTGGAGCCGCTTCTGCGGCCGAAGGGCTTGGAAACGGACTTTGGCTTTCGTGTAAAACAAAAAAAACCCCAAACTTTTTTCAGTATTTTTCACTTTCCTAACAATCCCATTACTGTTTCAAATATTATACAAGAATTTAATCGCTGACATTTGTTTTCTAACCGTTCTGTGTTATAAAACACTGATACATCGGATATGTTCAGAAGCTGCTAACACACACTGGGGTTTTTGTTTCATCTCAAATACAGAGAAACTGTTTGGGGAGAAAGGTCAATTCTGGAATAAATAAAATTTGACTTCTGTTGTTCCTGTGTGAGCAGGCTTAGTACCAGGGGTTTGGAGTGTGCCTAGTGCTGTAACTGTAAAAAGCAAGTGATGAGGTGGTTTTCAGCAGGTTTTCATGGTTGCTTCTATACAAACTATTTGTGCAGGTTTGTTAGGGAAGAGAATCATTATTTCTACAAGTTTGCATTTTTTTAAAAGTTTTGTGCAAAGAGGAGGGAACGATTCTCATGCAATATTGTAGTGACAACGTTCCAGGAAAGACAAAACAATTTTGATTTTGCTAACTGGATGCATCTAATAGTTGGAATTTTGTTTTCACTTCTTGTTAAATCCTGCACATGCCACTTGATAATCTTGGTGTCTCTGGCTTATTAAGCAATGACTGTGTTTTAAGGCAGGCAAGATTGATTATGTTTTTATTTATCACAAGTATAGTGGCTTGATGGAATGAGAATCATAAAACATTTCCCTGTTTGAAAATGGTGAGAACTTGGAACAGAGTGGGGTTTTTTTGTTAAACTTTCTAGAATAGCAAGTCTTTTCCATTTGGCTCAGAAAACGTGTTTTCAGTGTTTAAACACACCGAGCTTTCTGTTAAGTAGTCCTGCCTGTCATTGTAGGTTGCAGTCCTGCTTAAAACTTGCATAGGTGTTTCTCTGTCTATAATCTATTATAGTATATGCTATTATGTATATGAACAATTACATATTCAGTGGGATTTCTCCAGTGTAGAGCTATATGATCGATGGATCCTACTTGTGTTGAAGTTAGCATGCTTTCTGTGTCTCTTCTATTCCTCGTTTCTTTTTTAAATTGATACAAATGTCTGTGTACAAATTTCTGTGAAAATATGTAATACCCCTGTGTTGTTATAAAGGTTATACATTGAGTGTGATGCTTTAGACTGAACACAAACTCATTTCCTAAGCTTGGAACAGCCCAGATCCCAGCTGTACTTTGTTGTCTCTACATCTGTTGCATTACAGAAATATTTTCCCCACACTTCTCAATGTGGTTTCACTGCTTGGGGAATTCCAGCGCTCTGACCTGGGACGTGTGGAGCTGGAATTCCCTGAAGTGGGTTCTGCTCTTCGGGGCTCCCTCCCTTGGGTGCTCTGCCCTTGGCAGCACCAGCTCCCCCGCTGCCCTCTGGGTGGGTGCTAGGTAGGCAGATCCCCTCCTGGCGTGAGGTCATCCACGCCAGTCTTGGAATTGGGGAGCTGTTGGGAGCCTCGGGTGCTGCTCTTCCCGTTATGGCCCTTCATGGCTTGTCAGCGCGGCCTCTGGCAAGATGCTGATCTGATGTGGGCTGGCAATTAGCAGAAATGAGGATTCTGCTGATCTGCCCCTGTGTGTGCCTCTGGTTGGCCTTGACCCTCAGGGCTCTTGGCTGGGGCTGGAGGCATGCGACACCGCTCGGGATGAGCTTGAGCTGTCCCGGCAGTGACGATGGCATTCGATACGAGGCAGCGTTGAGACGAGTCCCCTCATTCCATGTGCTTTATGTCTGTTTCCTTGGAGGTTAACTTGACCCTGGTGGTTCTGGCGTTTTACTTCCCTGAAGTGAGAGCAAAACAACCAACTTGTGCCTCTGCTCCGCGAGAAGCCGGTACCGTTAGGCCATGTGGAAGGAAGCACGCTCGGAGCCGGAGCAGTGGCTAAAAGCTGGTGTCTTGAACACATGTTAGAGACTGCCACACGGTAATGACTGTGCATTACAAAGGGAAGTACTGAAATAAGTGGCATTTTATAACATCATTTATGTTCAACAATAATTTCTGCAACTTTCAACTTTTTTCCTACTTTGCACTGTCTTTCTGCAGGTTTTCAAAAAAGTCTACATAATACGAAGCTGAATGAATGGCATTTGCAGTTTCTGAGGTTTAAGAATGTTGTTATATATGTAGTTCTTGGTACTAAAATATAGACCAAACAATTCTGTTTTAGAGAATTCTGTCTATTTTCATGAATTGTACAGGCAGGTGCATTACTTATGTGATAACTTCAGAATTGTATGCTCATGGACAAAAGTTAGAAAAGGCCTTTAAAAAACATCCTAAACTGGGTAACACACTGTGGTGTAGATCATGTCATGAGGAATAGGCTGAGGTTGCAAAGCTAAGTCAGTTTACAGATGGGGGCAACAAAAAAGCCAAGGATATTTTGAAGTGAAGATCGCATGGGTAGCTGGACAAATACGGTATTTACCCGGAATGGGCTGTAGTGCATGTAGAGTGTTTGTCCCCATGGAGACCCAAGTGCCAGATGTGGTTTGGGGGTGCAGTCCTGGGGTCCCTGCAGTCCTGCCCGGTTCCTGGTGCAGCCTGATGACCAGCCTGGGGACACGGTGGTACCAGCCGGTGCTTTGCACGCTGTGTAGGGAGGGAACGCAGTGACCAAGGGGATTATTTCATAGGATTCCAGCCGTGTTTTGTTGTGCAGATGGCACCGCAGAGATAAATGAACTTTGGATGGAGCCTCTAGAGGAATCAGTTGATAGAGAACATGGTGTTCAGCTGTGTCTTGATGCTAAACTTTGCACTCAGTTTTTTTGATTGCAGACAGGTTGTATTCCAATGGTGTTTTAATTTTTTTCAGTCCCTTTGGTTTCTCAATCACGTGCATACTTCCAATATAGGACATATGTCCTTTTAAAGGTTGTTTTCCATATGCTGCTCCAAATGCATGGATTCCACATGTTGCATACGGGGCATATTTTTTCAGGAGGGCAGCGTTGTTCACTGCAGTTCGTCTGCACTTCAAGAGGGCTCAGGCAAAGCAGATGGAATTATTAAGCTCTGGGAGCTGCACCCTTGTTCGAAGTGATATGTGCATGAATCAGGATTGCAAACACAAGGAAGCCTGGTTTGTGAGGGTGCAAATGAGAAGAGATGAGATCCACATGATACTGTTTCTTTATGGATGAGGTTCAAGATGGGACAATATCTAAAAAATCCATGGTTAGGATGTTTCCAGCTGCGGGATCATTTGGTCAAAACACCAGGTTAACAGCCACCATTCTTAAATTTTACGGTTTGAGAGATGATACGTGTTTAAGTATTTGGCCATACTGAAACCGTGTTTACTGTATCTTATGGTTAATACACATTTCTGTGATGAGTTAAATTGGCTGAAGCTTAAAGCCCTGTGCGTGTGTGCGCTAAGAATACTTGTTTGTTTTTAAACTAAAAGCTGCTTGTAAGGTTTTTTGAGTATGCAAAATGCATACTTAATGCATACTTATTTCTATTTATAGTTTATGCTTTTCTAAGCTCAAAATTGTATAAGTTTCCAATGAAGACCTTGTGCTAATTGTCTTCAAATTGTAAGTAGAGGTATGCCATTGCTTCTTCATTTAACACAAGCAGGACTCAGTAATAAGCATTCACTTCAGAATTAATTTCATTGTTTCTCATCACTAACAGACTGGATATCATCTGTAGATGTTATGTAAATATCTCTGAATATAATCAAAGGGTTTAAAAGCTTGTATTTAGTGGATTTTGGTATATTTTGTGTACAGGACTGTGTTTATGCCTTAATAGCAAAATCGTCCTCAAGCTTGCTGTCAGCAACCCTGGAACTTGCTTGTCTGCCACATGCCCTGAAGACTGAAGGAATCAAGATGGTTGTCACATTCCTTTGAGAAGGGTCCTGTGGGCGAGCTGATGCGTCGTATTTTGTTTTGCATGCAGCCAATTTTGAAAATCAGGTTTAAATGTAGGATGTCTTAAGGCAAAGCATAAATACCCTCACAGTGTGAAAAACAGGACTCGTTTTGGGTTAGGATTTTACAAGAAGAAAGAATTCTGTTGATATGAAAATACTTGGAGTTTGGGAAATAAAAGGCCAAGGAAAACTTAAGCAGCAATTCTTACCCAATTCATCAGATCTTGGTTCAGTTTGTATGTTCGTATGTTGTTTGGGGGAGAAAGAGTCAAACCCTGATAGTTGACTTGAACATAGTGATGAAACCACCGTGAAGGTTATGGCACCGTGGTCATTATGTTGGACTGTCATTCTGTGGGAAGCAGAACAGGCCAGGCCAGGCATCTCTGCAAGTCAGTTTTGTCAGCAATGGCACTTCATTAGTAAATGTTGTATCCTGGTTATTGCAGCTTCTGCAGGCAATGCAATTGCTTATTCAAGCCATCCTTAACCTGTGGTTTTTATGGCCTTATTTTCTCTGTGTGTGTGTTCTTTTTCCTTTTGTGGACGGGGAGAGATGGCTTGGCCTCTGCTTGGTATATGGGAGAACTAGAAAAAATTAGCTGAAGCCTTACCTTAGAATCCCTTTCTTGTGGGTGTCAATATAACCTGTTAAGCATGTTGATAGGCTGTAAATATTGGGGTTTTTATTATTTAAGGTGAGATAAGTAGTAATTAAGGATATGTTTGTGCTGGGATGACTTATACCTAGCCTGGGAAAACAGACTAGTTAGGAAAAGTTTATTTTCTTGATGATCTGTGGCCAAGTCGGGAAGCAGGTGATTCTTTACAATTATACAGGCCATTCTGCTTTCATATAGCTGAAGGCATGGCATTGGTGTGCAAAGCACATTCCTCTATGACTACAATTTGAAACTGTGTTTTTGGAAAAAGTGAAGTAGCCCTTGTTGTCTGAGGTTGGGTTCGGACTGGGTATTTATTAATGGCGGCCTCATATAGTAAAGTAGCAGAAACTGAAGTAAAATGGCTCTCTTCTCCTAGGTAGCCATCAGTGAAGCAAGCTGTTAATTATCAGCTCTGGACTTGCTGCTTTTTGTCTTCTCCACAGCTTACACTACCTGGGAGCTTTGATTATAGAGTGTTCTGGGCTTTATATACATTGCCTCATTAGGGAGACAATAAACCAATTTTAATATGTCTCAGTTTGCTATTTTCCAATGAAACTGTCATCATGGGCCTTTTTTGTTACACTTCACAGCCTGGAATATTTTTTCCCTTTAGATTAACATGTTTTCTTCTCTGCATATATTGTAGGTTAGGATACCAGCCGTTGTGGCTGTTCACTTAATGACTGCATGCAGTATGTCTTTAGATAAACCACATAGCATAGAGTGCAAACAAGGCAGATACTGCAACTAAGGCATGTAAAAATAAGATAATTAACACCTGTGTGGTATTGGAAGGGCTGCTGGCTTTCCCATTGCACAATAACATGGAGCCAGACCATGCTGTAAACATGGAGCAATAAGGATTACCATGTTTTGTGTCAGGTCCTTACTCCTTATCTCTAGATAACAGTTAAGCATCTGAGCTTAAGATGATTTTGTGCAGTGAGGTCTGGTTTGAAGCATCCTATGGTCAGTGTTCCAAGTGGAGACTTGTTCATCTCAGTTTTGGGTGGACAGGGCTTAGGTTCCTGGTAGAGAGTTCTTCAGAAGGTCGGTGGAGAGAAGCAAGATGATCTGAGCTGTGCCCTAGTGATGCCTGAAGCCTGGGGAGGTGATGTTTATCTCTGCTCTGGTTAACTAAGACTTGCATAGCTCATGGGAAGACCACTAAGATGGAGGCAATCTGTATCAGGATCAGAATTATCAGTTCTGGTCTTCAGTGATGGGAGAAGTTAGAGCTGTGTGGCCTTGTGGAAGGGGAAACCTCTGTGGCTGTTGCTAATGAGCCGTCCCTGGGCGATTACAAAGATTGCCACACCTGCTGCTCGGGCTGCTCCAGCTAATTGGCCTGTTAATAGGCTACGGAGGCAGTATTTACATGGCCAGGAGTGGTGGAGGAGGCAGCGAATTTTATTGCATTTGCTAAAAGCGGGAGGGGGGTTTTAGCATTGTATTACATGTCTTGTATTAATGATCACTGAAAACTCCCTTTCTGCTGCTACTGACCTGTCACAGCAATCGGTGAAGTTTGAATTCTCTTTTGAACATCCATAGATCGCTGCATTGCTTTATGGTAACTCGGTATCAGACTCTTCAGGGAAATGGTGCCCCGCTATTGCCTGAGCGCTCGGTGCGCTTGTTTGTGCCCCTTTGACAGCCCGTGAGGAGCTGGGTGCTGGGGAGCGTGGGGTGCGTGTTTGTGATGGTGCTGGTACGTCCTGCTGCCCGGGCAGGAACGCGTGGGGCGACATGAGGAGTGAAAGGGGCTGCTCACCCGAGGGCCCTGGGAGTGCGACCGCCGCGCACGCGCAGCTCCCCGCCGAACTGCTGATGGGGTGTGCTAAGGCCGGAGCTCTCCTGGCGAAAACGGGCTTCAGAACCTCGTGGGCAGGGGCAAGGGCCCAGCCCTGAACTTGAAATGCAAGCTTAACTAAAGTTTAATTTCCTCTGAGGCTAAAATACGCAGTTTGAACGTACCCTAAATAACTGAAGATGCTGCAGCTTAATTTTGAGGCTCAGTTTTGCATTTAAGGACGAGCTTTAGGCACTCGGGTCTGAAGGCATACACTGCCATGGTCACAGTAAACTTTGCCAAACGTTCTTCAGGTGGTACTTGAAAAGGGTCAAGGCTGTGATGTAGTCAAGTGCTTAAACATACCTTGCACACCTAAAGCTAATGCATAGTCTGGGGTGGTTTGTGTATTCAGGCACTTGGGTGAACTCTTCCAGTTACATGTTCTGTCTCCTGTGGTGACACTTGGGAAGCAGGTAGGTATCTGGCGGCTAAAATTGCTACAACTGATGAGCTCCATTTATGCACTTTACATGTAATAACTAAATTATATTTAGAGACAAATGTGGATTGGGTTTAGAGATTGGTATCAATTCATTCTTACAGGTTACTGTTATAAAATTTAGAGCTATAACTGTTAGAAAAATGAATTAAAATATCAGAGAGCCAAATGTACCTTATATTTAAAATATATTACAACCTTTATCTAGTTGAAAAGAATATTATTAGAAATAGTAATCTGCATTATTGTGGAAGAAATGCCTCTGTGTTATATGGTGGTTAAAGGATTATGGATAGGTAGTGCGTGTGCCAGACCTCCCTGGTGAATTTTCTGTTTTAGGATCAGGGAGTTTTTTCCCTTTGCACCAGTGCAGGTAGCCTGAATGACTGTGGTAGTCTGTGCCAGAGAAGACACTTGAAATGGTCTTTTGGAGAGAGCAAACATTCTAGAGTGGATGCTTACACCAATTCCGAAGTGAGGTTGCTAACAGTGCTTTTAATAACCAGAGAGAAACTGCTTTTACTAGTAAACAGTCCTTTTATGTCCATAAAATTGTTGCAATGCCCTGACAAAGCCCTTGGAAAAGGCATTACACCAATAAGATTAAAAAAATCCAAGATGGGTTCATGGTGTTTTTTTTCTTTCTGCACGTGTCTTCAGGAAGAAATTGTCTTGTAGCTCATCAGTACAAATTAACTATATTTCATCTCTCTGGAATATTTCTTTCTGAACTAGACTTGTGGGAGAACTAAGCCAAATACACAGGAATGTTGTTACACTTAGCAATTAGGAACAATCTTGGAATATTGTACTTGCACTTTTGTATGTACATATATATAAAAAGGAAAGAATGAATAGAATGTAAATCATGGCTACTTAACCCAGAGAATAAACATCAAAATCATTGAACCAAAGAATTGTAATTTATATAATGTTTGCACACAAAATGGCTTCAGGTTTAAAAGTATATGTTAATAGGATATGAAAATAAGTGTCTGCTGACCTGAAATAGATAACTTTCTGCAGATGGAGTTTATCCAGAAACTTTAATTTAGGTGAAGGGAAATATTGACTGTATTGCAGGAACCTTCCTGAGAAAGCCAAAATGATTCTATTGCCTATTTCTTGATCCCTGTTGTTTAAATCCTGTTCCCGTCATTTCTACTGTGCCCCTGTGTGAGGACTCTTATAGACCACTATCCCATTGTAGTTGGTATGATATAAATGTACATAAATAAGTATATTTGCCTAAGTAGCTTGAAAAAAAGCATTTCATTTTAATGGTCAGATTGGAAAGGCCTGACCAGCTGAATTTGGGTGCTAGCATTTTCTCTTCTTCTTTTTATACTTGCTATTTTATTTTCAGTCTTTTGCTTTCTTTTCCCTCCTGAAGAGCAAGTTGGATGGCTAGCAGCTTCTCTGAGTGAAGGTTGGTTGGTTTTCTGGTGGTCTGTGGTTTCCTGGTGTTCCAGGTTTTCTCAAGACATAGAAATTGTGGCTAGACAGAGCAAGGGGCTAGGAAGGGTAAGAGGAAAAAGAAATAGAGCATATGGTAGAGGCCGCAGTATCTCAAAGCATTTACTTGAAGTCCTGCCTTTTTTTCTCTTTCCTCGCTCTCCATTTTGTAAAAATGCTCTCCATTAAAGAAAAATAAAATGTTTATTCATGC
Organism: Eudromia elegans; assembly: GCA_003342815.1. Classification (NCBI taxonomy): domain Eukaryota; kingdom Metazoa; phylum Chordata; class Aves; order Tinamiformes; family Tinamidae; genus Eudromia; species Eudromia elegans. The sequence goes on along the minus strand of PTEX01000011.1, from coordinate 3,364,279 downwards.
GCAGGGTTTCTGCGAAGATTCCCCAGGATCAGTGCTATCTGGCAGGCCCTTTCTCTGCAGTTCTCAAGTCCTGTTTTGAGTTGGCAGTATCAGAATAGATGACACTATCTCTATGTGGCTTTGAAGACGACAAAAACGTCATCAACGTGAAGGTGAACTTCAGCTGCAGTGCCTGTAGGAGGGGTTTTCACGCCGTTTTATCTTTGTTCGGCAACTTAGATCATGCGAGAACTGTCTGAAGGCAGATGTGTCTGGCAGAGGAGTCTAAATGTGGGGATCTCTGAATTTTCTTCGTGTTTGCTGTTTTTTCCAGCTATACAGCATTGCTTTTTTCCTGCTGCGGTTCATAAATCTGGCTGTTTTGTTTAGAGCTTTGATAACTTAAGGAGGAAACCTCGTGTGTGTGTCTTGTTTGTTTTTGTCCCCATATGTGTGTGTTGTCCCCATGCTGTTCTAATCCCACCTGCCATGGGAGCTAACTGCTGTTGGAATATGGCTTGTAGAAAATATCCATTAAGAACATAATTTTAAAATAGATGTTAAAAAACAATCTTATTACAAGGTTAAGACTATAGTCTCAAACTTAATTTCTGTGTTGAACTTGACCTTTCTGGTAGGGATTTTAGCATGCGGTCCCGTTTGCTTCCTTTCCTAATCCCGGAGGCGTTGGGATACCTCAGCAGGAGCAGCAAGCTGTGGCCTGTGGCTTCTGGGGCACATCCTAATGTGAATGACATGGGCTGTTGAGCAACTCCCAGTTAAGTGTCCACAGGAGGGACTGGATGTGAAGGAGCAGGTTCTGCTGCTAGAAAGTCAGCCTGGTTTTCCATCAGCTCGGTTCACGTGCTCACTGCTGGAGCTCTTGCTGCCTCCTAGTCCCTTGTTCTCCAAGATCCATATTGCTCTTGTGCGTGGCCATGGACGGTGACATCCCTGTGCGTGTGCTGCTCTGCAGGACCTTTGGTGCCTCGCTCAGCACAGTGTGAACGGAAAGGGGAGGGCGGGAGTGCAGGCACGAGGGGACCCTGTGTGCCTGGGACGTCCTTGTGTAACTCGGCTTAGGACAGCAGTGTTCACTATGTGGGAGTCTCGACTCCCTAAAAGTTTGAGAGAGCTTTCTGAGTAGGAACGTGAAGTATTGCCATAAATCACCTTGTGATTAAAAAAGGGACCTATTTTAATTTAGATCAGATGATAAATAATGTCTTGGGAAAATTGATGAAGTCACTCCTTCAGCTGGATGGCTAGGCAGAATGATACAGGCAAAAGTACTTTATAACCTAAATGCTTATATGTATCAGGTCTTTTTATATCTGTGTAGTTGTATTTGTCTTTCATCTTTTATTCATGTCTCTTATACATGTGGATATAAATGTTTGTTGATTGCCATATCAAAAGATAGAAGTAACATCATAACAGTCTGGATGATATGCACAGTGAGACTTTATGATACTCAAAATTTTGCAGCAATAACGTTCTTGATATTTCGCTGCTTGAGCCTAGATATGGTATGTGAGATCAGTAGCGATGGATGAAACACAAAAGGGTTTGGTTTAGGAAGATGTTAGTTGAAGCCTTTCATGCTTTCCAGTCTTGACAGTGATTATAATGAAGATAATGAAGTGGCTGACAATGGAGTCTTGAAGAATGGAATACGATAAGAAGGGGATTGCAGAATAGATACGAAAATGGTAGCTCTACTCACTAATATGTGGAAAACCAGAAGAATGATTTAGTGAGACAGATTTTTCTCAGCATTCTGGAGTCTTAAGTTATGTTTCTTAGTAGTTCTGCGGTAGAACTCAATTCTATATATTTGAACTAAAAAGAAAACTCTAGGTTTAAGTCTGGTCACCCTCTTATCTTTTAAGAGGAGAAGCTAGTGCAGTGCAGCTTGCTGGGGAAGGCTTTGCAGAATGAAGGGCTACAGCCATTGAACTTCCTGACCTGTGTGATCTGGAAGTTGTCAAGGTTAACAACCGAGTTCATTTACATTGTTTATAGAGTCAGAAGTGTGACTTATCTGCTGGGGCTCAGACAAGGTGTATCACAGGCCTATCTCAAGGTTGGTTGTAGTATTTTTTTTGAACAGTGTGAATTGCTTTAGTATCCTTAATAGAACAAATATTTGAATAGCTACAGCCCTTGACACCATAAATATGTGCTAGAACCATAAAAATTGTTTTTGAATGCATGCAAACTAAAACTGTGGGGAGAGAAGATAAGCCATATTTTCACTTTGAAGAGTGATTGAAAAAGAACAGATGCACCTAGTGACCACTGTACTGGGAAGGCAGAAGTAACTCTTCCCAGCCAAGGAAGTTGGGTTCCTTCTGTGCCTGATGCCCTTGGAGGAAGAGGGGAGAAGGGAAGAAGCTCACAGCCTGGCAAGGCAGGCTTGTGCAGTCATGTTTTGAAGATTCTGGTGTTTTATAGGCAAGATGGAAGCTGAATTTGCCCTGGAAAACCTTTTAATGCTGCTCACAATCCACACAGTAAAGAAGAGCCTGGCTTGGCTCCTAAATTCTGGATTGTTGGCAGTACAAGTATGGAGTGACACATGTTTGCACTATAATAGTGCAGCAGTCATGCCTGGGAGTAACAAATGTGCATCAGTGCAACAAGGTTTGTGTCAGGAAGCATTTTTATGATTAAAGAGCAAATGCTAGGAATAGTTTTAATTTTAAGAAGTTGCATTCCTGTTCTCGATAAAACCAATGGAAGTTGTCAGGCAGCAAGATTAAGCCCCTACTGCTTTGGAAGCATCTTAGTTTTTGTGCGGTCATTCACGATGCTCCCTGAGCAAGGCAGGGGCCGGGCGAGCCCAGGGACAAGCTGGGATCCCCTCAGGAATGAGGTTCTGTCCCGAGCTGAGTGGCCGGGCTGCTGCTTGCAATGGTGCTCGTGCTCGGGCAGCCCTTCACGAGGAGCAGGGCTAAACCCGCCGGGTAGCAGGGGACGGTCTGGGCCGTGTCGCTAACGCGTGGCTGCTGCCAGGGCAGCAGAGGGTGTTGCAGGAAAGCTGCGCGTGGGACATGGTGGTTGCACGTTCGGTATTGAGTATGTCAGCTCGGAGACCCTCCTCAATTTCCTGTTCACTTTTACCAGCTCTGCAGTAGAACTTTTCCAAGGCCGAGACTTGACCCATCAGAACGTACCTTGCGAGTAGCCAATAAGCAATCCCCTTATTATATATAGCCTAATCATTCATAAATGTATTTAAGAAAAAGGATGATGGATTTACTACATATTCCTTAAAGGGATTCCATTTTAGCTTCAATTGTAATTTTTACCTTTTTCAGTAGAATTTATTGACACAATGCCTAGCACAAGCCCTAGATTTTGCATCATCCTTTTGTCTGCAAGCATATTCACCAGCCGTTTAATTTGTCATAGCCCTGGAGGTATCAAAACTAATGAGCTTTGTTTGAATAGACTTTTTCCAGTTCATCTAGCACACTTTGGGGTAATCATTCAGTTTCTGTTTGCTTCTGATGTGAAGCATTGTGGGAAATATAAGAAAATAATGGTTTAAAAAAAAGCAGTATAAATTGTTCACAGCCATACTCTCTGCAAAGCCTTAAAGATGTTATATTTTTAATTTCAGTACTTACTGAAGTATTGTGTACCTTAAGTACAATCATTATAAGATAATATCGAAGGAGAATCTGATAAAATGCTATTTTTCAATTAGTTCCCGGTTTAACACTTTGCTTTTTTAAGTAGTTCACAGCTAACAAATCTTTAAACAATCTAACCTTTCAGGATTTGGAAGTGGACAAGATAATAGCTATGAATACATAATATTGCAGCAGTGATAAGGATTTAAAAATCTATTACAGGGATTACGTACAGGAATACCTTTTATTGGTCAGACAATTGCATTTTCATTTTTATAAAGCATTTTCCTCTGTATTATACCACGGAGATGCAAGAAGTGGCATTCAGAAGTGTGCACGGCATACGTAATTTCTGGCAGTGTCAGGTGCTCCGTACGACACATGCTTTTGATCTCCGCTGCCTAGGCGGATTTGTCCTCCTTGCCAATTAGGACCACATTCGTGGTTTGTGTTATTTTGCCACCTATGCTCTAAAATAAGGCGTCTGTAACTCATGGGAAGTTTCCAATTATAGAATAAGGGGCTTCAAATCCTTTTTAAGTTTGTGCAATGAAGGCAGATTTCCTCTAACTTTGGGTGAGTTTCATCCAAACCAGCAAAGAAACAGACCCCAAACCCTCCTGCTAGTCCAAGTTCTAAATTTGATTGCTTAGCAACTTGGTGAATCATTATTTTTCTGCAGGATATATTAAGTATAATAATTAAGTATATCCATCTTATTGTGTGATAATGTGGTATCAGTAAAGCATGGCTCTTCAAACAACTTGCTATGATCTAGAAATGATTGTTTTATATGAACAGTCCCAGAGATCTCTTAGCGTGTTTTAACATTTCCTAGTATAAGTTGATTTGATGAAAAGCTTTTCCTTAAAGTGAGGAAAATGGAGAAAGGAGATGGAGGAAGAAAAGGGCAAGAGAGCGGCGGGGGGGGGAGATATTTGCATTTTGCTTCTTAAATTGTTTATATCTAATTGGTTATAATGCTCTCTCATATTGAGATGGCTGGGAGGACCCTGCAGGTGAGGCTGGAAGCAGCTGGTGGCTGAAGTTGAGGCTGGGTGAGACACGAGCTGCTCCAAAGGTGGTTGGAGGTGATGGAGGTTTATCCCAGTTTGCCTGATCGGCACTGGGGGATTCAGCTGCAATATTCTGCACCCTAATGAGTCTTTTGGATGTGTATCTCGTAGCTACGCGGTGTTGTGTAGACACACATCTTCTGGGAGGGAGTCAACGAGAAGTATGTCTAGAAGAGCTTACCTGTAACTGAGACCTCTTATGCTGATTACCTAAGGGAGGGAATGTTTAACTGTGGAACAGCCAGGCATGCTTTAAAATTACTGCCCCTTTGGTGCAGATGAATGGGACCTTTTTGTGTGGAAGTCACCCCCTCTGAAGCCTCGGTCATGCGAAGGGAAGCCCAGAGAGGCTGCGGTCAGAGAGCATCTCCAGGCAAACAGTCCAGGAGTTCCTCCGGAGATGTTTGAGCAAAGCCCAGGTAAATCACACGCAAAAGAAATCTGGGTTTGAATTGTGTGTATGAGGTGAATTCTGTCCTGTTGTGCTCTTTTTAGAAACTCAGCTGCTTTTTTTTTCTGCACCTGTTTGCTTAAATTTAGACACTGGATTGATTTTCTTCCTTTTAATGTTTCTGTGCTGTTCCTAGTTTATTCTCCAGGATAAATTCAGTCACATAAGCTCAGCAGCCTATCAGTATAGGCTTTTCTCCTTGAAAGTATTAATGTAATGTCTTGGGATTGAACCAGTGATTTACAGACTGGATTATTATAGGATGGATTTGGACAGTACCATACAAACATCATGAAAGGGTGCTAAAATACTAAATGACGTTGTCTATCCTTTGTCATGGCATGCACTTTGACTGTCTCTACCTCTCTTATTTGAAATGTTTTCTTCGAGCACTCATTTACAGCACGTTGCCAGGCCAGTGTCCGTCCGTGCCCCCTGAACTTGGCGTTTGAGGTGCAGTTCACTTGTAAGGGTTTCATGAGGTGTGATGGATTATGAGAGAGTGGTTGGAATTGATGACAGAAAATAAGCAGAGAAAACACTGCAGCTACAGGGATGAGGAAGCCCAGGAATCCCATGGGATTTTGCTCAGGGGCACTGGGAGAAGGTTTCTTGGCCCTGCAAGAGTTGGATTTGCTCGGGACTGGAAGCAAAGCCTTGGATCCTGGTGTAAACGGGCCTGATGCAGCCAGGTAATGTGCTCTGGCTTTGGGCTCTGCCCCTGTGAGGGGGGAGGCTCACGGGAATTCAAGTTAGTCCTTCAGGATGAAGGGAGAAAATAGGAACTAGTCTGTGTTTGGGCACAGACGTGCAATGTTGGGTATGGCCTGATGGCTGCAGAGTTCAGTGGACACACCTCGCCCTGGCCCTTCGGACTTGACTTCACTTCCCCTTTTTTTAGTGGATGCATTTGTTATTTGTATGAACTCGTGGAAACGTAAAGCTGGAGAAATCTGTCGCTTTTGCAGGCTAATGTACCTTGCGCTCCTTTTAAGTGCTAATGTACTTAGAAGTTTGAGTGAGCGGCTGAACATGACAGACAAAAACACGGTCAAATTGACTATCTGTCAATTTACGTTAGAAATTGGAATATCTGTTTTGACATAGCTGGAATAAAGTTGCTAAAAAGTAATGCTGGTGGAAGTGCCAAACCATTTATGATTAGACACTTTTTCAGTAGTAACAAAAGCATGCCACAAAATCCTCTTAAAGAATAAATCAAAAGCCGCAGTTAACCTTATGGCCTTGTCTTGACTAGAATTACTACGTGGATTAACAGTCATTGCAATGTTAGAAGTTGTTACTGCAGATAAACTTGGTGTCTGTGGAGCTTTTTCTCTTTTCCTGTCATGTAATCGAGAGCTTCCCGTGGCCTTCCCTACTCGATCACTGTTACCCCAGTTCTGTTATTGCTAGGTATCAGCATCATAAAGTGTTTATATTTTATAATATTGGAAGATTCTGCCTCAGTTGAACATTAATTTTGCTCTGTTTTAGTTCAGTGAATACATTTCAAGCAAATTTAAAACAAGTAGACAATTACCTCAAACATGTTTAAGGTCTTAGTCCTTTAATCCAAGTTTTCTAATCAGTATGTTGAGATAATTTTATTTAAATAAAAGTGCTTATATGTTAGTTATGCAGGTGAATTCTGTGAGTAATGCCCGTGAGATGGATGGGGGCTGCGTGTGAGGCGGCTGTCCCGGATGGATGGAGCCTTCCCGTGCGGTGCAGCTTTGTGGACCTGTGCCGGGTGGGCAGAGCGTGGGAGCGACGCCCCGCCGGAGCGCCGGCTGTGGAGGACGCGGCTCTGCAGGTTGGGGCCCTGGCACTTGCTGGACCAGGTTTTGCTGAAGGTTTTAAAGAGATGATGCAGGGAAGCATCGGTTGATGCCTTGGAGCCAGCTGCTTGGAAGACCGTTGATGCATAACGCTCCTGGAATGTATGGGGCGTTGGGAAGCCAGTTAAGGGCTGAAGGGAAGTATTTGCTTATTTTGAAATGAACCTATTATGGGACTCAAACTTTAGCTTGATGCTGCAGTTGAATTAAATATGATAAAACTGGCACAAATTGTAACAGCACTGTTGAGCTGACAAAAGCGTATGGAGTAGAGTGGACACTGACTCATGTTGGCAGGCATCAGCTTTAGGGAATTCTGCTTCACCAAACATCCTTTTTTCCCTCTAATATTTGACAGTATAGGTATTCAAAGGCATCAAAGATGAGAAATATGAAAAGGGAGGGATACTTTAATGTAACTACTGCTAGCATTAGGAAATCAGATATTAATTCTTAAAGTAACATAAAATACCAAACTTCAGAAAGAAAGCAGAAAAAATATAATGAAGACTTTTGCTAAAACCTTGGAGATCTCACTTCATTCTAACATCCAAAGGTGAAATTTGTTGCTAGAAAATTATGTATCATTGTAGAAGTCATATAAGATGCACTCAACAGTTAAATGGAATTTTTATCTCTAATCTTACAGAAGATTTATATAAATTACCTTACAAAAACATGGTAATAGAGGGAAGTAGTACCAAAAAAGAAATAGTAGTATTGTCAGAAGATCTGCGGAAGCTTGGAGTATGTTAGGAGGCTTTCTGAGTTGTGATTATTACGCTTTTTTTCCCTCCCCCCAAAACTCAAATGTGGTTGTATGTGCTGTGTGACCTGTGATGCTAAAGCAAGCCTGAACGAAGGGTGCAGGAATCAACCGAGCAGTCGTGATACAAGGGTGCATCAGCCCTTGCCCTACCTTGCACAACATACCCAGATGTGTTTCTTCTTATGGCTTACATAGCTGCTTAAAATAGACATTCTGTAACAGGAACGAGGGGTGTGAAGGCTTATGGTATAACACGTGTGGCACCTAATTGGGTTAGGACAGGTTATGGGCAGTTACTTCTGTTGACTACAAGAAATGACTGTACATTTGAAGCATCGCATTAACTTTGGTTCATGTCAGTTTGACATTGACTCTTGCCATGCCCTCCTAAATGTGCCGTTTAAGCTGTGTCTCATGGCGTTTCTTTCGGTTTTCTGAGATTTACTTGCTTGACATGTTTGACCCAGCTTTCTTTCAGACTGTGTCGGGTGCCTTTAGGCCTCTCATGTGTCCTGTGATGTTTTTTCAGAAACTTTAATTGCCCCGTCCTTAAGAAAAAGTTGGTTAGGAAGCTGTAAGCTCTCAGGATAGCATTTTTGTGTCTGCAGTGAGGTTATTTCTGGAGCAGAATCCACACGAGATGAAAATGGAGTTACTGTCCGTCCCCAAGGAGAGTGCAATGAGGTTTCCCGGGATCGTTGGGTCTGGGTGTGCTGGTTGTAGGTGCTTCATCGAGACGGTTGGGGTTGGGTTTCTGGCTGCTCCGAGTCTGCTGTGCACACAGAGCCCGGGAAGGGAGGTCCTCGCTTGCTGGGTGTCCCCGTGGCTGGTGGTGGGTGCAGGATGCCTTCAGCAGAGGGGTAGCTCCCTCTCCTGCTGATTGAACTATCTCCCATACAGACCTCCCTGCCTGCACCTCCTGGGGAGACATCACGGCTTTGAGGAGGGAATACTGTTCAGAGGATTCTCCTCAAACACCTTCATGGATCGGTCTAGTGCAGCAGCAGGAGTTGGAATTGCAAGGTGCACGATAGGGGGTTATGAGGAACTTAACGCGTGTTCTCCAATAGCTTCTCCAGTAGTTGTTGTTCTCCCCAGCTGATTGATTTGCCTTGTAGCACGTGTTTTCTTTGCAAGTATGAAGTGCCCGTGTTGTCCCCTGGACAGAGAGGCAGCTGCCCTCCAGCCTGGCACACAACCAAGTGCCAGCAGTGGTTTTCACTGTAAACAGAGTGTAGCATATGGGGTCACATTGTGTTTGTGGCTGGGGTCAAATCACACTTGAGATTGCAGTACAGGAGCTTTTTTGGTGCTGTTCTGTTTTTTATTGCCTTGGAAGGAAAGGGTAGGTAAAAATAGGTTGTGTTTGATGGATTTGAAATGCTGTTTGAACCTAAGAATCTATAAGAACATAAGGTCTTATTGCTATTGAATTATTTTAAACTATACTGAAGTTCGTGCATTGCTGATTATGGATTTTCAAATCAAGTCAAAGGTGGTTAGAGCAGCCCATGACAACCCGTATGGAGCTTTTACGTGAAGCTGCTTTGGCAAAGCCTGGGTAGCGGGCTGGGAGGTGAGTCCACGCGAGGCGTCCTCGCCTCCTGCCGTAACCAGCTATGGGGTGAATGCAGGTGAGGAGGGGCCCAGCAATGGGATGTGGGAGACGGTTTAGCAGCTTTGTCCGGGTTTTGCTGGTGTTCAGACACTGACCCTTGGACTCAGTTCCCAGCTGAAGGGTGGCTCGGGGGGATCAGCCAGCCAGGTGCTTCTCATACCCTGGTGCTTGGTGGTATTTAATGGCGAGGGGGGGTAAACTGTAACCTAGGCTGTGATGTTGACTCACCAGCAGGTTCAGGGGTCAGTGCTGAGCACCCCATTAATGACGCTGCGCTTGGGGACGTGCAGGGGCGCGAGGCTCTTGTCCTAGAGCCCCTTCCGGACACGGCATCACGGCTGCTGCCCCAGGCGCTCCCGTAGCGGTGCCTCTGACCCGCGCTCCTGCCCCGTGTCCTGCTCTTCCTGCTCGCCCCGTGCCCAGCCGGTGCTTCCCGTTGTTCACCTATTTCTGCCCCCTCTGCTTTGTTCTGCCCTCCTGCTCACCCGGAGGTGTGTTTTCCTAGGGGGGTTTCACGTGGGCCTTGGACACACGTCTAGATAATCCTGAACCCAGCGCAGAAAGGAGGAATCCTTTTCTGCTGGAGTAAATATTTTTTGTAATACAACATGCTTATTTAATGTAAGGCAGTTTCTGAGCTCCCATGCAAAATGGGACCCAATTTTATTAGAGTAGCCTAAAGAACCAAATAAATCCTTTAAGCCAATTGTATAAAAATGCAAATTTAAGACAAGCAATTAAAAACAGATAGAAATTAGAGATTTGGATTTTGCAGAGCAAGCTTTCCACAGCCACTGCCAGATTACTATGCAATTTATCTGGATTCTGTCAGTGATAGTCAGACTAGATTTTGATAAAGAGCAGCAAATCTGTCCCTCTGTAGCTTCTGTGACTTGCCGCAAATTTCATTCAAGCTGAAGCGCCTGTACAATCCCTTGAATAATTTGGAGTTAATCATTTGTACTTCACAGCCTCTGATAGGCCTTAGACTTGGGGGGTGGGAACAGATTTGGCTTTTTAATCGCCTTGTATATTGTAGAGCTTGAGATAAATGACACGGACTGTCTGAAATCTACATTCTTGCTTCTGATGCAAAACTGTAATTAATTTTGTGCAGTGTTTCAGAATTGATCGTGGTCACTTGAATTTCTAATTTTTCATTCACTTCAAAGACCTTTTTTTCGAGGAATGTGCTTGGAGTGTGTGAACCTCCCTGATGCCAGTGTACTAAATGACTGTTTTACGCCTCTTTTTCAATAAGGTGAACCGGAGGTCAAGGCGTGTGGCTTGTGTTTATCTCTGTCCCGGGCTGCCTCACGAGGTGTTTTCTGACTTACAGGAGATGCAATCCCACTTAGAAAATGATATCTAAATACTGGAGCTACGCAGGATTTGCCTGGGTGCCTTGTCGAAATGCAAAAGGCTTCTCTCAGAAATCCTTTCAGTATAAAACAATTAAGCACAATCTAGACAATAATTACCCTAATTAACTACACTCTAATGTTTGTATCCGAGATTATAGAAACATTGTATCTGTTCACTACTGCAATAATAACAAGTCTCCCTAATTTCTTTGTATTGATAGTACTTGTACGTGCTTCTTTGTTTGGTGTATTTCACTGTAAAAATATTTGTCAGTGAAAGATTGAACAATATGAATGAATTTGATTATGCCATTGTCAAAACCCCCATGCATCACAATTTCTTGTTTTTAATCACTACTGTAAACCTCACAGCCTGAGGGCATAGTTTTAATTTGGGTGCCTTACTAATGAAAAGAAAAAAAATAATTGTTTTGCCTGGATTTAATAATAAGCAATAAAATCAGCCAACCAGATTTTACCTCTGCATTCAATCTCTTTTTTATTATAAAACATTTTTGTCCTTTTTTTAGATTACAGGCGTAGATACCGAACATTTTACTAATAAATATTTCAGTTTGCTTATGAAGGCTAATGCTGTCATCTGAATATGGAATTATATTTCTTTCATGCTTCATTATCATTTCATGGTAGTAATGACAGTGAGGCGATGGAATATTTACAGGCTTTTCAGAAGACATTTATCCAATACATTTCCCTGAAGGGCACCTAGGCTTAAAGATACATTATCCTTTTATAAAACACTGCCCAGAATCCCAATTTCTCAATCAACCAATCAGAACTTGTTTTGCAGCAGTTACTGGTGAAACCCTCCAGCCAGGCTCATATTAATCCTGCGAATCTGTTGCAGGGGCTGTGGGGATGGAGGGCGAGAGGGTGGCGTTGGCTCCTGCATCACCAGCCCCGATGCTTCCAGTAAAACACACTATGTCTTCTGTACTGCTGCAGTTTCTCAAGGCTCCACTTGAACCCTTTCGTTGCAACGGGTGGACTGCAGCAGTAAAGTCGGGGTGTGTTTTTTATTTAAAATTTGTTGTGGATTGTTAGTCTTGTACAATAACCTTGCCCTTTGTGGCGGCCGTTTTGCAAGTGGGTCTCTGGGCTGCGTCATATGCAGCATGAATTCCTTCTGCGTTGTTGAGTCTGCTGATGTGTCTGCCCATGGAGGCCCTTGTTTGCCTAGGGTGAAGCTCTGTGCAGAGAACTACTTTGTGTCTTGGACTATTTGTTCAAATGAGGGATGAAAGCAAGACTCTCACACTGCTTTAATGCCTTTCATCCCCAGGGCCTCCTGAGAGGTGGTATGTTATAGCCATCAGGATTTGGGCTTATGGTATGGAATCAGGATTTTGCTTGGACTACTGGCCTGTTACATAATGCAGAGCAAGTCGCTTAGTGTATTCCTACACTGTATTTAGCAGAATAATAGAGACAATTTGGTTCAGGTTACGGAGGAAATCTATGTGGACTGCTGCAGACCTCTGTAGGAGCTAATTTGCTGTGCCCTTTCTTACAGGTAGCTCAAGGATCTCTTTCCTCTATGGCAATAAGGAATTCAGATGTAACATGCACACCATTGCAATTACTGCATGCAAGATCCTTATCTTAGCACTCCCTGGTACAGGGCAAACTGTAAGGTGGGAAAGGTGAAATTTCTTGTGAAAGCCATAGAAGAAACTTTTCTTAAAATAATCTGCTATAATGCAGAATGATTACATGTGAGATGCACCTCTTAAACCGCATAGTTTGCATTATCCACCTCAAAGTGCTGACGTGATGAACTTAGTTTTTCAAGAGCTCTGGCTTAGAGTTTCAGAGTACCGAGCTATTTTGGACTTGGAATATTTGCCATTAAAATAATTGGCGTGTGCCCTCTGTTACTGCATGCACGTATCCAGGACGCTCCATTTTTTCCCAAAGAGCTATCAGAAATGTGCATGTGAGCCCAGAAGCGCGTGCCGGTGCTGGAGGTGCTCCAAGATACGTTGATGCTCCTTGGCAGCCAACCCCAGGGCTCCTGCGAGTCCCGAGGGATGCGGAGCAGGCAGCAGCGCCGGCTTCCCCAGCTGCGGGTTCTGAAATTCACAGGGGCAAGCCGCTTGGGGACGTGTCGTCAGTGGGCTTGAGACCCAGCTCTTCCTCTGACAACCTTCACTTTTGCTCACATTTAAAGAATAAGAAAGATTTTTAAAAATACCCAAGAACCTGCATATTTTCCTATTGTTTTGAGGATAGAGATAAGTGTGCTCAGATGTGCACTCACATATGAATTTGGCTGAAAAAATAACTTGTGTTGTTAATTTTCCAGTGTCTGTCAATGAAACTGCTACTGTCCCAAGAGGGTCTCTGAGTCCCAGATGTTGCTGAATTAAAAGCACAAGTTCTGCTCCTTATACAGAGAGCTAAACTTGCTATGTGGGATTAGATAAATCTGTTTTTCTGTACAGAATAAAACAGAATGCATATCATAACCTGGCCACTGAGTTGCAGTGATCTTGGAGCCACCTTCCCTTTGCATCTGGAGAATGCAGAAGACTCTCTTCCTTCTCCTGGCTTTGCTGAGCTGCTTCTAGCCTCGTACCCCATGGCAGTGAGATAGAATGGGAATCCCAGCTGCACCCTTTCACTGTCTTTCAGCCCTGCACACCCTTGTCAGCTTCAGCAGTGTCTGAGCTGAAAGAGCCTTTGGTGGCTGCTAATCCCAACGCAGGAGAGAAGCCTTTCCGTACCGGAGTACGGGTTTGTTCCCACTCAAGTCTCGTGTATCTCTTCCCCAATGCCACTGCTTTCTCTATAATCTTCACTGAGATGTGTAATGATTTCTAATGACTTACAGATTAGTAAAGCAGGATTTACCTTGTAAACTGTGTATCCTTTGTTCTCTCTGAAGGCTATAGATACAAATGTGATTTGAGCCACAGTTCAACACAGGCTGTTGGTGTTAATTTGGCGAATTTAAAGGCTGTGGAGGCTCCAGTAATACTGCACTTCTGCAGGTGTTCATCTGTCCAGCTGCTCTTACCTCTGTGGCGGCTTTAGGGACGTACCCCGTGCTCCTGGATATCTACCTGTGACTGCTCTCGTCACGGCCGCATTGGCAGCGGGCTGGTGGAGGAGCCAGCGGGGATGGGATGGAAGGTGGGTTGGTAATGCGTTGGTGTCAGGTGGGTGCGGGCGGTGGACGAAGGGAACTGGGCAGGTCCCCACCGCATTAAGCCTCTGCACAAAGATTTCTCTGCTCAACACTGAATCAGAAAGCTTAGTTCCATTACTGAGCCAAGTCACAAGCTTCTTGGTCAGGGTGGTGGAGAGGGCTCTAGAGAACCAGGTTGTTGCTGATGGTTGTCTTCATAAGCAGCACAATGCCTGTCCCTTTTGGTTCCTCTGTGCTTCGCTTGCAGGAAAAGTACGAGTATTGGAAGATACTCCAGATATGAGTAGCAGTAGTGGGAAAGATGGGATAAGTCCATGTTATATATTAAACATATGTAAGTACATATTAAATATATGTACATATATTTATTACATATTAAATAAGTATTAAATATATGTAAGCTAAAGATAGTGTGGATATGCCAGAGAATTATTTTGTATGGAAACTACCGCATGAGCTATTTCTGAGATCTTTTTTCCAAAAAATCCTTTCCTTTGTGATTTATTTTAAAGAAAAGCACTTTCTCTCCAGAACTTTTCTTGCATTTTTAAGAGCATCAGAGGAATGAGACCTCTCTAAAGAGAACACTGAACTGAAGATATGTTTGATTACAAAGGGAATTGTCCATAACAATAATTTGTATCTTTAACCTCTCATGCAGTAGATTTACAGTGGGGATGTGTGTGGGGGTGTGTGTGTCATGCCACAGGATCGTAAAACTTGTGGCTAGAAAGCCAGATGCTGCTGGAGCATGACACTGTGTCCCGTGCGTGTCGGGTGCCTGTCCTGCACCCAGGCTCTCCTCAAAGCCCAGGCAGTCGCTGAAATGTACGCAAGCGGGTGTCAATACATCAAAAGATACAGAATGATGCTAACAAAATACTAATCAGGAAAACCTGCGTAGTTATTCTGTATTCAAAATGTAATGCAGAGATAATGTTCAATATGATGCAGTAATCATCTGGATTTTTGAAGTTACTAGGTTAAAAGCATTGCATGGTGCCTGGCACAAAATAACGTATTACTCTAAAACACCTTCATTGTTTGATGTGTGTGTTGAAGAGCTGTGCGAGAAAGGAAAGGAAAACAAAGCTGTGACCACAGGGGGAGGGTGCAGGAGAACCCCCCTCGCAGAAAGCAGGGTTCCTTCCCCCGGGGAGGGTCGTGCACTGGATGCTGTCATGTGTGCACGGGTGTCCGGGGTAGCTGGAGCCTCCCCGTCCTCGGGGTGAGCCTGGTCTGGTGCCTCTGCTGCTCACTCTCAATTCTAGTTCACTTGCAATAGCAAGAAAAGCAAAAATATAATAAACCAACAGTTCTAAAACTGCTTATCTAAATAATATCTTAGGTTAGCAGCAGGAAAAATAGCATTTCTCTGTTTTTCCTTTTTAAGAGTCAAATGCTGCTTTCTGCACTGTGCATGGAAAGGGTGGGAGAGAAACATTGCAAGAAAAAGCAACTCCTGTCTCCAAAACCCCTGGTAAATCCTAGGCAGCTGCGTATGACTCGAGAGAGTTTGAACTCATAACGTTTGGGGTGAAAAAAAGGTACTCGGAGCTGCTCTCCCATCAGGAATGAAACATTTGTACCGTGCCGAGCCTGCCCCAGCAAAGGACGTGTGTGTAAATCACTAACTTCTCCTGCGCGCACGCTGCGTCACTGTGCGGAGCGGCTGGAGGCCCTTGTAAAGTCCTCGTGGCTGGGATCTGATACAGCACTTGCTTTGCAATCCCCTTTGATCAGGGAACGCTGAGCAAAGTGTCGACAAAAGGTCATTCGGCCTCAGGGAAGAAGTAGAAAATTTCATATACACAACGCATTGCAGCGAGCATGGGGTCATTATAACGGGAGGAATAGCTGATTTTTTCCCTCCTTTCCCTCTTCCTTGGCTGCTCTGTGACTTTGAACTTGGCAAGGAAGCAGAGGCTGCTGCAGGAGGAACTCCCCCTTCCCGGGCTCACGTGAGCCCTGGTGAGCGCTCCGCGGAGCCGTGTCCCGCAGCCGAGATCGTGTTTTGACATAGGACTTCAATTGCAAAAATGTTGATGACCGGCGCAAATGTATCGATTTGTTTTTTTCCCTCAATAGACCAAAGTGTTGTTTGTAGTTAGGAGAGGAGAAGAAAGCTAGTGAAACAGAGTTGAATCTACTTCTTAGAAGCCTGGGTTATCAAACTCATTAATCTACATGTCAAGAGGCTAGGAATGAATAATTGTGTGTAGAATTTATCTGCCAACATGATAGCTACTTTTCAGCTCTCTCTTCAGAGCTCTTTCATTGTGCTTGGCTTTATTATATGCTTTGTCTTTTCTATTTCTAGTCTGTTGGGGAGGTATAGAAATATGTACCTCAGCACTACGGAGGACAGTTGCTTTGAAACATGACACTGCCTGCTTCTGTGCGCGCACGTTTATTCCTACGTAGGTGTTTCGGGCAGGGGAGCTTGTAAGCTTCTCCTCGCCTCAAATGTGAATTTTTAGCATTATGAACGCTATTCCACTTTGTTTTTTTCTTAAAAAAGAGGCAAACAAACAACAAAACCCTTATAGGTAACGTCTCTGTCATTCTTGACAGTATGTAGAAATTATAGACTGCTTTATCAAAATAATGCTTGTGTTGGTAAAGCTTGTGAGAGAGGAGGCTTTAGAGCTCTTACAGCAGTGACGCTTCAACATTCTAAGTACCACTGAGCTACTCTCTATTATTTGTTATAGGGGTATTTTCTGCCAGGAGCAACAACCCCCCAAAAAGTGGGGAGATGGTAGGAGGAAGTGGCTGCTGTGAAGGTGTGAAATTAATAGGAATATTTTTGTAATCCTGTCTGTGGAAGTGCACTGTCCTGATCCTGGTCTTGAACGGGTTGTATGCCAGGACAACAGCTTAAATGCTCTCTCTGGAATTACCCCGCCGCCTCTGCTGAGCCTGTCAGACCCGTGTGCTTTGGTCTTGCGTGCTGTATTCATTCTGTCAAAGCAAAAGGGCGTTTCATACGTGGGAGCGGTTTGGTTTGGCAGCTTCCTGGATGGCTGTTTTAATGTTGACTAAGATCTAAGGAGATGCACCACGACTGTGGTCTGTGCAGTAAAAGCTGTTGGGCTGGCTGGGTTGGGATGCGACTTACCCCTACGCAGGGGTAATACCTGGGGAGGGGGGTAACCTGTCCTGCTCCTCGTGCGCTGCGGAGCCCCTCGCGTGCAGCCCCGGGTGCTGCCGTGCTGGTAGGTGGGCGTTGTGCTGCCTCGTGGGAGCCCGTGCAGCCCTGAGCAGCACCCAGCGGGTGGCCCTGGTGGCATGGACATGGCCCCGTTGCAGCTGGGATACGGGAGGGCGTGTGTTTAAACACTGTGTTTTCAAGGGTCACCTGCAGCGTGTTCCCCTATTGCCACCAAGGCATGCTGTAACACCGGGCAGGAGGAAAGTGGGTAATGAGCCCTGGGTTCGCTGCGTATGGGGTAACTCGCGACGCTGTTTATCCTAACCGAGCGAAGGGGCTGCAAGTCTAAGTGGTTTTGACGATGCTTCCTTCATCCCAAGAGCATCTGAAAGCAGCTTCTGCCTTGTCAGCCACATTTATGATGTGTTCATAATTAAATGTCCACGAAGCTCACAGCATGCTGACCACAGAGGGGCCATAAGCAGTAAAGATAAATGAGAGAGATGTAATATTGCCTCACTTGTGGGCTTAGTCTGATGCTAAAGATTGTCAGTGATAATTATTAATATGTGACCTGGTTGAGTCTTTATGTGAACAATCACAATTTTAATAAAGTGGTAAACTCTGCTGTCTCTGTGCGCTCTCACTCTGTATTTAACTGTTTTATGTTTAAATCTAGAATTTCAGGACAAATTTCAGCTACTGAAAAATATTATGGTAGCCTAATAATATAAATGCTAGTACTTAAATTTTTATTTACAGCTCAAATAAGAGCAAAAATTGAAGGACAGAAATTACAGCTATAGTCTTAAGTTGTGTTGGGAATAAAATGCAGTCAATTGTTTGTCAGCTCAATACTTAGGCATCCTTGTTTGCTAATATCAAAGAAAAATATATCCATGCACCATTTGTACCATTTAGAAATCTGTATCTGTAGGCACCTGAAATTCCTGTTTACTGCAGCGTGAGCTGACCTGTTTTTTGCCAGAAAATACCCCCTTCACAGAACTGAAAAACACCTTGATGCATTTGATTTGAAGAGTTTCCACTTATCTTTTGCATATATCTGAATTTCATTTTTGGATAATTGTCCAGAATTGCTATAAAATAAAGGTACTTGCAAGGAAATGCCATCTTGTGACTGGCTCACTGCTGAAACTGCCCGCTGAATATTTAAAGTATCTTATTTCTTATTCATTTCAAATAATTGCAGGTGTACAAAGGGGATCTTTTCTTCTGGTTGTGTTGGGAAATGTCACTGGTGCAAAATGTTTTTATTTTAGAAGTCTGAGTACACCAAGGTGCTGCATTACTAGGGCTACTTTTCTGTCCGTCTATGTGTGTGATTGGATTTGGTGCTATAGGAAGAGCAGATGCTTCCTCCCTCCTCTTTTTTCTTTTTGTTTTGTTAGAGGAGTGACAGGGGAAGACAATTTAATTTTTTTTTATAAAGGGCAAATATTTTTAAAAAAGCTAAGCCTTGAAAGCCAGTTACTACCTTTGTCGTCTTTAAACAAATCACTACAATTTTGTGTCCAAAGCAACACCTAGTCTGCATTATGTGGTCTAGCATTATCCAGATCTTCCTAGTCGGAACTAAAAGTTAATTTGGCGAGTGTTTATCCTGAGAAGGCCGTGCCTCCCAGCACATCGGCGGCACGTGTCGGTTATTACCCAGCTACTGATCACCCGGGCGCGTCATAAACCCGGGACCCGTCTGGGACACTCGTACAACTGCTTGCTGTCCTATGGACGTTCCTTTGGAAAGGTAGAAGGAAATTGTACGTGTGACGGATGGTAACTGGAAACGGTTATTACTAAATAACAAGTATGTTCCATAAATGATTTTACTGAAGAGGTTAATGGGCTTGTGGAAAAAGATGCTGTTTAGTCATGGTAGAAGTAGGAGAAACTGGCCTATTCAGAATTTTTGCCAGGAAAAATGGGAATGTGGGAGTGAAAGTCTATTTCTTGTAAATGACTGAAGGACACAGCTGGTGCATGAAATAATACCGAGGCAACTTACACTGCCTGATACAGATGCTTATGTCATGAGAACTTTATGCTGGCCTGTTGTCCTTTTGGAAAAAATGGGCTGATTTTTTTCATGGGCTAAAGCTTATCCCTACGTGCAACTGTTCCTTCAAGTCACCGGTTTATTCAAACTTAAGTGATGTGTAACATCAAAATGGATAGTATTTTAATGACATTAATAAAAGTAATTATACACATTAGCATGTTTCTTTTTAAATAAGTGTTTGTTAAATGCAGTCATTTATCAGAAAAGAATGTTGTAGCATTATATCTTTATTTGGCTGACTTTAATAAAAGTTTGCCTGTCAGCCTTGCATGTCTTTGCAAGCCTAATTGCCAGTAATAGACTTGCAAAGAGGAGGAGTAAACTTAGAACATAATGCACATATAAAGATCCAGAGAATTGGTAACTAGTTATAAATGCATCAACGTGCTTTTAAAATCAAAGGCTTAAACAAAGGAATAACATTTGGATAATAAAGAAGTCCATTACACTTAAATGGCTATGAACAGGTAAGAAAAAAAATGTTCTGTCAAATCAATACTTGTAGTGCAAAATTAATCACACATTTGACAAGACACGATTCCATGTTATTTCCACCTACTGTATCTGATTCCATCTGAACATCCATTATTAATAAAATATTCTCTCTTAAGAAATACATTATCCCACAATAAACACTTTTAATTTTTCTTGATACAATGTAGATTTGCAATATTGTTTTTAAACTCAGTACAGATATTTCTCATGAGTATTTTTCTCCGTCTCACCTAAATAATTGTAACCTCTATTAATCTGCTCATGTCATTTCTTAGACCATATCTTTTACCTGCCTCCTAGCTGGGAAGCGGTGGCCTACATAAAGCACCTCACTGACGGTGGGAGACTCGCCTATCTGGATTCTTAGGAGCGTGTAATACCATGGTTTCCTCCTGTTAAATAGCCAGTTACCGTGGTGCCTTTATTTCATATTTTTGAAGACTGTAAACATGGAAGAGTGTGAAATGTGAAAGCTGCTGTTAGTGAGGTAAATGGTAATGACTGGGGAGAGGGGAGAAATAAGAGATCTGTTCCTCCTCCTCCTCTGATGAGGAGCCTTCCTCCTGAAGCCGATCAGAAGAAAGTGCTAGGAGTCGATAGTCCGGATGTCGGTGGGATTGCAATGATTAAAGGCTTTATAAGAATGAGATTTAGGGGACTAGATTCAGTCTTCCTACAGAGGTAACAAACCCCTCTCTAACCTAAATTGCAACCTTACAATGTAAGCCTTTGTAGGAAAGTCCATTTCTTTAGTAACTTCTTTTATATCTACATATTCTCTTTTTGAATAATGCTAACAACAGGAGATTGTGATAGCTTGTATTTATGCCTTGCAACCAAATATTTCAAAAATGTTTGAGACTCTCCAAGTCCTTGGAAAAATAACTATAACCACCTATGTCTGATTGTGGTAACTGTCTAGAAATATCAGCTGGTCTATATATCACTTTTTTCTTTGTGTGTCTTTTTTTTCACCCATATTCCTGAAGTGGCTTTGTCTGTGTGGCACTGACTGTCCTGACACTTCCCAAAACCTGGAGATTTTGAGTCTGTACCTGTAGACCTGTAGAAGCGGGTAAAGTGCACAGAAGAGAACTTTGAATAAAATTTCTCTGTACTTGGATTTAGGAAATACTCCTAGGTAGCAGGTACTGTTGGTTCATGCCTCATCGACTTTAGGACCCTATTCAGTAACAATTGTATGATTGTTGCTCTCACTAAAATTTTGACATTCTATCCATATGCTTTGCTTCATCTCGAATGAAACTACTGAGGGTTGTGGCCCTTCTCATCCTATTTTAAGCTTGTAAATGATATAATAGAGTTTGATTTGGGTGCTCTAATTCTGTTCATGTTGTGCTCTGGTGACATAATAGAAGTAGATGTTGTGTTAAATGTAACTTCTCCCTTCCAGTATGTGGTTTCCTCTGCTGGCCAAGTGGGTCTGGTGTATAACTCTTCTCTAGGTAGTGTTTGATTAGTATGCTGCTGCAGCTCTCCGAAGCCCTTGCTGAATGTGTGCACTTGCATTCTGCAAAGAAACCTAAATGCTGTTGATCATGGAGCAGCTGGACAAAAGTGACTTGTCCTGATGTCTTCCCAATAGCTGACGTAGAATGCTCTCTTTGGGGGAAGCTTGCTAATGTCTTTGTTTATAAAACTATTTTCCTTTGTGTTAGAGTCAAGAAGAACTAAAAGTGGAAATGCAGCCTGTGCCACAAGAAGCCAAAAAAATTCTTTTGTTCCTGAGAAGTAAACAGGTAGATGCACTTATCTCCTACACTACGGGTTTTCTTATTTCTCTTTAAGTTAGTAATGTGCCATTAGCACTGAAACTGAGGACTGTAGTCTTTGCCATCACTTCATATTCCAAAAATATGCCTTTATTTCTATATATGAACAGAGCTTCTTGCTCTTCCTGACATGGGTTTTGAGCATTTGTGCAAAGCACTCTTACTGAGATAGCAAAAAGATAAATAGAAGATGGTATCAGTTAACGTGGGTTTTAGATGATGAGACTGTAATGCTGACTTAAACCTCTAAACTGATCCTGCTCAGTATTACATCATGAGGTTTAACTGTCTTGGCGTGTCTCGCCCTGTTTTCCCTCATCCTCTTAGGGCTGCAGCAACTTCTCTTATGCAACATGCAAAAGGATTGCAGCTTGTCCCCACTCTCTCATGTTGTGTTGAGTACGTGGTTGTGGTACCACACTAAGTGACACGTAGTCACTTGCTAAGGGATGGAGAGCGATGCATTAGTCCTTCCCCTGCAAACACCCTTACCTAAGCTTAACTGCCACCATGAATGGCTAGCAATAAAACTTAGAGATGCATTAAACAATCTTTAATTTGAAATATCTGTATAAAATCACTCCAGACAATCTAATAAACCAAAAAAGGTACTTGATTTGTGTGTTAGAGCTGTGCTGGAAGTAGTGAGCTCTCCCATCAACTTCCTGTGCTCTCTTCTGGTGCTTTTCATGGGTGCAATGAAATCATAAATTTACTCTGGGATTTGCTAGCTCGCAGCCCATACTATTGAATGATATTAGTAGGAGCATGTTGCTTTACCATCTTTATCAGCCTGGGCAATGATTTGAGTAGCTTCTGTGAGAGCTCTCTTGGAAGGTCTCATCTTTTAGGTTTTGCCAGGATGTTTTTTGAATGCATGGATTTTATGATGCAGGAGACAAACAAGAGGGGAAATACCCCTGTTTTGTAGAAGAAACCACACCCAAAATTTATTTGTCTAAGATCTATGATTAATGAGAATTCTTTAAGGGAAGGTATTTTGGCAATTAAGAAATGTTGAATTTCATTTTCATTATTTCTGTTTGTGATCTGTTTGACTTGCAATATTTTGTGTCATGGTGTTTTTTGTGCTCTACTTTATAAAACTGAGGGATTGCATGTAACTCATCTCATAGGAATGTTTTATGCTTGCAAGAAATGAACAGATGTTCAGAAAAGCTCCTAGCTACTTGTTCTTGGGTGGTTTTTTGTTTGTTTTTACAGCGACATTGGTGATCAATAATTGTATGAACTCTACAGCATAGCTGTATGGGGATGGATGTTGCAGAGACATTTCAATCAAAAGTGGTGCTGCTCTGGGATTGAAACACAAGCTGAGATTTATTTTGCTAGCAGTGCAATCCTCAAAGATTATACTTCATGCACCGTTTTCAGGCAAGTCAACATCCCTTACAATATGGTAAGATGAGCATTATTTCACAGAGGCGACACAAAGTAATACAATAAAATGGATTTATTTCATCTTAATTTATTTAAAAAGTGCATAGACAGAACTGGGGTAAATTCTGTGAGATAAAATATTTTGGTCGTGTGAATGTATTGCAGGAAAAAAATGGTTGTGCTCTGACTTTGAAAGGAAAGAGGACGTGCAGCCTCTTCCTCCAGGCTCACAGGAAAGTTGTTCCAGTGATGCATTTCTCTGTGTTTTTGCCCGGCCTTAATTTTCTGATGTTCAGGAGTGTGCATGTGCTGTAGTGTGTGCTATGCTGTAAGCTCTGTGCGAGCTGTTCAGAGGCTATTGTGAGTTGGGCTCTGTTTCTCCTCCTGCCTGTGCAGCTGATTTGGAACAGTGTCTACTGATGTAAGGCACAACCTGTTCTAGCTGAGGTCAAAGACAAAAATTGCTCTTTAATCTCATGCTTCTAAACAGGCCTGTTAGTGCAGTTCTGAGCGTGCAGCTGGGTTGCCTCAGAGGGACTGACTGCACTTCAGCTGCGATGAGGAAGCGTTTAGGAAGGGAGCAGTCCAGCAGCCTAGCAGGACTCGGGAGCAGCCTGGTTCGATGGCTCCGGGTAGCAGCGCCCTGGCACCGCCTGGGCTGGGCTTGGTGCGAGGTGCTGCCGTGGTTGAGCTGGGAGACGGTCACACGGGAATGCTGCTGGAATGGCCTCTCTGGTACTACCGTGATGAGCAAGACGGCAACGTAGTTCCTCAGCTTGATTTGCCGCGGGGGACCACACGCTGCCTTGTAGGACATTCCCTGTGATTTTTGACGGTGTTCCAGCTGCCGCAGCACGATGGGTGGATATCTGTTGCCAGCAACTTGTTTTTGCTGGCTATAGGGCTCAAGGAAAAAGTGTTTCTTAATCCATAAACACTGCAAGGAGGAGAAATTCTAAGTTAAACTCCTAAAAATCTGGCCAAACATCTGAAGAGAATTTAAAGAATAATCTCTATTTCACATCAGAAAATCCAAATGATTGTCCTGTATCTAACAAGTCTCTATATTCTTTATTCTGAGTAAAGTAAATCTGTGCAATTGCATGAGAGTTGGTGTTAATTTTTACACTGAAAATTTAATCAGTTTTTATTAAAAGTTTGCAGTTGCTGCTGTTCTGACAAAAATTAATGGATGTTTTTAACTAAAGTGATGCTAAAGAGGTAGCAGTATTCATTGACAATAAACCACCACTATATATATGATTTAACATTTAAAAGAGGAATAGGTAAAATGGATGTGAGAGTTGAGTTTCATCGTATTAAAATACCCAAACACCTAAAGTACCGCTTAGCCTTATTTTGTAGCTGTTAACATGGCATTCTTGCGTGGGTTTTCTTTCATTGCCTTTAATCTTGGGTTCAGCTCTGGTGACCTTACAGCAGACTATAGGAGTAGTCAGAAGTGCCACGTGCTGTTGACTACTGAGCCTTTGCTTTTGTGCTTTGCTCACCTATGGCTCTGGACTGGTGGAAGGCTGGAGAGCAGCACAAGGGGGTGAACCCTTGGGTTCATTGCTACTTGCCTCGGGAGTGGCACACCAGTATCCTAAGGGGATCTGAACAGCTATTGGCAAAATCTTCTGTTAGTGTCAGGTATTCTGTTTTCCTGTTGTGCTCTGGACTACATGCTGGACTACAGGGACGCTGATTTAATGTAATGTATAGAAGAAAAAGTGCGGACTTGCAGAGATGTTGGCTGCATAATACACAAATTCTTCTTTGATGTGTCCTGTGCACCCCATTTGGTGGTTGCAGCGAGGGAAAAAATAGTTAATTTCCCAAGAGAAGGCATAGTGTACGCATTCAGTAACGAAGAAATTAAATAGGAAAAGCAAAATAACATGGAATCCACAGGCTATGGCGTTACCAATATTTATGTCACAGTCTTGACTGAACTTGGCAGTATGCTTTGTATAACACAATGTCCAGATTACATGCCATTAAAATCCCTTTTCCTTAGTACTATAAATATCTATTAGGGAAAAATGTGATTTTTATGGTTTTATAGTTTAAACAAATGTATAATTTTTAATGCTGACTATTCCATTAAGAAGTTTATATAAATAGTATGTTTTATCTTAGTCTCAAGATAGCCTCATTTCCTTTCAAACCTGTACAAATACCATTTGTGTTTGTAGGGAAGAGAATTTATCTGTTTGCCATTTCATAATGGGTATGAATGGAAAAATAATATTTATATGTGTGAGGATAAATATGTGTCTACATAAAACATTCACATATGCAATAATGTTGTCATTGTCTTCCAAAGCTAGACTGAGGCTCTTTGGGAAAATCTGGTCTGTAATTCTGGTGCGTAGTTCTTTTATTTCTAATACTTAAGTGTGATGGCAAGCTCATCTGCTGGAACTGAGTTTACTGAGTCTAGGCTGAATTTTATACATTCCTTTGTCATTTGTATTTTGTTTAACAATTTTGCTGACTTCTATAGCTTGCCTTTTCCTGTTATGAGAGGGACTTTGTTTCAGCATCTCTTTGAACAATGATTAAATATTATTAGGTGTCGCGGAGGGAGGGAGGGTGGGGTTTGTTTAGCCTCCATTTGTCTTTCAAGTTGTGATTCTTTCCAGCTATAACACACAAGCTTCAGGGCTATTGTACTCCGTCAACTTGTCACTCTTTAGGCTCTTAAGCTTTTTTGCAGCAGTGTGTCCTTCATTAGTGTTCAGAAAGCATTTATCACGCAGAGACCGTTGTCATAATTAAATTGCACAAAAATACTGAAACTCGAAGTGGAAGTTTTAATCAAACGCGGGGTTTTGCCTGCTCCTGAGCCTGCTCCATCTCCCAGCCTCGCTTCATCTCCTGCTGGCTTTTTTGTGCTTCTCCGGGTGCACTCGAGACCAGCGTTCCCTGGGAAGTTGTCCCACTTTGGAGTCGTGTGAAGCCTTTCTGTGCACGTTGCTCACCCCTCCATGCCCAAACCCTGCCGTGAGCTTTGGGAGAGCCCCTCGTGCCCCTTGACTTCTGCTCGCCACTCCTCTTGGAGCACAGCCCTGCTGCTCTGGGTGGGCTTAGCTGAAAAAGTACCAGTAGAAGACCTGTTAAAAAAACCCAGCTAGTATCTGCAAGTTTGATGGAGTATTTGATGAAATTGTTTTGCTAATGGTGGGATTAAGTTTTCACTTTTTGATTATTGGAGTATTTCTGTCCTGTTCATTTTCATTTTACCACATTTTGTGAACATCTGATATAAAATAACTGCTCTTTCTGACTAGTTATGCTTGGAATTCTGATCTTCATCTGTCATGTTAAGTTTTACCAAGCCTTTGTATTGCAACTCATCTCTCTTTCTGTTTTCTTGTACATTCAAGTGAGTTTGGAGTTGGGTTTTCTCTACAGCATCTTTATTCAGAGTGACTTGTAAAGTGACTGTGAAATGTGTGTGTGGATTTTTATCGTGTTATCCAGTAACCAGGGCTTTAAAGAAAATCAAAATAAATAATGAAGTTGAGAAATTTGAAAGTACAGAGCATTTCACAGGGACGTGATTCTCAGTTTGTCAGTTAATTGCAGTATCCCTTGAGTATTTTGCTTCCACTTTTGATCCTGTTTCTAAAATATTATTCTTAATTATTTTCCCTATTTATGTATTTTAGAAGCAATTGTTTTCCGTTGCTCCATGTTACGCTCTGTTAGATGTCTACCAGCACGTTGGTCTCCGTGTCGGGCAGTTAGCTTCCGTGTGATGCAGTGGCTGTGTCGGGAGGGTGCCCCCCTTGTCCCGCCTCACTACTGCGGATGGGAATATAGTCCCTTCAATCCATGCCCATTGGAAGGATCAGCATCTTAGTGCTTGGAAGGCTGCTTTCCACTGACTGTGCCTGCTTGCAGAGAGAGGCAGGTCCTGGGCATGCTGTGGCCGGTTGTTTATTATTTATGGTTATTTATGGTTGTTTATGAGACTCGTCTGTCCCACCTGCAGAGTCTTGACTGGACACAACTCCTCTTTGCCTGGTGGCAATCTGAGCTGCAAACTATTGCCCTTCACTGTTGGCCCTACAGGATTTTATCCTAGTTTTTTACTGGAGCAAGTATGTGTAAGCAAATCCTCCTTGGTTTAAAGGCTGCCTTCTGTATGTGCCTTTTACATTACCCGGGTTATTTATAGCTTACAAGCTCATTCCCTGCACTTCCCTAGTTCTTGTAGGATTGCTTCCGAGCCTACGTGGTAACGGGCCATAGTCCAGTGGTGAGTGTGACCTTCTCCAGCAGTAATTTCCTCCCTTGGGTGATAGCATTGATTTTCCTTGTCTTGGCACGTGAGGATGGGAGTGCCCCTTGCCCTGCCTTTCCCAAGAGCTTGCGGTGGCATCCGAAGCCGAGCCTCTAGATAGAGGAATCCTGCAGCGGTGGGGCCTTGGGCTGGAGCCTCGCCAGGAGGGGAAGGGCTGGGATGTCAGGCTGGGATGCGGTGGATTTTGGGCTGGGATATGGTGCAGTGCACAACACTCTTATGGTGGGTTGCGTTTGGACAGGGGTGGTTTTGAGGGGCGCTGCAAGATAGGGGAGGGTTCCTTTTATTAGTGACAGTCAAAGGCAGCTCTGACCCTCCTGGTGAGGAGCAGCCCTGGCCGATTGCCTCCTTAGAGCTAGAAAGTTCTAGGTGTACCTACATAGATTGATATAGTTATAAATATATATATACACAAACACACATACTTGGATTTGACATCGGGCTAAGTTCCCCATCTTCCCTGGTCCCTTTACGGTAGTCCCTTCCCTAGTCCCTTTACGGTACTAACGTTCTATTCAGTGCTTTGGAAGAAGCCCCACGTGGGTCTGGGTGCAGAGCCTGGCCGTGGTGGGTGTGAGGAGGGTATCGGCCCCTCGAAGCACTCGGTCAGCGTGGGGTTTGTGTGGAAGAGAAGCTGTACCCCTGGAAGGCCCTCGTGCCTGGGAGCCCATTCCTGACCATGGGTGTGTTGCCGTCAGGAGCTGTGAGCTGTCGAGCCTGACGTTATCCAGAAAATTGACAATTACTTATACTTGCTGCGCTGTGTGATAATTTTCTATTATCCAAAGTTTAACAAGTTACACTGCTACTGTTTATGGAATTAACAGCAATGACTGTGTGGAGTAAGACGTAGCAAAAATCCTGCAAATGGTGTGTAGGAGCACCTAATTTTGAATTTATCGCTATTTTGAAAATTGTACCAGTTAGTAAATGCATGATGCATATTTAAGATATGGAAAAGTAAGTATCAAACAGAGGGGATCGGAAATAGCCATAAATTTTTCTAGATAGTTAGTTAACTAATAATCCACTTGTAGTAGCCCAGGTCAAACACTTACAACTAACTTAATCTTTAACCTATTGTCACAGAAACTCAGTATAATAATCCAAGTGGATTATTATTACTACTACTAGAAATTACTATTATTATTAGAAATCCGGTATGAGTATTTTCTTAATTTTATTTGTTTTATAATAGCTTAACAGGTATGTAAGAACAGTTCTGCACAGATAGTCCTCCTGTAGCAGCAATTAGAACTGGGAAGGATGGTTTCTATTATAAATCACTAGGTACAGACAGGCTATCTTGGGATTTCCTCTGTGAAATGTAACACACATTCTCAACAAGATGTTAGAGATTAAAAAGAAAGTATAGCTGAGAGAGCAGTGGAATTAGGCTGGTGGTCATCCTTCTCAATCACAGCGTGAGAGTATTCCGACTCGGATCTTGTTTGAGAAAAGCTGAGATAGAAGAGTGGATCAGAGAGAAAATATCTTTTATAATAAAAATAAATGTTTCACCCTAAGGTTTATGTTACTAGATTGGCTCTTGCAGACCTTATGTGCCTTCTCCCACTTCTCTATTTTAGAAGGGCGAGTGGCCGTGAATACCATGGTCTGGAGCAAATGCATTATTTGAGATACATTTTTAGCCCAACAAGGCACAACTGAAATTATTCATTAACAAGAGCACGCTGCTTGCAGTCGCACACTGATCCTGCGGCCCTACAGACCGAGGGAAACCTTGCAGTGTGAAGCAGGAAGCCGGAGTGAGACTTGGCCAGGCTGGAGGCCGGGTGGCAAAGAGCAGAGCAGGAGGTTTGGAAGGCGCAGGTTGGGAGATGCACCCATCGGTGCAGAACGCACCCGCGACCCTTCGGGCACAGAAATAAACATATATCACATCCTGCATGTGAAAAGGGGTGATTCTAATCAATTTCAGTATTGATCGGAAGCCAATTGATCAGCTAAGGTCCTGGGAAGGAAAGGAAAAGGAGAGAAAGTAAAGTGAGGAAAACAGTCTGTTCTATAATAAAAAGATACACTGGTGTTAAGAAATGAATTATGTTACCAAGTAAAATTCTTGTTAGCAGCCAGTTAATGGAAAAAAGGGTGATAGAAAGGAGATGGCAAACGAAATGGGTGAATAACTTGTGTGTCTAAGGTTTCATGATAAACGAATCTAAACAGCAGTCATTAAATATAATTTTAACAAGATCTCAAGAACAGTAGTTTAAGCAATTGAAGAGGCAACAACCCATAGTGGGGCTGTAGCCTGTTCTTTCCTTCAGTGATCGTGATATCACACTAATTATAATTGTCAGTAACAACATCCTGTGGCGAGCAGGAGAGTTTCACCGTCCTCTTTACATGAATGTATTGTGAAAGGGAAGACACAGCCAGCCCTGTAAAGAAGGGGGGAAGAAAAAGAGGAAAAAGAGCAGAGATGGGGATAGCAAAAGAACTTCAGAGAAGAGAATTTCAGCTGAATGAACTAATTACATTAAGAGCCTTCAAAAGGGACAAGATACTGAAAATAGAATCTACGAAAGGAAAGGAAAGCTGGTGGCATTGGAGGAAGTATTGTGGTGTGTTAAATACCCTTCTCAATGCATGGTGCGGCTGCCCTCGGTGGAGGGGGTTAGGCAGGAGCGGGCTTTGAGCCTTGGAGCCCTGAGGTCTTTGGCGGGTGGGCTGCGTGCCCGTCCTCCCGGGGCTCGTGTGCTGCCAGGTGCCCTCTCTCGGTCACCGTCACTCAAAGTCAGGCACTTGCAGGGGGTTTAACCTCCCTGCTGCCGCTGCAGCGGTCACCCCTGCTCACAGCGAGGGCGGTCGCCAGCAGCCCCCGCACAGGGACCCTGGCTACTCGTGTCTTGGTTACCAGAGGGCTCCTGAGAGGCTGAAGTCCTTGGGCTGCCACTCCTAGCGAAGGTCTCTTTGTGTTCCACAGCAGGTCATGTAGTGGGAGATTTCTGTAAGACTTCTATGTAAAGATATTCAGAAGAAAAAGAAAATACCACGTTGCAGATGCTTAGAACTTTGAGGGCTATCTTCTCTGTAGGAAGTAAGGAATAGAGAGCTTTGGCATGCTCCAGGTTCTTATTAGCAACAAGGCAAGCTGGTTTGTGTGTGTGTATATATGTCTTAATCATAATTTTATTTGAAATATTATTTAAGCTGACTTTTGCACGTGTCTTGGTATGCAAATGTATTTGCATGGCGTAGTCAGGTGTTAGCAGTGTAGTTTAGGCATCTTTAACCTGTTGTCATGATGACATTAATATATTGGGGAAAAAAAAAAAATACAAAATGAAGTGGTCGAACTGTCCCAGGTCACTTCCAGGAGCAGCAGTAGACACGTGGGGGCTCGGGGAAAGGCACCGCTGGGTAGGTCAGGCGGCTGCAGAGCCGGGTGTGGTTCTCGCAGGAACGGGCGCTGTTCTGGAGGTGGGGCAGGACCCGTGCGGAGAGCGCGGCGATACCCGGCGGGAAGGGGAGACGTTCTCCGTGCGGACGGGGTGCTTGTCCCGCCTCGGTTTGACTGCTGGGCGAAACTCTCACTCATCTGGTGCAGGCAGCTATTTTGTGGGTGATCTAACACCTTAATTGAGGGCTTTGGGGAAAAGGGGAGTAACAAACCATAAAATCTTGCCAATAGGAGATTATAGCAATGTCTCTTACCATAAATATCAGATACAAGAGACTTCCTTCTTTTGGACAAAGAAGGAATTAAAACTCTAAACCAAACCTTTCTGAAGGTTTCTAATGCTACTGTTTAGGTCAGTACGAGCAATGGAAGGTCGCATGTCTGTCTTTCAATTTGTGTGCCATAAAGTGTAAATCTTGCGAAGTTTCTCAAAACACTGGAAAATAAAACACTATAGTACCTGTAAAATGGAAAAACAAATAAGAGTTTGTCTGAAGCATTCTAAACTTCTAAAGCTAGAAGAAACTTGCCGTGTTGGGGAGCAGAGGCTGGGCAGTGATCCGCTTTCACAGCATGGTGAACAAAAGCCCAGGGTACGACGAGTCCCGCGGGGGTTGTGTATTCCTGGAAAGCTCATGCGTTTTCCTCAGACCTCACCTTTGCATCTCATACTGGAAACATGAGAGAATACATTCAAGGCAGAGGAACTCAAGGCAAGGAGCTATTAATACTTTAAATTGTATTATTAATACTTAAAATGTTATTAGCGCTTAAACTGATATTCTGTTTATTATATCTAAATGCACATCAGCCTTTTAAAGAAAATATCATTAAAATTACTATGTTCAGCAGAGTCCTATAGGTGCTTTAATAGAGCAGGGTAGGCTTTCAGAGGAGTTCCACAGTCCAGAATGAAGGTTTTTATTAGGGCTGTAATTTTGTTATAGAAGTAACTGGATGAAACTTTGACTGATGTTGCATCATATCAGATTAGCTGATCAAATAGTTCCTGTGACCTTCTGTCTTGAAATCTGTGTTCTAGCCAGTGAGGTAGAGCATAGAGAAAAAAGACCATTGATAATGAGTTGCTCTTTTTCCATTTTTTTCCATCTTTGCATATGAAATTTCTATACTAGAAAATCCATGCCCAAATGATAAGTAAGCATGTTGAATGTATTTGGACTGAAAGGCAATGTGAAAAACTGATAGTTGACAAGTTAGCTCTGTTGCAGTCTTTAAAAATCTAGACTTTTAGATGAGGAAATTCCTTGTGCGTAGGAAGGATTAAGCAAGCTTTTTGCTTGAAACTTTACAAGACTGGTTAATTGTAGCAATTAGTGAAGCATTCCATGTGGGAAAGTTGGATCCAAATAATGCCTTGGGAAGTCACATTCAAAAAATTCCTTGTATGAAGGACAGAGCAAGATAATACATCCATAACATCCCAAAGCCTCATTTCTCAGGAAATAGCTTTTTAGTACTTTTCCCTAAAAGCAATGTTTTCTATCTGTAGTTAGAACTACTCAGAATTATCTCACAAGGTGTTTTATTTTTGCTAAAATGTTTCAATATAAATTGTCAGTAACCAGTAATCATGTGTCTGTAAACACTGTCAAGAGAACTTAAATAGTATCTTTGGAGTAGGCTGAAATTACTTTTCATTATAACCTATTTGTAAATCATTTGAACCAAAATATCTGAAGCTGAAAATGTAAATGTGTTTTTGTTTTTACTGTAGAGATGAGGTCAGCAGAAGACTGCAACAAATATGATTACTTGGGTGGAGGTGACATGATTTACTTGAATCAGACAATTTCCCCATTATTAAAGGATCGGAACCTTAGCTTATAAAGGGACTGTTTAGTAGATGAACTTAACGTCTTCCAGCATTTGTTATATTAGGTGATTTGAAAGAAAAGAACAATTAGAAGGACTGCATTTCTATGAGTGGGGGAAAAAATCAGTTTTTACAGCAGGGGTGGCTACTTTTCAGTGGAAAGAGTAGGGCTGTTTCATATGAGCATCTGTACAAGTGCTGAACAACTAAATATTTTATAAAAGATTCATAGTGCCGGGACAGAATGGAGTACGGAGGACTTCATGGAGGGGTTGCTTGCTTGCACTTCTCTCCCATTTCCAAAATCAAACTGCTTCCTCCTTCCCTTTCCTCTCCGTCCGATAGGAACATGAGCCATGATCCTGTTGGGCTTTGTGGGGATGTGGGTTTCTCTTTCCCTTACGTGGCCTACTTTCCATTAGCAAGGATGATTAAACTGGCAAGTTTTTAAAACGCTGCTCTGGCTTCTTTACAGCGTTACGAGCTGAGCCAGAGGCCACACAGTAAAACCTGATTGATTAGCAAAGAATGTAGTTACAGTGACCGAGATCCCTGTTTCATGGACTACGAGCGTCTGGATGAGGAGATAGGGAGTCGAAGCCGGGTTGAAGTGAGCATGTAGAATATGTGTTGGGCTTGGCTGAGGTTACGCACGGTTGTTCCTAATGGGCTGTATTGCTGCTGGGGCTCAAGCATTGCTCGATACCTAAACACTTGGAGTTGGTAACTCCGGTGCTGCAGACGAGGTTCTGGCCTGGCCAGACCTCTGGTCTGATCCAGTTAAGACAGTTTTGTCTTTCAGAGCAGAAGATACAGGTTTAGAAATAAGACATCAAATGATTTCATTTATTTTAGGGGTCTACGTGTTCTTGAAAATTCCCTTGCTTTTCTGCTTTCAGAGAGATCCTCTTTATGCACACGTAGGTACATCTAGGCAAATAATAAAACTGGGGTTTCAACCATCGTTTGGGATGTTGGACTGTGACCTTAAGAAAAGCTTTTAAGAGATTCAGAATGATAAATGTGGTCTGTGCCAGTCTGTTGCTGATTGCTATGCATATTTTTCTCCTGAAAGCACAAAACTGTACTTGTTTTAGGCACTGTGTTTTTCAAAGAACTCGGATCCTAAAATTCTCTCTGAGATTAGAAGTTCTGATCTCCTGAAGAGCTGAATATGTTCAGCCTTGAGCAGAAAATGTAAGAAATAATTAGTAAAACTTGATTATAGCATACTTATTAGGAGCACTTCAGGGCTTTATTAGGACAATATCATCTGGCTGTAAAGAGAGGAGAAGAGATGGAAATCAGAACTTGCTAAAAGTTCATTTCATCTTTAACGTCAATGCACTGGCCCCTTTGAAGGGGCCATGAAAATATGCGTTAGTTGCATATAGATGAGCCTAGGTCTCAGTCCTTGCGATTAGGGCTTCCTGTAACAACCAAGGAGGTTTCCAGAGGGGGCTGCTGCAAAGCAGCAGCGGGTGCAGTTAGAGCAGGCGGGTCTGAGAAGAGGCCGCGGGCTCACCCTCGTGGGGCGTGACCAAGGGCATTGCTGGACCTTGGCGTGACCAAGGGCATTGCTGGACCTCGGCGTGACCAAGGGCATTGCTGGACCTCGGCGTGACCAAGGGCATTGCTGGACCTCGGCGTGACCAAGGGCATTGCTGGACCTCGGCGTGTAGGGTGCAGGCGGGAGCGTGGCTTGGGCAGGGGCGGGCTGCGCGCCCCGCCGCGGGAGCAGCCGCGCTGCGCTCCGGCTCGCAGCCTCGTGCTCCGGCTCTCAGCCGCTCCTGCCACGTCTCGCTGCAGCCCGGAGGGCCCCACGACATTGGGAAATGTTTTCAGCTTTCTCTTTACAACACTGAAAGCCATCTAGTAGTTTTATAATCAAAGGTCCAGCTGCTTCATCTATAATCATATTCTTTGACTTCATAAGTATAAAGGAAAATAACTGGTTAATCTTGACAAATGGTGGAGATATCTTGGTGTTAAAGTGCTATGTATTGCAAGTCCTCAGTATTCAAAGTAATTCAAAACAACCTTTTAAATTAAACAGGCACTAAATTCAATATTTAAATATTCGACTATCCCTGCAAGTGACAGTATATAAAAACAGTCCAGAGTAACTTTTTATGTCAGTTATAAAACCATAAAGCTGGAGAAGGAATAAATACAATGAAAACACTGATTAATCCCCCCTCGGTTGCAGTGCCACTTCATACTGTTGTAACGCGGACCCTTTCCTCTGATATTACTCAAGAAACACAAACAAGAAGCATTTATTATCTCCCGAGCAGTGGCTGCTGCGGAGTGCTGAATAAGGAGGTGAGGTATTGCAGCTGTTATCTCCCCAGCTAACTGCTACTGCGCGTTCCATGACCAGCCCTGGCAGGGTTTTTGTTCCCATGAATGAATAGGCCATAAATCTGTCGGGGCCGACACTAGCAGCACTGCTGGAGAGTGTAAAGGGAAAATTTGCAGAGGAATCTTGTGGTCTTTGCTTGCCTGGAAAATGAGTCCAATAAAATGGAGGTGATCAGTGCTTATTTATAGGCCAAGCTGATACATCCAGCATTGGCTGTCAGGGTTTAACTTAGTGTTTCCTCATTTATGCTCACTCTGTAAAGCAAAACATGGCACTGTAAAAAGCTTATATAATGCTGTTATACTGGGCTAGTCACTAGTGTTGAAAATAGAAAAAGCGAAATAAAGGCAGGAAGAGATAAAACCACCGATAAAGTATCCAGGAAGGAAACGTAAGAGGCCACCAGATGAGAGGGCCCTGATGGGGATGCGGAGTGCTTCTGTTTACTTGCCCTGGACGGGGTATTGAAGGTGTGTGACAGCCACGACAGCCCTGCCCTGGAAGGGCACGTGAGCCTGTCCGTGTGGGGCAGGGGAAGGACTGGAGGACACGGCTACGCGTGGAGGTTTCTGCTAGCACCACGTGTGGTGGTGGTGGTGGTGGCATGCTGCATGGGGTGGAACGTGTGCCGAGGCCTTATGTGTGCCGCTGCTCCAGGGCAAGGGGCTCAGGTAAGAGAAACCCTCAAACAGAACTTACTGAAGAGAAAACGGGACTGAAAATTTTATGCTTTTTAATGGCTGTTAACCAATAAGTCTTTACTTATGTTTTCGTTGCTTGGTGACATTCTATGGGAAAAAAAATGGCCTTTGAGAGTAGTTGATTGTAGAGGCAGTGAAAGTGAAGATGGGTTAGTAAGAGGGGGGGCAGTGCTGCTGTTCTGAAAGGTCCTTGAGTGCGGGCGGGTAACAGCTGCAGCGGGAGCAGCCTCCAGAGCAGAGCGGCCCGCAGCCCAGCACGGCCCGTGGGCTCGCGCTGGCGAGGCACGTCGACTCAGAGCTGCTCTTGTAGGTCCTTCGGGTCACTTCTTAAACACCTGCATGCGGTTAAGTGGCAGTGGTATCGTCTTGCAAATTTGTCAGGCTTACCTCATTTAAGATGGATTAACTGTGGGCTTTGAGCTGGTCAGGACACTCTGTTGATGGGACATAAAGAATTAGGAATCTAAAACTAGGCTCACTTGAACAGTGAGTCACGTGTCATTTGTTGTTGTAGGTTTATTCCATGTGGTTTATAATTATAATTGTTTTCAAAATAAACGGTAGTGAATCTGCATGGCCCAATTTCTATCCCTAGATAGATATAACAGACCGAAGACCTGTAGACTGGATCCCTCTTCCAGTGGTAGAAGTGACCCCTCTGTCTCAAAGCAGAGAGGATGTGGAATGACTCCCTTGAGTAAGTGACACTTTAATGCACTGTGAATATATGATGTTATTT
This sequence comes from Eudromia elegans, assembly GCA_003342815.1. Classification (NCBI taxonomy): domain Eukaryota; kingdom Metazoa; phylum Chordata; class Aves; order Tinamiformes; family Tinamidae; genus Eudromia; species Eudromia elegans. Next base: position 3,328,061 of record PTEX01000011.1, on the reverse strand, counting down.
TGAATGAAGACTTTAAAAAAGAGGAGTTTTGGGCACCATTGCATTAAAAAAGCCTTTGATCAGTTCTGGTTTTGCAAACCAAAATTCTTTTGTAACTATAGTTTGAGGCTAAATATCGAAGAACAGAGTAGAATTTGTAATCTTTAATTTGTTTTAGGATTTTTCTCAGCATTGTGCATTCAATCAAGTGAGCATTAAAAAAAATACTTTCAATATGTTCCTTTAGTTTTGCGAATCTCATTAGCCGTAAGCCTCTGAGTTGTGAAATCTGTGTCTTGCCTTTGCATGTCTTTATGGAAGATGAAGTATCTACTGATTTTTCTTTTTCTAGCACTCTGGAATTTGTTTCACTATCTGTGTGCAAGCTCTCCTCTTGTGCTGAAATTACTCTGCTGTAGTTGTACCGAAATTTTCCAAAAACATTTTTGATTGTTTGAACACAATGACAGACTTTGAAAAGAATGCCAATAAGGATACCAAATTAAGGTGTAACACTCATTACTGGACTGTTTCACATATTCAGAGTTACTGCAGAGACAATGCACATGAGAAGAGTACTTTGTCTACTGTAACTTATTCTGTTTTAAGGCCCTTTTGGCTGGTACTTGAACAAGTGAGATTAATTTTTGTTAGTAAAATTAAATAAGAAAAGAGGAAAAAAAAAAAGCTACTCCAAAATCTCCACAAGTGCTTATACCTTTAATTTCAAGAAAATCTGGAATAGAGAGTTTCTGAAATAGTTTTAAAATATGTTTGTTTACTTTTTGCACATCAACTTGAAATTATTTAATTAATAAAGATTTCCCTTGTAGTCATTGCAAGAATTGAGTGCTAAATGAATGCAGTGTCAAAAGCAGGGGCATAAATACGGCGGTGTATCGGTGGGTAGACGTGTGCACGAGCACACAACTGTAAGCGACAAACCTAAGGAGAATTTTGGTGGGGGCAATCTAGATACCACGTTTAAGTGGTTGTAGTCGCAGTGCCCCGTTGAATATCATGGTAATCCATGAGTGCAGCACTGTGTGACTACATTAGCACTTCACAATAAAGGATGGCAAGTGGGCAGATTTGCATGCAAATTAAATTTTCAGCAATATTTCTGCATGCAACTTCCATTACAGTTGGGCAACTTTACACAATTGAAACTGATGACTAAGAAAAAGCATTTATAATTTAGTAAATTACAACAGTGAAGCCTGTAATCACCCAGGTTAGCTGCTAAAGTGCCTCTAGGGGGTTGATTAGAAGGAGGAGAACCTTTATGAGGCTCGGGAGGCAATCCGAGGCACCGGGAATTGAAACTGAGGAAGAACAGCTTTTACAGCCTGGACCTAGTGGAACAAATCTAAGACAAACCGGTGAAATACAGGCCAATTCTGATCAGCAGAACAAGGTCTGATCCATCAAATACAGAGCTATTACTCTATAATATAAATATAATATAAGTGTTAGAATCAAGGGCACATTTGGTGAAACTGTGTATGCAAGACCTTGGAAAATAAAAGGTGATCAGTGACATACGAGAAGTGCTAGGAGAGGGATACCATCACATATACCTTGCTCTGAACTCCTCCTCGTGTACTCCTTGACACATCTGAGCATCATTTGAGCATTTTTTTCAAAACAGACATGCGAAAAAAAAAGTTTTGTATTTAGATCATACATTTGGTGACTTTTTGTGTAAGATCTGGATGGAAGAGGAACATTTTAAGATTAATAGGTGTCAGTCAAAACTCAGGAAGTACTGCGTTGTGACTGGGCCAACCTGGGATTATGTGAGTGAAACTCCTCATAAATTTTTGTTAAAAACAATTTGGGGTCTTGGTCCTTTAGCCTTTCGTAACTTTTATATAACCTTCTTCATCATGATAGTGTATTTTTGGTCTTTCATTATGAAAATCTTGATGAAGATATTTGACATGCACACGACTATTTTAAAGGTCTTTTGGAACAGGAGATGATAATTTTTTTAAAAAAATATTTCCATATTGCTTGTTATCAGTTTACTTAGATTTAGAATTGGCTCATTAGCAGATTGTTGATCATTAAAATCTTGACTGGAAGTGTTGGCAAGGTGTTAATGAAGTTAAGAGAGGAGCACTGAGGGATATGATGATGAGTGATTGCTGAAGGTAGAAAAAAGTGCATGAGAAATTTGAAGATATTGCATTAGTGTGAAGATTGTTCATGCTGCACACGAGGAGCTGGCTGGAAACGTGCTTGGTGGTGACTTCAAATGTTAGGTTCTTCTACACATGTGAAGCCAGGTTGCATTTTATGGAACCCAATTTATGGAAATGAGTGCTGTTTTTTTGTCTGAAAGTCAGATTGCTTCTTGATCTATTATTTAGTCATAGTTGAAGAAGATTGAGTATAAACACCCTGCTGCTCTTTCACTTATTCTGAGGAGGTAGATCAGGAAGATGTGAAAACCTTTTCATCAATTATTGGAAAACCTCGCTGCATCTCGCTTCCTTCACCTGGACACATGCTGATGCCTTCTTGAGAGTTAATGGAGGTACAGTGCTGCTGCTGCTGCTTTGCAGAATGCCGTTGTCTCTTCTATTCTGACTTCAGTTAAGGAATTCCTCTTTCTTTGAGGGCCGGGAAAATTAGCAGTCAGTGGAAATTTCTTTTGCAATGAGCATGTTCTCTCCGTATAGTATCTGTAAGATTGCTGGTAAGAACAGAGGTAAATACATACTTCTGTTTCATACCACACTCGTGATGCTTCCTTTCCTCTCCTAACCTGCTTAGAACTTCAGAGGTGTTGGCAGCTTCGCTCCAAAAGTCATCTTTTATTCACAGGTAGTGAAGCCATTTCTTGAACTCTTAGAAAATTGCAGGAAATACTGTCTCTGCCTTCAGAAAGCAAAGCTTAATATTAAGTGGATCAGTGTATCACTTCAGTAAGGGTTTGTGTGGCCTGCAGAGAATTATGAGGAAAAACAACCTCAAGTTTCTGCAAGAATAGCAAAATGTCTTGGTAAGGAGTAGATAAGCTTTTACCCATATTTTTCTCTAATTCAAACTGTTAAATTCAGTGCTTTTCTAAGGATTTCTTGGTGCTGGTCTGTGACCAATTGGGGCAATTACTGGGTACTTGTTGCTTGTTATCTGTTTCAAGCAGATTTTTGGGTGGAGCTCGTGTGGGCCCTGGCGTGGGGTGGGTATCAGCTGGATTCTACTCGTCCATCATGGGCTGTTCTGGAATAATCCTTCCTGTTGCTCCTGTGAGTTTGAGGAAGTTGTGTACATACATTTATAATGCATGGTGTGGTCTTACAGATGAGGTGTTTCAAATGTCCTATGAGTCCCAAAGCACATGCAGTGCGTGCTGTGAGTTGTACCTGTATGTCCTACGTGTGCCCAGCTCTCCGAGCCCCAGCTCAGCACCAGCTCCCCGCACGGGGGGGTGTCCCAGGACAGTGCCAGCTTCAACGGCCTTGCACTAGGGTCATGGTCTCCGATGGGTCTCCTTCCTCAGCTGAGATCACTGCCTCCTCCTCCTCCCTCATGTGCAGTTCTGCAGTAATAGGTGGTTCCTGCTGGGAGTTTGCCGGGCGGCACGAATCTCTTGAGGGGCTTGAAACGTCCTCCTGTTAAAAAATGTCCCATTTAATGGCTGTATTTAGGTGTTTGAGACAGTGCAGAACTTGCAACAACTGTGGTGGCTCTCTTGTGACAATGGAAGAAAGCTGCATTATGAAATAAATGCATTTTAGGGTTTTCTTGTCAGAATGTGAGGCTCATTCTCTGTTTTGGCACTAAAGAATCAAAAGCAGTTTAGTAAGTGGAAGTGAACACTGGATCATCTTTCTTGATTGTTGTGTTTAATGTTGTTACGTTAACGCATGAACAAATATACTTTTTTGTATGAAAACGGGATTTTTTTTTGCTGAAAATGTGATTTATGTACTTTATTGCTGGTTAAATCATCAACAAATCTTTTCCCCTTCTGAATGCAGTTTAGCCTCTTTAATCCTTTCTCCGTTGCCCAAAAGCTGGTGGCTGGTTGGTTGGGCAGCTTTAGGAAACACAGTGAAAATCTTTATGGAAAGCAGTTGGTGCATGAGTAGTATGTATTCTTCAGATTTAAAGAGGTCAAATTGATTTTTGTGTGTGTGACAGAATTTGTTCCTGGGGTGAGACTTTGAAGTAAAATTTCAAAGCATCGACTAGGAGTGCAGCTCTGCAGCCCCTTATTGACTTTGTTCAGAGATCAGCAGCTAAAACTGCATGCTGCACTTTGAAAATTTACCCCTAAGTATTGAGTTTTACCTCAGAATAATTTTTTTCCAATAATTTAATAAACCCCTGAGAGTGCAGTCTATAATGGAAATGCTGACATACTTAAAGTTAATGCTAATCACTGAAAATTAGTAAGATCTTAGAAAATTAGTAAGAAAACTTGGACAGAACTTGCAAGTCATGAGTCTCTTGTAGCCAATTAACAGGAAACATCTCCAACAGAGTATCCAGAATGCTGTCTAAGCAGTGTCCCTACCCTCTTTGGTGTATTCTTTAGGCTTAGTGTTGTCCTGCAGTACTTGGGTGGAGGCCTCTGAGCATCTAGCTGTTCCCACGCACATACCTGTACTGTAAACTGAGATATTCAAATGTAGACATACATGATGAGAGCTGCTGATGGATTTTTTAATATAAAAGCAAGATCAGCACTGTTACCATCTTATCTGTTTGAGAAGATCTTCAGGAAGGAATTTCATGCAATCCAGAAGGACTGAAATGCCAGGAGACCTGGCGCTGTGCAGAGCAGTCGTGTTGAATGCGAGTATTTGCTGACCTCCTTTGTGCTTCTCCACCACACTTCACAGTAAAATAACTGTAGTAACAACGTAATGAGTCTTCCTGGTAAAAGGGAGATGAGTTAGTGAGGAGTCAAGGGATAACTGGTGGTCTTTTGGAAATTAGGGATCTTTATTATGCTTGGGCTGAAGCTGGGAGGCCAGCTCTCATTTCTGAGCCCTTGGTTTAAGTGCCTAAATTTTGTGTTGTGGGGTGATATCTCCAGTAATAGTCATTGAAATCAAAATGCAGTACCCTAAAAGGCTGGCATGTGCTCAGAAGAGCAGAGGAATGGGGAGGAGTGTTGTGGTGGGCTTGTGGATCTTCGCAGAGCCCCTTTGCTAACGCAGAGTAATGCCGAAAAGGACATAGTTTGAAAATGGAGCAAACAAATGGGTGATCTTCCTTTAATAAGATAATCCCCCAATAGAAACATTTAATGTTTTTAGTCACAATAGAGCTCAAGAATGTCTCAACCAATTTATATATTTTTCTGTAAAAAAACAGCAAAAACCAACCAAACAAAAGCCGTGCATCTGGACTGACAAGCTGTATGCCAAGATTCAGCCAGATGCAATTTGAAACGTCCAAGACATTAAACATGCCCTGAAATGGAGCTTTTAATGAAAGTGCCACCTCGGTCTCAGCTGCAGTGAATGCCAGTGCAACTGCATGGAGTTCAGCCTGCTCGGTCAGTGTAAGCTGCCTGCAGTTGGGATCCACGAGCAAATGTGCTAGGAACCTGCAGCAGCTACGGTCTGGGAGGGGGTTTTGATCTGCTGCGTGTCCCGTCCTGCCTGCGCACCGTTTGTGTATAGGAGTGTATTTCTGATAACTACATACATTGCACTGAACTTAAGGGAGAGGAGAGGGGAAAAAAGAAAGCAAGAAGTCCAAACGAGGCCCCGTGGTTGTGGCCTGCGGCCTTGGTGTGCATTGTTTTGTTTCTTTCATTAATTCTTGCTGGCATTCTGGATGCTCAGATGAACAATAGCGGTAGCCTGTAAAGATCAATACCAGATTGCTGATAGTGCCTATCTATTCAAAGAGTAGATTATTTGATAAATGGGCTGGTCCATATGTTTTGACATGTGTTAGCTGTATAGCCCAGACCAACTGGTAGTACTGTAGTTCCATCATAAAAAGTAGGAGCAGCAAATAGACTATTTCCTTTTTGCTGCAATACCTATATATTGTAGCTTTAAAACTGCACGTAATAGATTCCAAGAGAAAAAACAGAACAGGCTGTTAAAATTTGATATGAATATTAAGTTTATCATAATGTTCTCTAAAACACATATAATTTGTGTTTTATCATCTGATGGTTGGCAGCACTCAAATCTCATAAAATGGTAATCCCAGGCATATTCTTCTATCTTGCTCTTTATATACAGAGGATCAAACAGAATCCTCTGAGAAAAATCAGCTCTGTCTTCCCCCCAACCTTTGTGTTTCCAGAAGAACCTGGGAAATGTAATGGGAGGGGAACCGTGACAAGAAAAGGTGTAAAGGAACTTTGGGTGGCATCTGGAACTTTGCAGGAGCTCAGATTTAATTTCCAAATTCTGTGGATTGTTTTTGAAAAAAATGTGTGTTCATCCTTGCTTCTTTTCAAATGCCTCTTGCTCATAATGTATGCTCAAACTCTTCTGAGGTTGAAACGTCCTGCACTTTGTGTGTACTTAAACACGGGGCGTTTAGATGGTAGTCAGAGTCTGTTCCAACTGTGGAGGACCTAATAAATCCCTCTGGGAAAGGCGTGTGGCAACATGCCCTATGAATTGAACCCAAAGGGCTGGGGTTACTGTATGTGTTTTGAACTCTTTCCCTGGTTATAAAGGAAATTTTTGAGTATTTCTCCTCTCTAAGTACCTGGGAGTAAGTGACTATAGGATCCCTGAACTATTATTTTCTGGGAACCATCTTCCAATAGCCACTTTGTTTTTCTGGTGTATATACAGAACAGGTGCATTAACATATTAATGATCAGATGTTATGTTTAGCTTTGCATTTTAAGAATCTTTAGCAATGTAGAAAGGGATGATTTGACAGGCTTAATTCAACACTGGGCAACAAATAAAGCTTATAATGAAATTAACATAAATCATTAGCATTAATCATTCAGTATTATTGATAGCCATATAAAGAAATGTATCACAGCCCTGGAAGTAAAGGAGAGCGGAGCAATGCTTCTTGCCAGCTGTCCTGATGAGCTCTGAGCACATATGGTAGTGGTACTGGCTTTCCTTTCTAATTTTCCTCTTCTGCTCGAGCTGTCAGAAGCCCCTCTCTCCCCTTTTCTTTTCCATAGGCTGCAGGGATAGCTTCTATGCCATTTATTTTTTGGAAATGCCAGTTTTCTAGAACGGGTCAGACTCCCTCAGCATCTGTGACTGTCACTAGACACGGGACCAACACAAGCACGCTAGGTGACGATTGCCGCGCTACCTGCGTGCGTCCTTTCCACTTGGGTAACCTTCACTTCTGCTCGCACGTTCGTCTCCCAGCCCTGGCAACAATGCTCTGTACTGGGGAGCAACGTACTCTGGAAGCAGCCTTTGGAGGTGATGCGCTGGAAAAGGTGTTTGAAACCTGGTGTGGAATCACTTGAATAAATGCAGGTGTGTTTCATGGCGTTCAATCATTGTTCCCTGGGTGGCTGGAGTTTTCCAGATTATCTTTGATGTTTTCATAGATGATGTGTTAAAAATGTGTGATATTAAGAAATTTGCAGCACTAGTAAGTAGACAGAAAAGGGAGATGAAACTGGGGTGTGCTTATCTTGAGCACTTCTGGAAAAAAGATTGTCTGCTCGCTGGGATTTGCCCTGGCACCTCTTCCTTTTTTGAAGAGGAGCCTTTTGAGATCCTGAAATTACTTAGTTATCTTTACTAAACTGAAGTAAGCTCTGTGAAACGTAAGTAAGTAAACAGAGATACAGGGACCTAGTAGGAGGGTTAACACTATATCCATAAAGCTTGTTCTGGTTCCCAGCCTCCCCTGCCCCACTTTGACCTGCTCCAAAGTGGCAGGCTGGTCTTTGACCAGCCCTGAGGTGCGAAGCTGCAGGCGCGTGGACGAAGTCACTACGTTTGAGCCATTGCAGAATGGTGCTTGCATGTGTGTGCATGGCCCTGATAACATTCACCTCCTCCTCCACTGCCTTTCCTGTTCCTTGCTCCTCCTAATTTCTTCATACTTTGAGGAAAAAAAAATATTCTTATCATAAGCCTTGTCCTATTTTTTTTTCTTAGAGAAAATTCCTTCAAATTAAGAAAGGAATGCATATGGAAAAAGTTTTTGCATTTCTTTGGAATCCTTTTCAGATAGTTCTTTGCCTTTGAGAACATCTGAGCATGTGGAAAATGTCTTGGTTCACTACCGGCAAAATAGGAGGGATATGGTTAGGGCCTCGTCAGGAGCACCGTGCTAGTGCGGCAAGACGCCTTTCTCCTAAGCATCTTAGCTAAAAGGACCTGGTATACTAAATGTGGGTTACTAAATTTAAGTTACTGGACTTGCTGTTAAATAATTAAATAACGTTTTTCAAAGAACATGATTTCTGCCTTCTATTGCCGTAAAATATTCTTCATTTTCAAGATAGCTGCATGTAGAAGAGCATAAAGAAAACAGAGGTGCTTGTAGGAAACATACATGAGCACAGCAGAGAATCCCGTGCGTTGTCACTCTTGGGCAGCCATGTGTTCACCTCTTAAATTTGCATGGAACCTTAATCTGCGATATAGAAATACATACCATTCCCTTATGCTCAAAGTCAGTGTTGCAAGGGAGCATAATGGCCAGGACTGGTATCCTGTACCAAAGCGAATAGATCCCTTAATTTCATGGTTTAAAAAATACTTGAGTTGACCTCAGTATAATTCCTATATTTTAGTCATTTAGGTGTCATGGCTCAGTAATCATTCATTAACTATAGTGCTTTTCAAATGAAGAACTGAGATGAAAATTTTTCTTAATGATGACAAGTGATGTAATTTAGTTTTATTCGTATATTATAGTGGTGCCCGCTAGCGCCGCTGTAGTTAAGGGTCTGTCAGTGGTTCTATTATAAGCCCCTATTTTCAGAGGGTTTATAACTCAAAAATGGATTTCAGACTTAAAACTGCCACCCAAGGTCTAAGTCCTGGAGGTTGTTTTTATATACAAATTGGCATTTTGGGGAGGAGAAGGAGGAAGGTTAATAGGTTCTTGTCTGCAAGAGCAAGGCCGAGGATCTTCTGGTTTAGAATTATATTTTTGCTCCTGTCATACTGAAACTGTTTCATCCTTTTTGGCACCAAACTAAAAAGACCCGTTTAATGGCTAAGCGGAGGCTGCAGGTAGCACTGGCCACAGTGTGAGAACTAGGCTGAGGCTCGTGCCGTAGTCTGCGCTTGGAGAATCCCCAGGGATTTTGGCAGAGGTTGAGTCCCCTCTGAGCGGGTGGTGATGCAGGTCACGGGCCGGGCCGGGCTCCAGCCCCATGTGCCCCTCTCTTGTGCTGTGGACTGCAGAGGCAGTTGTCCGAGGAGGGCAACGTGCGTGCTGGGACGTGGAAGCCACGTGTGAAACGGTGACCGGAGCAGTCAACGCAGAACCCTCCTACGAACGCAACCAGGACCGGCCAGGCGCCACCGTCAGCACGCGGGAGCAGGGACCGTGTCGCCGAACGTGCACCAGGGCTGAACCGCCCGATACCCAAGCAGAGGTTTGTCGCTGATACCAGGTTTTCTGGCCGCTGACCACTGAGCTCTCCCATCCGTGTCATCTCGGAGGCTTTCACACGTGCTCATTAATTTGTTGATGAAACATCTGTTATGATGGGGAAATAGCCAATGAAATGGAGTTGACACCAAGAAATTGAGACACATATCAATTTGCCAGAGTGATGCATTAAAATATGTGGCAGACATTAATTAATCTCATCTTCTGCCTTGGCAGAAGCTGATTTATTCTATTTTTTTTAAAATTCATGTCTTTCAATGTAGTAAAAGCTAGAGTGGAAGCGCAGTACAGAATGGCATGTAGAAGCTACCCCTGGTTTAACTCTTTTGGTTTTCTTTAAGGAGATGCATATAGTTCCTTAGTAAGGTGTTTTGTGATGTACATAATGCAATTAATTATATCGTGTGCAAGTGAATTTTGCCAACTGGATACATTTTTCATTTCAAATCTGTGGGACTGGCTTGAAGAAAACTAGGTGTCTTGATTTCCTTTTTATTGTGTCAATTTATTTGCAAAAACTGACGATGCAGAAATGGCTGTGCAAGTCAACTGCTGTGCTGGTGGTGAGTAGGAATTATGAATCTCTTCTTGTATATTTGAATTTAAACAATTCTACTTTCAGCTCTTCAGCTGAAGAATGATATTACCGTACCTGACCTTAGGGCGTCCCAGGTCTTGCGCTCAGAGGGGTGTCTGTTTGGGTGCATGTTTCACTTTGTTGCTACAAATAGCGTAAACTGCTTCTGAATCCTTGGTTTAGTCTAAGGTGATGCTCTAATAGGCTTCGTGTGACCTGAAACCTGTATGTGAGAGCTTCACTGCTTTGGAAATCAGCAAAAACGATGGGAGACTTTAGTTTTGTATTTTAGTGAGATATTAGCATGGCAGTTTCTATATTAAGCTCCTAATTTATTTGTTCCTATTAATCAGGTTCACAACACGTGTTGTGAAAATCATTTTGGTACATCGTATAGCAATGCCTTTTGTCTTAGGCTTTTAGGAAGTGTGAAGAAGGAAGAATTAGCCCTAGAGATAGGGAGAACGGCGTTGACTTTAACTGGACCTTTTTGCAGTTTGGACAACATTGAATGTGTGTTGAGAAAGCTTTCTTTGTAAACTCTGTAAGGTGCTTAGTGTTGCAAACGGCGTCTTGGCTTGTTTTGCTGTTCGAAGACTCATGTAGAGGCTGGGCAAGGCTGACACCGTGTCCAGCCTTCCTCTGCCAACTAAGCAGAGATGTGCTAGTCACCACGAGCAAGGAGAGAGGGTTGTGTCAGAGCAGTGCTGGAGATGGACTGTGATGATGTGAGTCATGGAACTGAAGTGTTTAGGCTTAGCTTGGGCTTAAATGGTGAGAGTTTTATTGCCGCCTCTGTTGTGCTGGCACTAAATATGAGAAACGTCTCAGTGAGGACATTGGTGCCCTGGACCTTTCCTAATTATTCAACGGAATTGGCAATTTAAAGATTTGGTAAATAAAGATGTCCAAATATTCAGATATCTGCTACCTGCTTCTACACATGGATAACACTAAAAAACATGTGCTTTCCAGTGGCAAAATCACTGGAGAAGAAAAGCCTTTTTTTATTTTTCTCAAGGTTTGAAACCTCCAGGGCAGTTAGAAACCCATGTTTTCCATTGAACTGTGTCTCTTTGAAATTCACAAGCTTGACATGTCACTGGCATGACGTGTCTCAGTCCGTTACACTGAACTGCCACACTACACTGTGTGACGTGACAGGCTGACAAAAAGGGACACGACGCACCGGCCCAATGGGATGTCAAGCCCGAGAAAGCGAAGCCAGGCGGCGTGGGGGAGGAGGAGGAGGAGGAGGAAGAGCTGCCACCCACCGCGGTTGCATTTTGCACTTTTTAAAAGGTTTTCCTTCCTGATCCTTCGGTCAGACCTTGCTCCTGCATTTGGCGATGAAGCATGCCAACGCGCTGCTGCTTTTTGGGTGTCACCCCGTGGGACTGCACCTCTTCATTCCTGCCGAGCGCTTTGCCCGCCCTGGTAGCATTCCCTTCTCCTTGGGTGCGAGCCGCAGCAGAGCCTCGTGCTCCGCCTGGGAATGCCGGAGGTGAGGCAGGGTGCAGTCTGCTTAAGGCAGGACAAGTGGAAGGGCAGGGGAGCTTGGAGGAATTAAAAGATCGTGAGGTGACAAATTTTTCCTCAGGAGGGAAAAAAAAAAGCTTTCCCTCGATATTTGTTTCCTTTAAGTGGAACAAAAGTATTTCGGTAATCTCTAAAGAGCTTAAGAACAATATACTTAATTACTATGAATAATTTCAGACCTAATTAATGTAGTAAATCTCTATAGTGAAGCATTCCTAGCTCCTTATCAACAGAAAATGAAATAGAATAAAGCTAGCGCAAATGCGTCTTCTGGTTAATTTTACATTTGGTGTGGAATGGTGAAAATGAGCACACAGCCCTGCCCTTACATCTACCTACAAAGCTTATTGTTGTTTGAATATTCTGGATTGCATCTCGTGTATATACTTTTAATGTTATTTACATTATAACTTCATTATGGATTTTTTAATAGGGTTTGATAAAAAAGGACTACAAAATGGATCAAAATAGGCAAATTTAGTATTTTAAAAAGCTGTGTTCACCTATTAAAAATGATAATTTCTCTGATGGGTAACAAAAATACAAAAGACTTCTTTCTTTACAAAAACACATTTTTTTTTTTACCAAAATACACAAAAAAATCTTTTTGTTAGGTGTCTTGCAATTAATGCATTGCAGAAATCTAATACAGAGATAGCAATCTGAAATGAAATTTCTCCCTTCAGGGCTGATGCCTTGTTTGCTAAATGCATGGAATAATCTTTGACTACAAGGACATAAATCAGCTAAAATACACATAAATAATGTTAGCAGGATGTGACCTTAGATGTGAGTGTGAACAGTGCTTCTACAATTCCTGTTGGAGAAGAAAATCCTTTTACTTCCTCTCAGCAATATGCTTGAAACAGATGAAATCAGCTGGAGATCTGTAAGTACAAACTCTCCATTGCAGAAACATTCTCTGCAATTTTGCAGATAGACATTGCTGACCTATAACTTAATTCACTTTTGTACAGAATCTTCCCGTTCACTTAAGTGTGTCTTGGATGGGGGCCAAAACCACATTTTCAAGCTGGGCAGAATCTGAGAGCTCTTTCAGAGTAATCTGGCACTAGTTTAGAGCAGGAGAGCTGTTGCCCATCTCTTGATCCCCTCAAATGGCCCTGGATATCCGTGGGCAGGAAAGGCTGCCCCTGCGTTTAACCTCTCCCGCTTTTTGGGCTTCCCCATCTCTGCTCCGCTGGGTGCTGACTCGAGTGCCCACGTGGCCCAGGGGAGGCCTCGTGGAAAGGCCCCTGGTGACAATATCAATATCTACAAGCCCAGAGCGGGTGCTGGGACCCGGACCAGGTCCTGCTTCCCCACGGAGTCGGTCTGCACGTGTCCTTGGGGCTCTGTGTGTGCTGTGCATCTCCACCAAGGCATTGCAACTGCCCCTGCACGTATCACGTGTGTCCCTGGTGGTGGGTCAGTTGGTGGGTCCCTCTTCCTCGGTGTCCGCGTTGTAGCAGCTCTACACTACGTATTCAGGCTTTCCTCAAAGGGGGGTATAAACCATGATATTTTCAAAATGGAAGTAGTTACCCTGACATCACCATGTTCCTGAAGCTGGATCTTAGAACATGGACTGTTTGTATCCCGGTGTGGCTCCGCTTTCTCCCCTGCCTGGTGCAGCTCACCCTCTGAGCACGCCGAGCGAAGCTGGAAGTATTTTGTGAGCTGAGCTCTGTTTTCTCCTGGGGCAGGGAGGGCTTCCTGAGGACGTTCAGCAAGGCAGAATTCATATGAATCATATGGCTGAATTACGGTACATCTACCTGCGCCCTTGAACTTCCTGATCTGCAAAAGGACATCCATGCAAAGGACATGAACGTTTGTGAAGGTAGGGAAAGGGTATGATCCAGGCTCAGTGCTCAATATATCAGACATTAATTAAAATTGAGGAGAAGTAAGTTTGTTATGGAAACAGAAACAAAGTCCCAGGGATGTTCAGGAATGCCGCTTGGAGAATCTTATCAACTCCCAAAACAGATTTGCTAACAGTCTTCTGGTGATTGTTGTTATTTTTTAAATTTGATCTATTTGGAAAATCCAAATTCACTTTTTCCTTTAGTTTTACTTGCATTGCTACATGTTCTGGAAGCACAAACGGGATGTCAAACTGAAGCCTAATGATCCTGCTTGGATTTTCAGCTCTAATGAATGACACTTCTTTCTCTGCTGGGCAGCTGGGTCATGGGTACAGCTGACTTGATGATGGCTGAATCAGTTAAAACTGAGTTGCTTAACGTGATAACCTGTGGTCCTGTTACTGCAGAATTAAATCCACTACAGCTGCTTTGGGATGTGTGCGCTATTTTGAAGACTCTGATTTTTAAGCATCTCATTTTCATATTTTTGAGGCAAAAGTTAGATAGTGATTTTTATGGATTGTGGCTTTTGGAAATAATCTTTAGCATTGTGTGGGGTTTTTTTTGATATCTCAGGACTATTTTGAATTTTCTTAAAGCCTTTAGCTTATTTTAATTACATAACACTATGCATGTCTTTGCTCCTGTACTTTGCAGATTGGAATGCCAGTAACCAAACTCTATGCTGGATACTCAAGCTTGGGATTGGCATCCTTGTCCACACAAGGGAGCATGTTATATAGGCCTGTCTATACTCAAGTAGAATTTGCAAATGCCTAAGATTTTCTAAGATAGAAAACCATAAATGCACCTCAAAGGTATTTAAATTCTGTCCTTGTGATCGCTTCCTGGCTTTTAAAATTCTTATTCTTAATATTGTTTTCAAATGTGCGTTGGCTACGCTGTGGGGTAACCAAGAGCGTGGGTGCGTAGGGAATATCCAAACTACCTGTTCAGGTTGGTTTTGACATAAGTCTCAGTGTAGGGGGTGTATAGTTCTTGCATGGGAGACATGTTCAATGCAGACTTTCTCATTTGAGGTATGAAGATGACTATCTGCTTTTCTAATTGTAAGAAGCGATATTGGCCTTAAGGTAACAGTAGTGGACCTGATCTTGATGTACATTAATTGTATCCTCTGCCAAGGTGCTGTTTGCATGGGTGGCTCTGAGCTGTTCTGTCCAGTGTAGAAGTATTTTTTATTGTACAAGTGTGGAAGGCAGAAAGCTCAGGCGATGACATTACTGTCACCTGCTTAAACAGTATGAAGTTCTTCAAGAATCGGCATAATCTCCAGGGTTCACTGTTTTCCATGAAAGCATTTATTTCAGTCAAAATACTTCATGTTCTTCTCTACACAGGCATTTCAAGAACAGTAAAAACATGCCATTTGAAAAGGAAACCTTTCCTTTCTGTACAAATACACCTACTTTTATGTAAGCAGATCACACCGTTGTGCAATTAAAGGTGTGCTTTGATTAGGCACACGCGATTCGCGTGCAAGCTAAATAAACCAGGATGCTTCTAATAAAGGATGCACGTGAACCTCCTAGACTGGTGCCCACATCTCTCCTCGTGTAGTTTTAGTTGTTTTATCTAACCTGCTTTCCATAAGAGACCCTTCAATTCTGTTTTAATTAAAGCCAAGGTAAAGTATTGTGTTTCTTGCTATTGAGTATGTATATGGGTATGTTTGACTGCACAATTTGCCCCCCTCAAAGCAAGGGGAAGCAATCCTGCCCATCTGCTTGTAGAAGCATGATGCATCTTTTGAATATGCGAGCGCAGGACGCGTCGTTGGGGATGTCATGTTCTTGCCTCCGTCGTTAGCCGGGAGACAACACGGAGTTCCCTGATTTACCTGTGTAATCCCAGCGTGTCCGAGGTGCCAGGGCTCGCTGCGGAGAAGGGCCCGTCTGCTGTCAGCGGGCTGGCGGGCGCAGCGGCCCCGGACAGCGCGCGGGGCAGCGATGGGGCCGTGACGAGTTGTCAGGAGAGCACACAGGGAAGCGGGGCGGGGAGGGGCAGCCGGAGCAGGGCCTGTCACTTCTGATGACATATTCAGCGTAGCAGGTAGCGGCGGACGGAATGGATGAGGCTCCGAGTTTGGGCACCGCTGCTTAAGGATGGCGAAGGGCTCGTCGAGCCCACGCCGGGCTTGGGGGCAGCCCGCGGCAGGGAGCCTCGAGGCTCCTCGGGGGATGCCCGTCGTCCATGGTGTGCCTAAAACTTCCAAATAAGTCAAATATTACACGTTCCTAACAGCAGCATTAGGCTTGGCTAGCACATCTTTAGAGCCCCGAACTGTTCTCAAGTCATTCCCGTTGATCCTTGAATTGCTGTGGAGTGATATATCTTAGTGAAAGTTGGAAGGAAAACCATAATAATGGTGCCAGTTCAGAATGATCATAAATAATCATAATTAACAACTCTGCTGTGTGATTTTGTTGGTTTGTTTTCAGACACTTTTCATTTTATTTTGAATTTTTTCATATTGCATTGCTTTGAAACACTTCTGTTTGTAGATCTGTGTATTCCATAGTATATGAGATAATAGCATACTTTATTTGTCCTTGAAACAGACCGCCGTAATATGGTGCCGTGTCTCTTCTGGCGCGTGTGCAGAACTCCAGATACCGCTTGGGTTCGTGGCCAGCGCCTTCCACAGCTACCATTGCTCCTCAGCTCATACTGCCTTCACCAGCCGGCGTCTCCGCCCGTGTGCGCTGCTTCTGCCTGTAATGGAGAATAAATGTTAATTTCAGCACGAGCAGGATAAGAATTTTCATTAAAAAATAATACCCTGAGAAGTGTGTCATGGTTCCCAGTGAAGTCCTTGTGCAGCTTGCTGTAGTGTGAGGGACAAATCACGCCTTTCTCTGGTGAAAGAATGCCTCTGTATTCTGCTATAGAGCCATTTAGCAGCCCCAGTTCTTCTGTGTTAATGTACACATTTATTCTTAAATTAGTAAACATGATCAAATGCTTTATTATTGGTATATACGGGAAAAATGCTTTAAATATGTATTCTGTAACAGATATCTTCAGGGTATACTTTTAACTCGCATCAATTACTTGAAGTTTAACTTTTTGTTTCTTTACATGAGGGAGCAGCTGTATATTGACAACTAGTGATGCTGAAGGGAGAAATATAAAGTTCTCTTTACTATCCTACTCTCCTCTTCCTGTGTAAAACAATTTAATTATTTTTTAATTCCTCTGCAGCTGCTCAGGTTATATTTGCAGTAGTGGGGGGGGATAGGAGGAATGAAAACAGCCTAAATCCATAGTCAATAAGTCAGTATTTAAAAATGGATGAATATTACATTTTAGCCTTACAAAAATAGGCTCAGTTCTTGAGAATGTAGATGGAAGAAGAAAATTTCCTGAGGCAAAATGGTCTTGGATTGAAAAGAGAAAATAAGTTTAAATGAAAACAAAGCTATGAATGCGCCTAATGATTCAGTGCAGTTTTGTCTCATTAAGGAGCAATCTTGCTAAAGAGGAACCTCAAGAGTTTAAGTATAAAACCAGACACAAGGAATGTCAGAGTGTGGAGTGACTGAGAGGGGCTGTCACGGGGAGGTGCTCAGCTGGGATCTACGTGTCAGCCTCTCTGCGTGGTGATGCCTGAGCTCTGCTTCCAGCCGCATCCCAATCCCATCCCTCGCGTTGGGTCCTGGGCAGGGAAGCTCCCGCCGGGGGCTGGGGGCTTCTGAGGTGGCCTGGGGTAGAGTCCTGCAAAGGCACGTGGTGAAATTCCGCAGGAAACTGGTCAGCATTGGTAATCCAGCAATGTGATGCGCTCTTCGGCTCAGAGCAGGACATGGAGTCTGGGGTGCTATAAGAGAGAAATTTGTGTTACTTTTTTTACATGAGAATGTTTAGTCTTTTCCTAGGGAGAGTTTTCCCTGGAAGCGTAGACCTCCCGTGACTGGGAAGCAGGGCAGCTCTCCCGCTAGGAAGCCCGCCCGGGGCAGGGCACTCGAGAGGCACGTTGTCCTCTCCCCTGGGCGAGCTGCTTGTCCCGCTGCACCAAGTGACAAAGCACCCACCGTCACTGGGTCTCGGGTCGCTCGGACTTCCCTTTCCAGAGGGTGAGTGGCCAGGGATGTTTTCATGGGGGAGTGAAGGATGGGGCTGCAGTGGCCCTGTCATCTCAGGTGTGTTTATCCTGCCCTTGGTTCAATCAGAAATACTGGGAGGGACAGTAAAGTCCGTCCAGTTCCAGCCCAATTACCTTTCTGGTTTTAAAATCACGAGTGTTTGCTACATCTGTGAAGGTTACCCTGATACCCAGTGACCACTCCTAAATTCCCCCTGGCATCTGTGTAATGCACGGTGACTGTTCTGATCTCTGCATTAGGAAGGCCCAGCAGCGCCTCGCTTGTGTATCCTCCACAATTTCTTCATTTTAAGGCTCTAATATGGTCAGGTGTTTAAGCACATGCCCACTTTCAGCTGTCTTGGTTAACATCAGTGAGATTTTTTTATAAAAATCAGATGTCTCTTTGAAAATTCACGGAGGAGTCCATAGGGAATTTGGCAAGACCATCCTTTCACCAAATTCTGTTATTGTTCTGTGAAACATTCTTTAAATGTTGTCTTAAAGAAAAAAGTGTTGTAGGTAATGTGTGTTCAGGCTTGCCAGATTGATGAAAATATACGTCTCTTTTATTGTCTGCACTATAACATATTCAGTAGTGTGTATTGCTAATAGAATAAATGAAAAATGTATTTCTTTAACACTGTCATCTCTCTCTCTGACATGCATCTTGAGATGATTTGCAAATGCTCAGTTGTATAAGTGGCTTACAGAGGGAAATCAGTTAGCCCCTAATGTTATGCTGATGCATGGCCAGTTGCTTGAACACATTAATGAACTAATCTCTGATACTCTAGTAGATGTTATTCTTGCTCTTGCCTGTTACACATTACATTTCAGGTAAAATCAACATTAAAAAGGGAGAATTTAAATGGATTAGGTGCTTATCCTACTTTTTTGTATGCGTTTTGAAATTTGTTTACTCTCCAAAACCAAACCTCTTTGTGTCTGTGTTTTAACACACTAAGGTGTGCTTATTAGAATCTATGCCTTGCTTTTGACTGACCACAGAAGCTAAATGGCATCTCCTATAAACACAGCCATCTCTTAGAACAATATACTAGGACACTTGTATTAAGCACCAGGTAATTTTTCTTTATTTCCCTTTCTATCATTGCTGATTATGAAAATACTTCTGTGTAAGTACAGATTCTTTCTCCTTTATAATCAGCTACCTCCTGCCCTATTCCTTAATTAATGACATAATTCAGTGTTCTGGACATCACAGTCACTTCCAGGGTAGTGAAATATGATCGGAGCTGCCTGGAATGTGTGTGACGAAGCCCCAGGCGAAGGTCGTGGCTCTCCTGGGGCTTTCTGCTCAGAGGCAAAAACACACTCTCAGTCCGGATTTTTATTTTTTATTATTGTATTTTCTAAGGAACATTTGAAACTCCCTGCAGAGCAAACAAGTATAAAACTTGTGCAGAAACGGAAAGCATTGTGGTAATGCTCAGTCTTGAATGGGCTGGTATCCGAGTGCGCGCTGGTGGGCTTGTCCTGCTCGAGGGCAGGTGGCACGATCCCATCATCCTGTGCTCCCCCTCGTCCCCGGGGTTTTGGGAGGAATCTGGAGGTCAGGCTGAGCCGCGGAACCTTCCCTGTGTTATATCTGCAGGGGAAACTGCATATCCCCAGTTTGGTCTATCTCTGCTTCCGAGGATTTCGGCTTGTCCACCTGGATGCTGAGGGCACCTGAGAAAGCCCAGTACTTTGCACGTAGTTGCTGCTTATCTAAATTCTATATGTTTTCCAGAGCCTGTTTTTCTAGGGTGTGCAGATTTTTACCGGAGACATCCACAGCCGTTCTAGAGGCTCCCCTGAGAACTTGGAGGTCTGTGTGCAGTGGCTCTCCAAATAGCAATCTGGTGTGTAGTGCTATTCCTGCGGTAGTGGTGGTGTCCAGCACCCGTGAGGCCAGCTCGTACGTTGTCTCGGGGAAACCCAGTTTTCACTGCGCCGTATCACAGAGCAGAGCTTGCGAGCATTTGGCCCTACAAGGGCCACATGTCGCTGCATGCTGTGTTAGCTGCTTCTCTACAGGATGTGCAGGAAATACAGACCAGGTATTTAAAATGCCTCAAACCTTGATTAAGGTAAATCCTTCCACTTGCATCCTCTTTTAAGAAGTTTATTTTAATGCCCATTCACAAATCTATCCAAAATGATATGGGTTTTATTGCAATTTAATATTCTTTTTTAATATTTCTCTTGACTATTGATGAAGATGTAAAAACGGACTATCCTTAAATCTCAAATGAATGCAACAAGGCTGAAGAGATGTTTTCTGAGATACCCAAAGTGCTGTAATTTGAAATTTTACCTAAAGTTCCCTGGAAAATAGCTGTCTAACACTAATCAAAATATTCTGTGTATGTGTGGCTTTCCTCCCTGCTTTCATTTCTCAGTTTTATTGTGCTGGCTTTTCCCATCTCGAGCTGGAGATATTAGAGACCAAGGAACTTCTTTCAAGTGAAGAAACGCTTGTGAAAGTTCTTGTAATGCTAAAAGCTGCGTTTTGTCATGACTGGTGGGAGGACAGGGGACTAGATTTCTGAGGGGAAAAAGACCTCAGCTCTTTAGGACAAATATATTTTCCTCCTACTGGGGGAAAAAAAAAGCTTCTCATATTAGCAGTGTTTGATATTTTGCTTAGATGTTCTTTTTTTTATATAAGATGAGGATAATGTGGTTCTAGTCTCTGGCCAGGACAAGTTAAACGCCGCTTATATCAATACGTGATTTGGATATAGTGATGTTGTGTTTGATTTCTGTTCCTTTGGAGTTGCTTGATGAGTACTAAGTAGCTAGGGGAATGGCTTCTACAAAACTATACCTTGGAAGCAGTGCAGGTGCCATGGAAATATTAATGAACATCATTGTTTTGACACATAAGAATTAGAGCATGTTTAAATACTATACATATTGTATGAACTGTTGGCAAAAAAAATTAGAAACATGAGGGTTTTTTTTCTTGCAAATAAAGCTTAAGTTCTCCTCATACCTCTAAAAGTCAATTTTCATAGGTCGGCTTCTGAGGTCTTTAAAACTTTTGTCTTTGTGATTAGAGGCAGGCAGAGACTGCGTGGAAGTGTGGCTTACTGCACACCAGAGCCTGGGTGAGGGTTTGCAAGTGGGTTAATCCACCCTCGTTTGCGCTACATCCTGTTTGCGCGTTGGCAGAATTTACAGTTGCTCTTGGGCACTGCTCAGATTGGCATTTGACACCGTAATGAATTACTTTTTGCTCTTTTGACCACTTTTTATGCAAATAATAATAGAAATGTTGCGAGGCAAAATTGACAGTGTTATAGAATGGTGGGTAGGAAATTTAGTCCAGGGCCCAGACTATTTTGAGATGATTCTGTGAAATCTGTGGCATTTATGGGGCGTTTTATACTAAGCTTTTTCAGGTTACGAGTTTAGTGATACTATGGGTGTTCTCTCCCCCCACCACACACCACCCATATCTTTGAAACTGCCATGGTCCTAAAAGGACAAGGATCCCGAAGTTGGAGTGGTTATATACATGGATCTACAAAGCAGCAGAAGTTTCAGCAATGACTGCAACAATCAGTGTGCTGATGAGCAAATACGTTTGTATTCTTCCTCTTTTGTGATGGCTTTTCTTGGTTCTGTCAGTAGGTGTTTTCGTTGGTGTGGGATGCAGGAACCCGCCGCACGGTGTGTTTGCAGCACGTGGCCCCGCATGGATACGTGCTCGCAGGCGGCTTTGTCTTTGGAGAGCTGGCCCGTGGAGTGAGGCCGTCGGGAGCGATGGCTTCACGAGGGCGCTGACGGGACGCGCGGCACGAAGCTGCTCTGTCCCCATCTCGGCAAGTCAAGGGGTCTGATCAGGGGCACCGGCAGCTGCCAGGGCCCGTGGGCCCAGCACCATTGCCCAAGAGGGCTGCTCATCCCGAGGGAGTTGGAGACCTGCTGCCCTGCTGTGTTGTCCCACATGTTGAGCTGGCTCTACTCTGATTAATATCTGGCCTTTCTTTTTCTGTATGACATCTTGGCATCCTAAAAGAGTGCGTTTGCCATGGGAAAAATTAGAAAATCTTCTTTTTTAACCAGAAGAGTACAGTGTCTGGTTTGTGTTGAAGATATTAACTTTTGTTTCTGTTTGATATATTTCTCAGCTGTGGCATATGGATGTGATCCACTGAGGTTGAAGGCCGTTTATTTTGCTACTTACAAGGTAACCACAGGCACTGCCACGAGAGCAAAGCTGCTTTCACGTGTGCTTATTGGACATGTTAGCTGCTTGCTTTCAGATTGGGTTTAGCTATTCACTGTTTTTTCTAAAATTATATTTTGATGCTCTTTTTCCTTTGCTGTTGCTCCTGATGGTTTGGTATTTGTTGGAATGCAGGAATCGTGGTGAGGATATTGATCTGTGTTGGTCTTTTTTTCCTCCTTTCACGTGGTCATTTAGATTGAGCCATCTGCTTGCCTAGTAGTGGGAATGCTGGAGACAGACATTTGCTTTTCAGCTCACACATTATTCGTGCATTCAGATAAAGGTTATTCACTTGCAAATATGAAGACTGAACTCCGATTCTGTAGCACGATGTATAAAATCACGAAAAATAAATTATGTTCCTTCAAAATACTTTCTTTGATATTGGCTCTTTGTCACTGCTCTGTTATTGATTCAAACTGTGGCATAAAGTGCATCTTTTTTTTTTTTGCAACCGCTACTGCAAGTCGGGGAGAGGAAAAGGATGATTTTTATTCTAAGAATTTTCTTGCAATTAATAACGGAGGGTGGGGGGAAACAGAGCTTTGATAAATGCCCCACGTGCAAGGATGTCCCCCGCTTTCCCGGAGGGTTGTGTAGCGTTGTTGTCATGTTGTTGCTATGTGCTGTTGATGGGGCCGAGGGCAGGCAGAGCTCCTGGAGAGCCGCCCCATGCCGAGGGCGGCACGGCGAGTCCGTCGGGGAGCACGAGTGCAGGTTGGCCCATGGGGGCTCGTGCTGGAGCTCGACCTGCTGCTGCTGCCTGGTCCCTCCAGCTGGGATGCCACCAGCTGCTGCAGGTCTCTGCTGGCCTCCTGGCACGTCCCATGCCTGAGCCGTAGGCAGGGACGTGGCTCCTGGTTGTCCTGCCGAGGAGCAAGTCTCTGTCCTTGGAGCAGCCTGCCCATATGAGTGTTGTCCAGATCTTGACTGGCATGAATATCCCTGGGGCTATTACGTTAAATCCTTCAGTGGTTCCACCACTTAATGACACGGGTGGATCAGGTTGACGTTGGCATCCTAGTGAGGTGACTCTTCCTGACACATCTAGTGTCTCGGTCTCATCTGGAACAGTCCATAGGTCACATCTAGCTCCGCGCTCAGGCCTTCTTGGCCTGCACTTCAGTTCACTCGAAGCTGTTGTTCCTCATAACTTCCCAGCTCTGTAGTGTAATGCCTCTCAAAGGCTAGATTCCTCTGATTTCTCCAGGGAAAAAGGGCGGGAAAAGATGTCTGAGACTCTGCTACTGCAAATACTTCTGCTTGTAGTTACTTCTGCAAGTAATCCCTTTGAAATCAATAGGGAATATTCCCAGTAGTAAAGTTAAGTAGTCAGAAATGTCTTGCAGGATAAAGCCTAAGGCTGGGAAAGATTACAGAATGTCATATAACTTCATTACTAAGGGCATCATGAAGGAAAAAACCCACTATCTTAACCACTAATGAACAATCTTTAATATGCAATCTATTGCTCAATAACGAGCAATCCTTAATGTGCTATGTCATTTTTATACACCATGCAATATTCTAACTTTTCTTTACTGCATCTGTGTTTTTTGTTTAAAAATAAGTAAAAATATCCCCATTTTGAATTAATGCTACTATCAAGACCACTTTACATGTGAGAATGGCAAGACTGATCCTTTGTACCTTCTACACGGTGTTTTCTGCCTTCACGTACTACCTTCTGTGGTTGTTTTTGCTTCCTACCCGTGGATATTATTTCATTTGGTTACACTTGGGACAATTCCTTCCTGGCCCAATTACTAACCATTCTATATGGGTGCAGCTGTGCTATCTAATAGCATTTTTGGGGAATGAAATAAGTGACAAAGAAGCATTTGACCAGTGTATATATATATTTTTTTACCAAGTAATGAAGTGAGTATACTTTGAAAAGCAACTTCTAGAGTCGGGAGTTACGGTAAGGTTTAATTGGCTGAGTCAAATTCTTTATGGAAGAACATACATCTGTAAGCTGCAGTGGAAACTCTTCCCATGTATCAGACATGAGGATTTTTGGCTCACTTGTTCACAGCAACGAGGTGCCCAGTGTTTCCATTTAGTGTACTTATTTTGGTAATGTATATTTTCAGTAGACACAACTTCTGGTCTGAATGATCTCTTGAGCATTTAGGAGGCTTTGCATGCTTCCAGGGAGAAAAGAAGTGGCCCAGAGTATTCACTAATTTATGTGAAATCATAATATGAAAATATAAGTGTCTTTCCAAATACTCAAAGGTTGAATCATGACTCAGTTGATGATATCCATTGAGAGAATGACACCTAAAACATATGCCTGAACATACCTTTCTCCATAGAAAATACAACTGGTGTTTTAATTGCTGAAATGCTTTTGTGCAGCTATTTGTAGTTTGTGTCAAAGAGGCCACCTACTTATTTTCACTACATTGCTCTGATGGAAACCAGAGAATTTGTAAAAGTTAAAGGAAGAGTTCTATTTTTAAGTAGACATTTCTATAATACACAGTTGACAGCCTATAGAAATATAATATTAAAAAAATGAGGTGGCATATCTGTTTGAATACCCTTAAATACAATTTTATAATGAAAATTTTATCTTATGAAGGTGAAACTTTTAGATCATATTAGAATTCTAAATTTTTTATGCATAGCAATCAAATGACCTCTCCATATTGCCACATAAAGTATAGATTTAAAGTTAAATGATCCAGCCAGTCATTTAGCATTTTCTTAGGGTCATTTTTTTGCCCATATGCACAGATGTTTACATATGATTCTCATGTTTCTGTATTCATATTGTTTGCATTTGAAGAATTGAAGAAAAACTGACACTTTAAAAAACTGTTTTTAATAGCCTTTGTTTATTGTTAATATGTAGTGTTCCAGGCTCTTGCTCTAATGATTTTTTTCACACTGCATTGATAATTAAATTCATTCATTTTCCTGGCTGCACAATTCTTTTAAATAAAAAGTTATGGGTAATAATACCTATTATGCTGAACGTACAGAGGAGAAAAGGGCAGATCTGTAGCTTTTAGATCAAGGAGATTCAATGTAGGCTACAGGCTTAAAGTAACATCAGAAATCTTTAGTTCTTCAGTCCCACACAGTACTCAGGGCAGATCCTGAATGCAGTTTGGTTTTTCTGGTGCTCTAATGAATGTATTTTTTCTAGTAAAACAAACTCCAGGTATGTGATCCTTTTCAGTATACTCAGTACTAGTAATTCTAGCAGTGATGCTAAAAGTGTTTCTCAGGCAGAGGCTGTTGACATGTTGACACCTCTTGGTATATATGGTAGTCTTTTCTACCCAAAAGGTAAATGAAATAAAATACATAAATATAAAAGCCTCCTTAAAGTGATCTGATGCCAATAAATATGAGAAAGTATTGTGAACAAGTGAAACTTTAAGGTGCACTTCTTTTCTTGGTAAATTCTCAGTCTCAGTGGGTTTCTACTCCAAGGTTCTCATTAGTAGGGCTGATAGAGCAGAGTATTGATGAGGGGAGGCTGGAACAGAGATCCCCTCTCCTGTTTCTCCCCAGTCAGATGTGAAAGAACAGTGACAATTGGGAAGGGCCTAAAGGAGAGAGTCCTATGCGAAGTAGAGCTTCATCGTTAAAGGCAACTGCCAAGGTCTTCCTTTTCTCCTCCATTCCTGCGGAAGCTCTGAAGGTATCAATGATGACAAAAACTCCAGGTCTTCACTCGCTTCCTACTTTCCTCACCTTGTAAGGTGAATAACTTTCTAAGATGAATGGCTTTCAGCTTGTTGTTCCACTGACTTCATGTCAATGCTGGTGATGAGAATCTGCTCATGTTGAGCACTGCTGCCCAACCAGCTGCTCTTTGACCTCCAGTGGGTCCTGGAAATAGCGGGTAGAGAAAAAGAATCCGGTATCTTATTCAGAGAATAAGATTGCAACAGTTTCCATTCTTCCAGGAGTTGAAAGTGTTTTGCTCCTGGAATTTTCTCATTTAAAATGCCTACCACCTGTGTTGTCTTTCATAGTTCTCACCAAGCATCTCATTACTTCTTTTGTAAGTACCTGTAATTAACATGGATGTTTCAGCCTTAGGTACGCTTCTTTCTCAAACTTGTTAAGAATGAATGTATGAATTAAAGGAGATCTGAGCAATAATCACTGATGCCCAAATTGAACACTGTAAGTCCTGTACCAGTGTCGAGTGCCAACACTGATGTATATGAAAAGGCAAAGACTGAGATGCCACATCAGACACTTCTCCTGCACTAAGGAGCAGGATTCCTGTAGTGTTTTCCCAGCTGTCTAAGGTCCATCATGAAGGGGAGTCATGAGGGAGCACAGATCATCTTTTTAGCTCGTCTGCTCTTACGTTCTAGCATTATGATCTGTCTCAATTATTTCTGCTAGACATGCCTGTTTCTTTCAGGGGGAGAGAGAGAAAGACAAGGGTGTTACATCCAGCTCCTGCTTCCCCTCATGTGCTGGAGTGGATAATGAACTCCCAGTGCTGAATCCTTGAGTTTGTCAGAAGTTGTTAGTCAAATCCTCCAGGAGTACTGAGAGCCTTCCATGTGCAAGTCCGGAATCAAAGTAGCTTCGAATCAGCATCAGCAAGTTGGATGCGTGGTTCCTGCTTGGGCAGCTTCTGCTGCAAAGCTTAGGAATTAAGAGTCATTTAGGCAAGGAGAGGGGAAGAGGAACTGGTGTCAAGCCCCAGAAGAATCAGAAACAGAGAACTTGGAACTCATTTTTAATGAATTTATTGCAGTGGTAAGGGATTGTTCTGTGGTCTGGTGTTGAACAATTCTGTTCTCAGGGGCAAGAAGAATTTTCTAAATGATACATTGCAAATGGGTGAAGAGAATGAATGTCCCCTGAAACCTGTATGGGGAATTGTGGGAACTCTATGGGTAATATTCCTCTTTATAAGAGACTGTCTTTTTGCAATGAGGACTGCAAATTTCCAATTTCAGGTAAACTTGAGGTTCATCTGAAATCTTCATATGACCATTTCTCTGTGTAGCTACATATTGTGCATAGAACGTGAAAGCTAAAAATCCCACGATTTCATTACTCGTTCTGTGTTTGTTTTGCTACTGGCCAGAGTTGGCATGTGCCATAGGTGGTGGTTGTCTTGGGCATTTCCACCTCCCAAGGAAGGGGTAACTTCCCACAAGGAAGGGATAACTTCTCCTCCGTTGTCAGAGCAAGCGTGTTCTTGCAGCAGGAGCCCCCTGCGGATGGGCTGTGCTCGTGACCTGTGCTGTGCTCCCCTACACGCTGCCGGGATAAACAAGAGACTAGCGTGGAGGGAGCAGTTGTCACTTCCTGGCCTTGTGTGTGTTTGTGTTTGCTCCCAGTCGTGCCTCAGTGCTTCACAGGCAATTAGGGGATTTTATTTATTGTTTTCAAAATATAGACTATAAGGTAAGTGGCTGAGTGTTTTGATTCTTGATACAGCAGGAGGTGGGAAAGCCCGTATGCTCCTTTTGATACCTTTCCTGGGGATCACATGCACGTAGGCAGTGAAGTTTGATTTAAAATTATGACATGAGATTGTGGAATGTGAAGAAATTTTGCTCTTTGGCTTTAGAGAGAAAGCAATGGCCAGGCGAGAACAGACCATTCACCAGTTTCACATCACGGTGCTCCCTGCAAGATAAACACCAGGGCTGTGCCCTGCTCTCATCATCCCTGGATAGGGGATGGGTAGGAGGGGAAATCTCGGTGCAGGGATGCACAGTCTCTTCCCACCTGCAGTTTTCTGAGGGGCAGAGCTTGGGTTGCTGCAGTTGCTTCACGCTGCTCAACTGAAGGCACTGGGGTGTCTGACGGCGCCTTTGCGGGGCTGGGAGGGCGCTGGGGCCTCCCTGCCTGGGAGCCTGTGCGGCTGGTCATTACGGAGGCAATTCTGCAGCTTTAACGGGTCTTGCAACCTATGGGAGATGCCCTGCTGAACAGGGTGATTTCCATTCAACAACAGTATGTTTCTGTAGGAAAAGAAAGCTATTCCCTTTTTGCAGCGTTGGTAAAATTAACGCACTAGGACTGGACATGACACTATTGCAAATTTTCTCTAAAAATCCCCTCTAAGTTTGCTTTGGAGAAAAAAAGGTATGGAGGTTTAAAGAAAAAAGGAACATGCTGGGGAGTCCTTTGTGGATTCAGTGTATCCCAGTACCTTTTCCAGACTGAAATTTGATTTTTATACTGCAATACATCTGTGAAAATCCAATCTCAGTATTCAGTGTTATGTCTTTCCTAATAACTACAGTTATTTCCCTAGTTTCCTCAACAATGAGGAATAAGAAACAAGAAGAAATTATCCAGTTGGTGGTAAAATCAATTTTTTTCCTCAGATTAGCTTGTTTTTGTGTTCCTGCACCAGAAGTATGGAGAGCAAACCCTCTACTGCATTCCTTCTGCATTAATAAATAACCATTCTGCGCGGCTTTGGGTTCTGATCAGTTTTGCAGACAAAAGCAACTGGAGAAAGGAAATTGTGTCCCCATCATATTGTATTTATGGCTGCTTGATACAGCTGTGGCTGCAGGTGAGAGATTTGTGTTTGGTGCCAGCCCGGCTCGTTTCTGAATGCTGCTGGTGCTGGCCCCCTGTCCCCGTGTCCCGGTGGTTCCGTGTGCCTTGTGCCTCACAGTTCCTCAACTTTTCTTTGTGAGCAGTGAATGTCAGCAAAAAGGGCAAAACCATCCCCCAGCAAATTAACCTACTTAAATCTGGAAGATATATGGGGACACTGTGCTTGTAATATCTAGGGCCGCTTGCTAAAGTTAAAGGAATAATACGTTAATTTGCTTCATGTTAGTGTAACGCACTATTTTGAACAAGGATGCATCAAATTCCTCTCATTTACAGTGTCTGGCTAATAGGCTGATTATTACACCAAAATATATTAGTTAGTAGTTCAGTGATTAACGTCCCACGGTTTATACTCAAACTTTATGCTCTTTTTAAATGCTAAATTGTTGCTTGTTTCAGCCTTAGAAATATCATATAGTTTAGAGAAAGATAAATGTTCTTTGTCTAAGAAACAGCTTATTGTTGATAATGTCCAGTATAAGACTTTTTTCACCTTTATAATTGTAATACACTTACGATTGCAACTGTTGGGTTTTTTGAATTAATATATTTATCTTGCACTCATTTTGTTCTGAAAATAGAACTTTAGTTGTCTCAGAAGTGTCTAGAAATAAATTCCCTTCCCCGGTTTTGCAAGGTTTTTGTAAAATTAGGACAAAGCAGTTTTCAACTGGAAACAGTACTTTGTCATATTATCTACAGCACGTGCCTAGCAAATATATAAATCTCGTGCTCGTTTGAGCGGGCTTCCCGTGGTAATGAATGGTTTGGGTGGCATTATCGTCCCTTTGCTACAGGTGCAGCTGCAGAGACACTCACTTCAATCAAAAGCCTCTGTCAAGTTTCACAGCACTTTCATTTTTTACATGCAGGTTTTGCTGAAATTTACAAAAAAGACAATTCTCTGAGTGTCTGTACATCTCTTCGACCTTTGGGTGGTGCTTTTGAGCAGTGCTGCACTGCTGTGTCTGTTGTGAGAATTTAGCAGCGTTCGTATTTTTACACTTTATGCTAACACAATATTTCTTGCGTGGTATTATGGAGTTAAAATTGCACTGTGTGTTTTAACACACATTACAACAACCTCTTAAGGCAAAAAAGTAAATTCATGCAAATGAGTTATGGAGAGAGGAGACGTGTGCTTCATTCATTGCAGAAACCGTCACAGGGAAGCAGGCGTTTCCTTGGGGGGACTCTCGGTGCTTGCTGTGTCTCGGGAAACTTGTCCACTGGTAATAGTTAACACGTGAACACGAACACCAAAGGGTGTTATTAAAGGTATGGAGAAAGAGAATATGGTCGGCACAGCTTGCTTTCTTTGCGTTGTTACACGTGTGTCTGTAAGACGCTGGGGACACAGGTAATTCACGTTGCTTTGCCAGCATCCGAAGATTAGAATAACTGAAAAACTTTGTGCTGTTGAGTTCGGGGTGCCTTCCCTGTTCACAGCGCTGAGCTTTCTCGGGCTTTCTGGGGCCTTCCTATAAAACGCTGCAGTTGAAATCCAGTATCATTCGGTAAAATACACCGCGGATCCCTTTGCAGAATTCCCAGCGCCCTCGACCCAGTGAAGCGAGAGCTGGCGAGAGGCCGGGGCTGCTCCCGGGCCACCCCGGGGACCGACGTGTCCCCCTCCCCAGGACCGAAGGAGCCACTTGTTGCCAGCAAAATCTGTTCAGTGCAGCCCCACGAGCCCAGGTCCTGCGGGGCTCCTGCTGCTTCCCGGGGGGCATGGTTTCAGTGCTGTTTAATTAGAGGTGCTCGTTAGCGCGTGAGCATAAACCTGGGTTTTGCCAATGCTTTCTGGCTTTGGGTGTTTTTCCCCTCTGGAGCGTTGCGGTGCTTTCTGGTTTTTATTGTTAGTACGCTTGGTGCTTATGTAGCACTGTGATAAGAATTTTTAGACTGCTGCAATTTTGGCTGCCTTGAATTAAGTTGAGAGTGAGAGGGTTTTTTCCCCTGTTTCAAACTTCATAGAAGGCTGTGGATTGCAGGGGATTCTTTTGAAACTTTTAAAAATTTTTTTGCATATGGAGCTGCGTGCGAGGGATGCGTTTGGGGGACCGGCTCCCTGCATCCGGAGCTGCAGCCCCGGCACCTCCCGTGCCCGGCCAGGGGACAGCAGTGACAGCGGCAGGGCCGGTCCCCGTGCCGGGCGGGATGAACCCGCGGAGGCCGCGGTCTGGACCTGGGCTCCCGCAGCGATGCTCGCGAGGGACCGGGCTGCCCCTGCCTGCACCGCCGCCGCGGGACGGCACGGCAGGCCTGGCCTGGTGGCCTCCAGCTCCCTTTTCCGAACGCTGCCCCCTCTCCGCATGGTTTGTGTCATCCGGCAGCAGCCCTTTGAAACCCCTCCGAAGTGCTTTGTTTTACTTGGTTGCTGCTCTTCAAGTTTAATTTGAAAATAATGTCAGATTCCTTTATCCTCCCCGCTACAGTAGGAGTCCTTCCTGCCTTTTTTTTTTTATCGTGGAAGCATAAAGCATCTGCTTGCTGTAATTCTTAATGTAAAAATATAAAATATATAATATTATTAAAAAGTACTTTGAAGAAAAATTTAGTACCCATAAATCAATTAAACTAATGCATAAAAAATAATCAGTAGTCCCTGTGCCCAGAAATTCCAGGCATTTATTGTGGCTCAGGACGTGTGCTGGTGCTCGGTGCACAACGTATGCTGATATATCAGCGTATTTTTCTTCTCTCCTGTGCAGCACAGAGGATTTTGTGCTGCCTCATTTTAACTGTGAGGAGTGAGTGTATTTTTTTTCTCTCTTTTTTCCTCTCTTTTTTTTTTTTTTTTTTT
>PTEX01000011.1:3286301-3296795 GCA_003342815.1 Eudromia elegans | reverse complement strand
AAAATCTTTCAGGACAGTTTAAAGAAAAGGCACGGGGGTGCTTGTTTATTTTCTATTTTTTTTTTAAGTAACTGGTATTGCCCAAACGGGTTTCTCCAAGCGTTGCAAGGGCTTTATTTCATCAGGAGGAGGAGGAGGGTGCTGCCCCTTTAAGGGCACTCCAGGTACGCCGGGGCATTAGCAGAAGTGTTGACCAAGCAGAATGTGACGAGACAAATGTCTTCTCATTGTGTGAAGCATGAAGGCCGTGATAGATGATTTCAAACAACAAAGCGCAGCCACTGAGACAAAATTAGTGTTGTTTTAATTACCAGTGTCTGTAATGTTATCTATCCATAACTGTCTTGAAATAGACTGTCAACAGCAAGAGCAGAAAGCGACTTGAGCTGATACTTCCACGTGGTATTTCTTACCTTCCGTAAGTCACGGCCGTGTGCCTGTTTAGAAGGGCCTTGAAGCCTTCCTGGAGACGTTTGCTTAAGGCAGG
Organism: Eudromia elegans; assembly: GCA_003342815.1. Classification (NCBI taxonomy): domain Eukaryota; kingdom Metazoa; phylum Chordata; class Aves; order Tinamiformes; family Tinamidae; genus Eudromia; species Eudromia elegans. Next base: position 3,296,308 of record PTEX01000011.1, on the reverse strand, counting down.
AAGACGAGTCGTGCGCTCGGAGCGGAGGGTCTCGCTCTCCGTGCCGCTGCGGAGGGCAGCAGCCGCCGCTCCGGAACGCTGTCCGGACGCCGGGGTAACGGGTGGAGAATGGGCCGTGGGCCGACATCCTCCGCGGCGAGTTTACGTGCGCCGAGCTGTGGGTTTTGTCAGGCACAAATAGCGCCGTGACACTAACAGCGAGGAAGGCTCTTTATTCCCGAACCATCCTTGAGCCGAGCTGGGCCGTTCGTCATGTGTTAGTAAGTGTGTATATTGGGAGGATGAAGTGTCTCTTACTTTCTGGGCTCGCGAGAGATGAAAGATAGGGCAGCTTCTGAAAATGGTCTGTATGGCACATGCTACAAATGAGCAGGGAAAGCAATCGAGCTAATAGATTACAGTAATTATCCAATCTTTGGCTAGTTTGTATTGGCAAACTATAAATACAGTACACATTAGAACAAGGTGCTTACAGAATGTACATGAAAGGTCAATGTAATTTGCAAGTCGCTAGTCATTAGAATATGCTAAAAACCATTGCTTCGGGGCTCAGATTTTAATGATGAATACATTGATTATTAAGTAGCAGAGGAAAAATGTAGCAGAGCTACTGTAGTGTAATGATAGGTCGCTTTATTTTGGGGAGGAAATCAACTAAGCCTCAGAAAGCATGCATTGAGAAATATAATTGCAGCGAGGAAAATTCCTCAGAGGAGCTTGGCACATATTAAAAGCAAAAACTTGAGACATGTTTGTGATAAGATTACTAATAAATCTCTGGTAAGTCTTAGACTCCTGACAATAACACAGCAACAGAGCACTTCATCTTCCCCATGCTTTAGAATTTAAGATCAGTCACAAACAATCTAAATTACGACTGATACTAGGCAGATGCAGTGCTGCGCTGTGGTGCTCGTCATAAATCTCCCGTTCCTTATATGCAAATTAAACTCCATTTTAAAAGATGATTTTTCACGTGGCCATCTCCTCGACGTGTGGAACGGTGGCGATTCCGGGCGCTGGGAGCCCCGAGGGCTGCACCGGGACGTGAGTGCACGGGCGGTTCCAATGCTCACAGTGCCCGCCCGCAGCTCCACCGTGGCCTGATCTCCTCCTGCCGCTGCCTGGGCAGCTGCTCCTGGACCCCGAAGCTCTCCTGGCTTGCGTCAAACCTTCGGGGGTCTCTAACTCTCGCAGCAGTGGAGCAGAACAGAGCCGAGCGGGGCAGACCAACGTGTTCGTCTTCATCAGCAGGCAAACAAACCCCCTCTCTCCAGCGTCCGTTTTGACGGGAGGTTGGAGCTCCTCGGCGATTTTGTCTCCCTTGAGGATTCTGTGAGGTGTGTGCGAGCGCTGCACACTCGGACACGCGCGCCGAGTTGCACGAGGGAGAGGAAAGACCGTGCATTTAAATAATTGCTGCACAGGTGCTATCCAAATAGACCTCGTCTGGTGGAAACAGGTCTGGTGTAAAAGAAGGTTTGTCCCCATACAAAGAGAAGAGGAGGAAAGTGTGATAATAACTGTTAATGGTCGTGAAAGGGAATTCATAGAAAAGTTCATGAAAAGGCATTTAAAATGTTTCGATAACTCTCAGCTGGGGTACTGTAACAAGGGGAAATGAATAATAGGAAAGTAAAAGCTTTGGAGTTTTTCCCAGTGAATTTGTTCCTATCAAAACTGATCTCACTCTTGGCATGTTTGATAAGTGTTCCTCAAAATTAACACGCTAAGTTGAAACAAGCTTATGTGGACAGTGTTAGAAACCGGGAGAGAACGGGCAGGACTGGGAGCACTTAGTGGGACATTAATCAGATGGGCCAGTTCCTTGTCACTAGAACTCACTCTTGTGCCTTTGACACCGCTGGCTTCCATCACTTCGAATTCTCATCTGCTAAGATGGTTTTCCCTGTGAATAACAGGCCATATTGGAGTCAACGTTTCAAGATTTCATTCTTTTTTAATCCCAAAGAATTGCTGTCTTCAAGTCATGACTTTAGAGCTTCAGTTTGTGATAGCTGCAAGTTAGGAAACTTCTTAAAGACTAAGAAATGGGAAGTGTTCATTTTGAAAATGCAGACGTAATGCTGGAAGGAATTAGAACAGTTTCTAACTAGCAAATGTAAGATCAAGATCCCAGTGGAGGTGTTTGTGCTTTCAGGTTGGGTTGTACCTGTAGAGGTTCCACAGGCTGCGATAGCCTTGATTGCTTTTCCACTTTTTCATTGGAAGTTGCTGGCAAATCACTGTTTCAGAAGCAGCTCCTTGTGCTGAGGGAAGGTAGGATTTTCTCCCTTAACGCTGCTGTGGAAAGCGAATGCAGATTGATGTCGCAGGTGACTCTGCTGTCGAGCAACTGGATGAGTTGGGTGCTTGGTGTTTCGGCCACAGAGAACTTCCCATGTGATGGAAAATGCCAAGAGGTTTTAGTTGCTTTATCTTCCCTGTTGAAACAGCTACCGTGCTATGTAGTGCAATGAGGAGAATTCATCAGAACACGCGTTAATGGGCAACGCTATGCAAGGGCAGGGATATAAATATATTTTACAGTTCTCAGCTTCCTATCGTAAGAATAGTTCATGAGTGAATGTAAATTTATAACAGGTGCTTATCAAACGTGAACATGCTTGCAAATCAGAAACAAACTTTGGGGCTATAAACGTATTTCAATGATAGTTCATGCAAGGAATATGTTGGATACTAAGAAATAACGTTCTCTTTTAGTTTCTACACGAAGTAGGTTGTGATAGTATATAGATAGTATGTGGAGAATGACAGCATTTGCAAGTCGTATCACGTATGAAAATCTATAATCCTCTAATCAGAATGCTTATTAGCAGGCATATTATAATGTAAAATATTATAACATATTTATAAAACAAGAAAGAAGCAATATCTAGCATAATGGAAAGTGTAATACGGAGAAAGTACAATTAAATTTGTAGATTTTACTGCTTTGGTCCATATGCTTGTGTGAAACACTGGCTGTCACTCCTCTGTGCTATGCATATTTTTGAAACGGTTGATAAAAATGTATAAGTGTGTCAATACCTTGATAGGCGTTTAAAAAATAAATACCTTTCTTGGGCGTCTGAGAGTAAGTTCTGAAACCAGCTGTGACTTGTGCACGTGTCCTGGTTTGGAATATTCTATTCCTACAGTAGAACCCTATAAAATCTTTTGGGTTTGACTGTAAGATGCACTTGTACAGACAGTAATTGGCCTGTTACAGAGATATTAATTAACATGTTAGAAATGTTTTCTTTATTAATGAGAAATTCACACATACTATTTAAATTAATTTGTATAGTTTAAAATTAATTTATTGTGGCCTTCGATGACCTCAAATCTACTAAGACAAAGCTGGAGTATTGTACTAACTGTTAAGCCATTCATTAAACATTTTATGCAAATACTGTTTGTTTATAAACAAATTAACTGCAAGGATTTTCAAAACAGGTGCTGTGTTGTGAATGCGTACTAAATGATGTGGTACTGAAAGAATTAATTAGACCTTCAGATGTAATTAGTTGCAATAATTTGCGTGATTAGCGGCTTGGTTAAGAAGTAAGACACACACATTGTAATGCATGGAAGAGTCACTGCAGTAGCTTTGTCTTTCACACGGTGAAGATGAGATTTCCTCATGTTTAGGAGATTTTTCAAAAAATTGCTGACATTGCTGGAGTTAATTGCCAAGTATCCTGTAGGGGGTAGCTCCTTTTTTCCCTTTCCCCTTGGCTCGTTGCAATGCATATGCATTGGAAGCAAAACCATTTTTTGCACCTCAATGAATTTTTAAAACAGGAGGCTGTTAACCCTAGATCTTCAAGTCTCCAGAGAAGGAACTGATACTTAACATGGTCAGGGTTAAAAGATAGGCTATGATAAGCTGTACGAAACAGGGCCAGTGTCTCAAGATCAGTTATAAATATTCAAGTAATTTTTTTCCCTCCCTTGCAATCATAGCTCTGATTTTCCTCCTCACGTATCCAGCAATGCAACGAACCATTGCGCGTGCATGGAGAATGCTTTTGAAACTGGCACTAGTCAAAATTGATTAAAAAAACAAGTTATGATTACTGATACTTAATTTATGATGATGGTATTCCCAGTTATGATAAATGCACAATACCTTTGTGACTTGCTAGAGAGCTTTTTCATCTTGATAATGCCTTGATTCCCAGTGACAGTGTTAGAGAGGGGGTTTGAAATGAATTAATATAGAGAGTTTCTTGATTTTTGTTTTAGCTGCTTGAAAGGGTGGGTTGACACTAAGCCACAACAGACCCACTTTATATGGTCACTGATTGAAGCCTCTCTTGCATTGCTTTTTTAAGGGAAAAGATTAAAGATTTGGTGCCGTGAGGCATCAAGAACACACCAATATGAAAGTGACACACTCTTTAACAGAGTTTATTACTGTGACAGTATCCTTTGAATATCCCTAGAAGCACACGTGGGGGGGATTGCCCAAGTATTTTGAAATAACGTGTTCTCCGTGAATCACTTTGTCAGCTAAAAACCAGGAAGTTTCTAGAAAAAGTTGAGTGCAGAATCAAAAGGAGGAAGGGGAAATTCCCTGCGTGGGTTATCAGTAAGTGGGTGTATTCGGTCGGTGGTGTGGATGATGCAAGGCGCTGAGGGGCCTCTCGGAGTTAACGCGCTTGAGGACGGTGAATGCTGGAGGCGAACCGGAGGTGTGTGTAAATTCACATCCTCCAGGACCTGCATTTATGAAGTCCCTCTTCAGAATGAGCCTCATTTCATCAGATTCAACTGCAGCAGCTCATAAGGCTGTAGGGGCTGCAGGGGAGTCTCGTTTTGTCTCCTGTTGATTTGGCTGGGGGGAAATGGCTGCGCTGACACTTGTCTGTTTGCTGCAGAAATGTCATATGAGAATTTAGGGTAGCTCTGGGCCTGGGGTAGAAATAAGGGTAGAGAAACCAGGTCTTCCAAAATAGCTGCTGTGTTACAGGCTGCTAAGCGTATTGGACGCGAGCCGTAAGTGGAGGGGATGAGCTTGTCCAGAGGCCAAGCCGTGCTGCAGGTGCTGAACGGTCTCCGTGCTTCCGAGGCTCAGCCACAGGAGCTGTTCTGCTCATGGTGGCTACGGTGCTCCAGATGTGCCGTGGAGGCACAGCAGAAGGTCTGTGGTTAGGCGGTGAATGAGGTGACATTGTGTTTGGGTTAGTGGCTGGGAAGTATTGCTGGGCCCACATGCAGGGGAGAGTAAAACAGAGGCTTTTTGATTGAATAGTGCATGTGAAATGCAATTTGTGCAAGACAGGGACAGAACATAAAGGCAGTTCTGGTGTTCTAGAGCAGAATGGCTATTTGCAGTCCTAACTTTTTTTTTATTTTTTAAAGAGGGTTTAGAAGGGATATAGAATAAAATAAATATTAAAAACGACAAAAGGAGAACAAAAAGCATCATTAACTGCTGCACAGCTGCTATGTGTCTGCTGTCGCGGGGATTACCCTTAATTACTATGGATGAAGTTTGCTATCATTGGTTCTTTGGATGCTTCACAATTGGTTTATTTTCAAAGCGGTTCTTCTTTCTATATATGTTTTAATAGAATGTGCAGCTGTTAAAGTTTCAAGGAAAGAAATCATTGTTTCAGGCCTGAGGAGACTGAAGATCAGTTGACAGAGCTAACAGAGGGATCCACTTGAATGAATGTTTCTTTCTGTAGTCTGTTTAATTCTGTTCTTACATTCTAGCTGTGATGTTTGCAAAGTAGTCTTTAAAATGGGCTCTTCTGTATTGTATTGTATTGAACAAAATTAACATTTGTATGTCATCAGTAGCTGCAATGCAGAGCTCAAAGCAATGAAGGATAGCAAGTCAAAGAATATGGGAAATTTGATCAGAATGAATAAGCTGTGGAAGGTTTTAAGGGTGGCCATAGCTTGCTCATTGATTTATTTGTATTCTTTCTTGCAGCAAAAAAAGCTAATTCCATGGGATGTTTAGAAAATAGGTTTTAAATCAGAAAATAAAAAGATGTTTGCCAAAACCCCTTAATTTTATGTAGCATAATCTGGAGACTTTTCCACTTATCTTTTTTGCCCCATTTCAAGAAGAGGGCACAACAGTGAGTAGGTGGACGTTGAGAGAACGGCCCTCTAATGAATTTGTGTTCCGGTGGTTATGCTGCAGGATCAGGAGGTTATTCATAACTTGTTGTTTTATCTGCAGGGCCTCTGCAGCGGGGCAGAGTCCAGCCTGCCAGGCTGTGCATGCCGTGCCAAGCAGGTTATTGCTTAGTGCTGCCCTCCGACTTGTGCACGTAATGCTTTTTTCTCTGTTTTCTGTTTTTCTGCTGCTTTCAGTGAAGTGGTTTGGTATTTGCCGTGTGTTTGTGAGCCCCAGCCGCTCAGCTGAGCCCGTCTCCGCACTGTGTGGTGCTGCCGCCGGATGGTTTCTGGTCTGCGAGGCTCCCTTGCATCTTCCCGGTGTTCGGCTCTTGCTTCAGGGGCTTGCCCTCTTGTTTGTCCCCATCCTCTGAACATCCCGCCTGCTGCTCTGTCACCCGTGTCGGCAGTGCTGAGGAGTGCTTTTGCATAAAAACCAAACCAGAAACCCCACCTGACCCTTTTACATGGGGAAAAACGAGTGATGGAGACATCTGACATGAACGACTTGACCTGCTGGTCCTCGTGCACATCTAGCCCATAGCCTAGTCCAGGGAAGGAGGCTTTCTGTTGCAGTCATCTGGGATTGCAGTGATCAAGTTAACTGATTAGTTGCCTTTAGTCAACAGGTATCAGGAAAAAATGGAAATCCGAAGGGGTATGGTAGTTTATTGGCATCAGCAGAGGAAATCTGGGGTTGGAGAAGTTTGTGTTGTGTTTCTGAGTGTGTTCCTCCTCGTGCAGCTTTTTGCAGTTGGTTGTCACCGAGGGGGTTGTGTCATTTCCTCACTGCTTCTGTTGTTCAGCTCTGCTGGGTGAAGAGGAGGGAAACACCCAAACAGTGTTTTGGGCTTTTTACGGATGTTTTTCATCTAAAATTTGCAATTATTTTGCTTGCTTTCATCCTTTGCTTAAATGCACCAACTGGAAGTGATTTCCTACATAATTTCAGTTGGAATAAAGGTGCCTTTCTTTTGACAAACGAGCTAATTGCAGGGTATGTGTCCACCACTCCTCTTCCTTGCACTTCTCCTGAAAAAGCTGCCAAAAATTTCGAGTGCTGGGTCGAAGACTGATGCTTAGTGTCTGCTGGGGGGCCGCTGTGCCTCTGGTTTGTGTAGGAGGCTGACGGGGATTGGAGCAGCGCTGCAGTTGTCCAGAGGTCAGATGCGGATCAATCCAAACTTTGTGGTTTAAATACATATATGGTAAATAAAGCAACTTAGTTGAGGCCCCGTCACTGATAAAACCCATGTACTGCAGAGAAAATCATGCTCAATTAAAGGAAAAACAAGGAGAAGTATCATATTCTTCAGGGGGAATTTGGGAGCAAAAGGAAAGTGCTGTAATTGGAGTTTAGCCAATCCACTGCTGAACAATATTTATTGTGAAAAATATATTGTCAACATTTGAATATTTATGATAATGATACTAATGATTAAAAGAACTATGGAAATGTTTAATGAGCTGAAGTCATCCCATCCGCAGTTTTATGTCTCCCTGCAAGGTTGGCGCTGTCAGCAGCACTAGCGGTGCCGCATTTGTTTGCGTAATGAGGTTTAGTTCAACTCAAATACGGGATAAATAGTCCCGAGATTTTGATTAAGTCCTGACCAGGTCAACCAGAGTGAGGAGGAGAGCAAGCCTGAGCTATTATGACTCCAGCTTTTTTTGTTCTTAATTAATGTGGGTGTTTTTGATGTACGTTTTGAGCTGATACGTGGCAGAGTATTTAGAAAAGAACCTGTTGTTTGATGAAGTAGCTGCAGGTTTTTCCTACATGTGCCAAAGCAAACTTCTGATAGATATTTTTTTTTTTTTTTTTTTTTTTTGTTTCAAAATGTCTATATTATCATAAATAAAATATGTTTTTGTGGAAAGAAAGGTAGACATAAATTCAGGTTTCATGTTAACCGTGTTTAATCTCATTGCTGACTTTGGGATTGAAACCTGAGTCAACAGGTTATTTCCTGTGCTATGGTCATCCCTTCCTATTCTTCTACGTTGGGTTTGATAGTGCCAGAGCTACCAAATTATCACAACACTTTTGTTCTGGTAGTGTTATGCTCAAAATTAGAGTATATATGTTCCACTTACGGACATTTTACATTCAAATGACTTTTTTATTGCAATAAATATTTGTATCTTAGAAATAGAGTGTTTGCCATCACGGAGATCATAACTTTTGTGCACTGAATTCACTTCAGATGATAGAGAAATTATAGGCTACAATATGTGATCAAACAGCAATATGGAAAGCTTAAATAGAATGCGCCCTAAGGACAAAGGCTGGTTAGGACTATAGGGGATAGAATAAATGGAAGTTTTAGTAAAGCTATCTCTGATTCCAACAGATAAATTATGCTCTGCCTTTTTTGTATCTCTTTGGGACTGTACTACATAAATTATGACCAAATATAATTTAGGCTTTCAGCCTATATTTCTGAACATCCATCTTGTACATTTTAAGTACAAAATTACCATTTTGCAGAAGTATAAAATTGAGACAAATTTTTTTCATCTGTGCATTTAACTTCGGCATACTTTATAGCAGCTGAAGGGTTAGAGAGGACCTCATTACTATCCAGAGGGTGATGTTAGCCAGATGATTGTATAACTGTGTTAAGATCTATATAAATGTGAATAAAGTTTGGGGGACAGAAGAGTTTAGAATTAATGTAGTTCAGAAAAGGGATGAACTCTACCTTTAAATCATAAGCAAAATGTTGTTCTGGATTTAAGAAAAAACACATTTTTTTTGTAATCCAGAATCTTTGTTATCAATTACATTAAGTCACGTATAGAATTGCATATTAAAATGCCGTTCTGTCCTGGAGCCGCGTGGACTTGGGCGTGTGCGAAGCCCTCGGGGCAGGGGCCTTCGGCACCTTCTCGGGAGCTCCCGGTTCGTGCTCGGTGTCCCTGTGTCCGTACGATGTGGCGGGAGATCCTCGGAGCCCTGCTGTCCGTGGCCCAAGCGCTGCATGCGCTCAGCTCCGAGCTGTATGCTGCGTTCCTCCGTTACCGTATGGGATGGTGTAACGCTAGCTGGGCTCCCAGAATGGGCAGTAACCACGCGGGGCTGCTTTGCGTGGGTGTGGATGCAACTTCCACAGGGGACGGGCTGTGGGAAGAGGACGGAACGAGAAGTAAGACGGAAAACTCCCAACAAATGTATTTTTTTGACAAGCAAGCACAACCTAAAACTGACCCAAGATAGCTTTAAATAACACGCCAATAGTTTACAGTGATATTAGCAGCGATTTTTCCATTCGTAATAATGGTGGGCAATCCTTGTGGGCTTGATGCAACCCTTCCTGTCCTAACATTAAGAAATACCTAACACTGGTGCAGATGGGGAAAACTGTGTCTGCACTATGCGAGGCTGGAAGTCCGAAGTTCTGGTTAGCAAGCTCAATAGATTTATCTCCATTCTGTGCACATCATGGCTTTGAGAATTCAATGTAAACTTTCGTCATGTGTGAAAATGCAAATAGAGAAAATGTCCATTGTACAAGTCCAATGAATAATGTGTTGTAGAAGAAAATCCCTCCCCAGTACAATAGGGCAGTTTTTTCTCTGTTACGGATTTCCTATCCATTGGGTTGGCAATGCTAACACGTGCAGTGTTTTGCCATTATAATGTTTACCTTTTTCCTTAATTGATATTCCATTTAGAGCCACTAGCATTCACTGTGCTGCTGGCTTTCTCTGCTTTTTTTGCAATAAGTAGAGGGAAGACAAACTTAGGCAGTAATGCTAATTGCTTATAAAGATTTTAATGGCAATCACTTTAACTGATGGCAGAGATTAGTCTAGTATCGCAGACACCATCAAAGGCAGCACCAATAACTTGTCACTGAACC
>PTEX01000011.1:3178801-3281301 GCA_003342815.1 Eudromia elegans | reverse complement strand
GAAGTCAGGAATCCAGATGAAAATGTGGGTGGAAATGCTGGGAACCTCAAAGTCAGCAAGACTGTTGATGACTGCAGGCACAGAATTTAAGCTTGGCATTTTTTTTCCGGTTAGAAAATGTAATTTATGTAGCTAAAAGTTTTGTTTATGCTGAAACTTCATGGTGCACAAAAGCAGCTGTGCGTGTAGGAGGCTGCATCCCCCTTGTCCTCAAGATATAAAATCTGCGGGTTTTGTGCCAAAGAGGGCAGGAGCAAGCGGGGCGGGCAGGGAAGGGAAAGGGGTAGAGTGCCGAGTACGTCTCGTGCGTCCAGTTGTGATGTTGAAACCACTCCAGCTTGGAAAGTAAAGGGGGTGAGGTGACGTGGATGACCATAAGGACACTAGTGTTAGGCCCAGTTTTTTGCGGGGCTGAGCAAGGCAAAAGCAGAGCTGGTTCTGTGAAAAAAAATCATTTCAGGAACGAATGCATTGACAAGTTGGAAGATTTGCCCTAGCCTGCACTACTTTGACAATATAAAGGCACTAAAAAAAGAATGTCCGGGATACTCACAGTGTATTTGAGCAGATGCCCTCCACGTGTTTACGTTTGTCTTTATGTAAAGTGAAAGCCCAAATTGGAAGCTTCCACATTGTCACTGACTCCTGTTGTTCTGTGGCCTGCTATCAAGTTACCATCCCCATGGAAAGTACTCAGCAAGGTGAGTCAAGAAAGGTTTAGCCCTTTCAAGTGCAGTTTTGTTGCAGTGTCATTTTTCTGAGGTCTGTAAACTCGATCCTCAGCCCTTTATTTCATTCAACTCTTGGGTCATGTTTTATAAAAGCATAATTGGTGAAATAATAATGGCAAGTCTTGCAACCAAATAAAAATTGAAAATCGTACATTGTTAGAGATTTGCATAGCCCAGTGGTCTGTAGCCCTAAAATAAAGGTGCGTGGTGCTGCTTAAACTGTCCCAAATATTGAAGTCTGCCACCAGTATCTGTGTGTGGCTTTAGGTGAGGCTGGTTTCCATCCAGAAGAGCAGTAGGAGGCACTGGGGAATATTGGGACATCTCGGGTGAAAGCCTCTGCTTACGGATGGGAAATGGATGGAGCAGCTGGAGGTTCCCATGTTTTTTTTTTTGCTTGCCTCCCTCCTAATTGAGGTGAAAATGAAATGCTTTTGGGCTCCCCGCACTGGTCACGGCGGGCACGTGAGCGAGCTGCACGTGCACCGAGCGCGGCGGCCGGCCGGGCTCCCCGCCGTCGCCGGGGCCCCGCGGGCCTCTCGCGGGCACGGGGCGCTTGGCCCTCCCTGCAGCCCCTGCGCGGGGCTGGGGAGCTGCAGAGTCCCGTTCTGCACGTGCTGACTGAGCCGGGGATCCTGGCCCTTCATGGCCAGAAGGGGAGGGTTTGATGGCACCAGGGCTGGAGTTCATCATTTCCTCCCTCGCTGCTCTGCATCCCTTCCTCTAAAATGACAGCCAGTTTGGAGAGGTGTTTTCTGTCTTTTTTCCAATATATGAACTAAAGTGTATTGTTTTCAAATGTGCATAGTGTTAACTTCTCATGGGGCACATAGGAAATTCCAGGTAAGTGGGAGTCGTGCCTGGTAGGGGGATAAAAGTTCTCTCTTCTGCCTTAAAATGGAATTATTGTGCCATCTAATTTGTTGTTTTCCCTATTTCTTACAAAGAAAAAGAAAATTGCGTGACAAAGGTTAATATAACAATCTTCTCTTATTACAATGATTTATGTAGGCTGAGCATTAACAGCAGAATGTCATCCAGCTCTCCTTTAATTTGCAGACATCTGGATTTCTCTTTGTTGGGCGCTCCGTGGTAGGTGACAGAGCTGCGCTCCGGGAAGGAGAGTGCTGTCACTCAGAGCCCCGGCACCAGCGGCACCCGCCTCGGGGCTGGTACCTCCGGCAAGTCCGCGGACCTCAAAAACAGAGCTCCGTTTTTATCCCAACGATCCTCGCTAATGAAGTACATTTCATTATTATATTATATGCATCTTAAAAATGCTCTGATCCTATAGTATGTCAAATGACTGGCGATAGTAGATAAAACAACCTGAATGTGGGTTCTCCTGCAATTTTAATTCGGAGATGTCGGTGCTGCAATTTGCAGTGATTACGGCTCAAAGCAGCCAGTTTTGTTTCGTTCTGTAATGCAAGATATAATTTATGTTTTAGAAACGTTTGAAACGTGGAGGGCAGGGTAGTTTAAGTAAAATGCATTTTGACATGTTTGAATCAATTGTAATGAGAGATTTTTATTTTATTGGTGTTTTAACCCAGAATGATCTTGGTGCTGTGCAAAGGTACAGCTTGCAAAAACAGTATTTCATTGTACTGGAGATCGCTGCTCCCTGTGTGGATCAGCCACCTCTGACATGAGATGCACATTTCAAACAATACCCTTCAATTGCAAGTGATCATTTAGCAAAAGAAATGTATATGAAAAGTCAAGTAAGAATTTAGACTTGCACTGAATAATTCCGAGCTGGAGGTTAACCACAGAACGATGCTCACGGAGGCCACTGAATCCGCCCTAGTGCTTTTAGCACCTTCAGTCCCGCTCCCAGCTCCTGTCGAGACCCCTAGATTCGCTTGCTGCTTCTCTGCCTTGCTGATGAGGTTCTGGCAAGACCTTAGCTTGTAAATAGGGGGGAAAAAAAGCATGCATTATTGAGAGGGTTGTGTTGGTTCTTGAGGCTGGAGAACGTCTTCTGTGTCAGCTGCCCTAGGAACCGGCAAAGGAATTAGGCTGCGTGCCCTAGGATTTTCTGCGAGATGGAAGAGACAATTAAAGGAAGTTATTTGTCCTAGTCGTTTTTCCTGGATAATGCAGACAAGTGGGTCTTATTTTGCAGTTCTTTGTTTTTTGTTTTTGCTCTGTTTTTGATGTAGCCTGTGGTTATGTGTTAAGTTTTTCTGCTGACAAAGTATAATAGAGATTTGAAGCAGAGGAACTTTCAACAAGTCCAGCGGCTTTTAAATATGTCTTAGAGTGGAATCCATTTATATTTTGTTGATGCATGAGCACAGTTGGTTTTTAGTACAGCGACAGTCCATCTGTGTAGTTTTGGATTCATGGTTCAGTTTTCCTCCAGAATAGAATAGGAATAATAAATATACCTTTTTCTTCAGCAAAATGGTCTCCAGTGACATCTCAGACTTTTAATAGAAGAAATTTCCTTTCAAATTTGCAGGATGCAACTTGTAACCCTTCCCGCTTGGAGAGGGGTGTTGGTGCCAGAGCCTGCTCCGGCCTCCCGTGCCCCGGTGGCCGCCTTCCCTGCTGCCTGGTCCCAGCGGATCATGGCCTTTCCCTTGCATCCCGAGGCTCTTCTCGGGCTGAGAGCCCCCAGGGGCTGCTGGGCAGCCAGTGGGGTCTTCCCCACTGTGGTGGCTCCAAGGCGATGGATCTGCATGGGTGTTTTCTCCTGCTTGCTGGAATAGCTGCTGCCTTGGTTTCATTCTCATAATACTGTTTTTTTCCCCTCACATCTGAAGAGTGACCATAAGTTTCAGCAAAGCAAAGGCAGCTTGACTTGCTTTCTTGGAGCAATGCTTCTAATTTTGGTTGGAATCAATTGGAGAAATAGGATTGTAGGATTGTTCACCTTCTCTACTCAGGTGAAAATGCTGCTTTTAAACTCTTGAGAAAAAGACTGTTGCTTCCTTGCAAATAATAATAATGAAGAGCACAGGTAGAGAAATAGAGAAATAGAGAAAAGCCTTTTTTTTGTTGCTGTGCTTCGTGTTTTGATGTCATCTGTTTTTAAGAGAGGGTCTAAACTATTCACCTAGTAAAGGTAGTTACCAGACATGTATTTTAGGCTGTAACTGAAATGGTAAATCAGAGCATGAGAAAAGAGCACACGCTCTTCTTTTGTTTGAAATAAAATGATTGTTCCAGGACATATGTTTCATATGTAGTTAATCTGTGCAGTTGGCTACTGTTTGTTATTGAACACCCATGTGTGATTGTAAGCATACGGCTCGATTAGTCAAATAAACATTATTTTGCTCCTGTACAGAACTTACTTTTCTATCCATTTTATAGAAAAAAATAGAAAATGGCTAAATTCACTTGGTTTTGCAAATGAAGGTAAGTAATTCCTATTCAGTTCTATTCAGCACCAGGATTTGCACAAATAAACTTAGGTGGAGTGTTTTAGCTCCCCCTCACCTTAAGTATATAGTTCTTTGCTTATTAATTACTTGACAGGAAATTCTGCTGACTGATAATAGCCCCATTTTAAGAAAAAATGAAAGCTGAAATATTTGTTTGGAGGGTGCTGGAAAGAAATGAGAAGTAGATTTGGGTATTAAAACCTGACCAGCCTGGCTCTCCCTCCCACCCTGTATTATAGTAAAATAAGGCCCCTTGCAGCGGAATGTCGTGTTGCAGCGAGAGTGTGATTCCTTTAGTAATTAATAGAATTTAGGCTCCAGCATAGTCAGTTTTGATTAAGCAAACATTAAATTAATTCAATCTGCAAACACTTAACTCTGTTAGAGCTATTGAGGGGCGAAAGCAGGTGGATGGACGGCAGAAGGCATCTTCATTGGATTGCTAGCCACCTCGGAGTAGTTAACAGTCAGATCAATACAGCTCCTAGAGCTATAATAAAATGGCTTCGACAAGCTCATCTGTGGCTGAGAACACAGTATACACATTGATTTCCTGGCCTGATATAACCCATTTACCTATTCAGCTAGTCCGTTAAGGAAGGTGCAAGGCTACAAAGGCCCAAGGGAGCAATGATGCCTGTAAGTAGGTTAGCAAATACTTGGAAATGTCTTAATTTGTTTTACAGTTACTACTTCAGGGAGATTCATTTTTTTTTCTTTTTTAAGAAAAAGGCCTATAGGTAATTTCCTACTCTTTTGTAGTGGTTTGATTTTAGGAAATATATAGTATTTGGTGCTCAGTTTCAGTCTTGATAGAGTATGCAGCAACCTGTATTAATTCGGGATTTTTGAAAATTTGTGAACCCCCCAAAATCTGACTTAATGTCCTGCCGGGTCTGAAAAGGAAACATGATAAAAAGGTGCCAAGCCCAAACTTCACCACTGTCTGCCATCCTGGGCTTTTTTGATTCACTTGGGTTGTTTTCTTGGGTCCGTTAAAGAAAAAGCTATTGAAAATGGTTTTTATCTGCCAGGATACATGGATAAAGGCTGGATTTTGCATCCCCTTTCTCAGCTTTGCCGTGTTTGCTGTGGGTTTCTGAGGACCGGGACCCTGGGAAGGGGAGCGTGGTCCGGCCGAGCTGCCCACGCGTCCCGGGGAGAGCTGTATTGAAGGGACAGGGTGGCGAGGCTGCTGATGGGCGGTTATTAGGTTCAGATAAACTGTAATCTTAAGTCATCTCATGAGCATGCTAATTACACAATGACATTACCTCCACAGAGCGCCTCCGCTTTGTTGGCGCGTTCCGCAAGGTCCTTTATTAACGCTGCAAGAAAGGACTTCCTCTCATTAGATGGTTATGCAAAACTATAATTATACTTGCCTGTGAAAAACGGGCGAGTTATGAAAGGCTTCTTGAGGGCTTTACTTTTTTTCCCCCTTGCAGATTATAATCACTCTTCTGGTGTAGCGAGGGTGACACAATTTAAAGTAAAAAATTTGTTTCCATCTGAGCTTTAGAATTCAGTAATCTCTTTATCTTTCTGCTAAGATAACTATTATCTGTGTTATTGTAGCATTAAAATAAAAAAAGCATTCTGTGATAACTCGGGGAGCATATGTAATTTTGAATGGAAATTTGGGTGCTGTCACCGAGGAGCAAATTAGCAGTAAATGACTCAAATTACCGTTGTTTTTAATATAAACAGAAAATATTTTGGATGTAATAATTACTAGTCCCCTCAACTAATGTATTTTCCTAGAAACTCGCCCCCCGCCTCGTGTGCCTCTGCATTTTGAGGTTTGTAGCTGGGATGTAGCACCGTTGTGAACGCTCTGCAGTTGGTTGTGTGGACGATATTCCCAACACCCAGCGCCGTGCCCAGGAATAACGGCAGGAAAAAAAAGCAGGAAACCAGAGCTCTGTGTTTCACAGTTCATTCCATATGGTCTTTAAATCCTTGGAACTTTACCTCTTATGTAATCCATCTCCTTTTCTCCAGTATGTTTTTAAATTAAATGTAAAACAGAAGTCACGGATGCACAAAAGAAAGATAACAGCAGCAATGGTTGGGAAGAGAAGTTTGTGAAGCCCTTTCCCAAAGCTGTATTTTATTTATATTTTGTATTTACCTGGACGTGCTAGTTGAGAATTTAATGTTCTGTGTGTGCATCTCGGGTGGAAGCAGTAGCAGCCGGGGAGGGAAGTGCTCCTGTTTCTATTCTGCTGGTGTGTAGGCATTTTAATGGCTTTTTTCTTTATCTCCATGAATTCTGAACCTGGTCTGCTTGCTAATGTTCTATTTCCTTAAGGTCTTTCTTATTTTTTTTGCATCTAAGAGGTTTAATGCTACCAAATTTCAACGCTGAGCTGCAGCACTTTGGCAGAGCGGTTTTGTCTGTGTTAATGGCGTGAACCAGCAGCTCGGCCTCTGCTTTGGTTGTGCTGCGAGAGGGAATGGTGCTGGGCAGAGCGCCCGGCAGCGCTCCGGGCAAGGGGAAGGTGCGGCGTGCCCCGGGGACTCCCGGGTGCTCCGCGTCCTTCGGGCACCCCATGAAGGGCCGGTGGGACGGAGGAAACGTGCCCGGTTGGAGGCCTGGCCGCGGGCGGTGACACCGCTGCGCAGTGCGGGTGGGAGGATGCGCTGTGGGAAGCTTGCTTTAGGAGGGATCGGGATAGTGATGCTGTGAAAACTGGAAGCAGGAGGTGGGAGACTTGCTTGTGGGAGACCTTTGGCCAGCATTAGTGATGAATGGAAGTCAAGAGCATGGTGAATGCCTTGGGGAACGAGGCAGAAGAGAGCGGCAAGAAGCGCTGGGATGCTCCCCTGGCAGCTCGGCCAGCCCTCGGACAGGGGCCCGTGTTGGCACCACGAGCCGCTCCGCCCTTTCCTGTGAGGTCTCATGCAGCCGTTAGCACAGGTTCCTTTTGCGCTCCCACAAGAAGCATTTAGTTTCCTGGGATGCAGCGTGAGGCCGGATCACGTTTTCCGCAACATATGGATTAACGTTCTCCAGTGTCAGTGGCAATAGACCACAGTTTATTTCAAGTGAGTTCGAAGACTCTGGGAGACAAGATGGGATATGACACGGAACACTGATCCCGCTGTGGCCTCGAGCAGGCGCGGAGGTTGTGCACCAAGCGGGTGCCTCGCTAAGGGCAACCGGAGCAGCGCTGGCACGGACCTAATAGGCGGGAAAGGGAAAGCGGGAGCGGCCCTCGTGGCGAGCAGACCCCGAGGGCAATTCCCACGGAGGACTCGGAGCGAGCAAGTCCTGTGGAAAGGAGCGGGAGGTACCAGGGAGCCGGGAGCACGGGGCAGACGAGCGGGACTTTGATCATGACTGCCGTGCCTCTACAGCGCTTGGGTGGGGAGCGCATAGCTTGTCTTAAAATACGTATATTTGTGTATATATATATCTGTATTAGGGGTGGAGAGAATGAAAAAATGTACAAAAAAAGGTTGAGTTTTGGATGCATTCGTTTGTTAAATGTGTGCAACTCATTTTATCCGGGAGCATTAAGTTAAAACTTCAGTGAAAGTGAAACGCTTGAAATCAGGCACTCGTGCCTGCCTTTTGTGCCTTCTCTTGTGTATCTTGTAATCTGTTCTTTTGTTTTGTTTTTGATTTTTATTTCTGTTTTGTTGTTAGTTGTTGCTGTCATTCTTGCGTTTTTGATGGAAAATTCTGTTGTTTTCCAGCCTGGGAGTTTCAGAGCATCAACATAATGTGGGATAACAAATAGCAAAATATCTGTCTGCTCTCTGATGAAATTGCTGCATTATAAGGAATCTCGGGAGTTTTCTCTCTATAGTGAAGTTGAGGCAGTCTTTGAGCAATGGTGCTGTTGGACATAGTAGGGTTTTGCCTTATCCTGAGAGGCAGAGGATGTCCCAGGTTGTGCTTCACGTGGGTGGGTTATGATGGGGGACATAGGCCCAAGCTCCACACGTTGATGCTACGTCTTGCTTTGCAGTTACCTGCACGTTACCTGGGCTTGGTTTCACTTATGGGCTTTGCAGGTCTTCACAGACCTTGCTGGGGGATCTGCTTTTTCAGGCTGAGGTTGTGTTTTTCATGTGGCTTAGAGCATTTCTGTGAACGTTCAGCACAGTTTTTCATCCATCACAGGCCTAGATTGCAAATATAAGTGATTTAGCTTTTGCTTGAAGAGTACTCATCATATAAACCAAGACATTCTTTTAATAAGTGAGACTAATAAATAAGGAGGAATAGAGTCAGAGGGTCCAGAAGAGCCCTGCCGTCGGTCTGACTCAACTCTAGCAATTGCCTAAGTAACGCAGCAATAAACAGAAAGAAATCAAACGGGGTTTTCACTTCAGAATCAAAAAAAAGGAAAACGTTTTGTTTCTTCCAGCCTTGACTTGTAAGGCCGCAGCCACACACATAGCCAGAGCAGCGATGGCACCTCGCACTTCATAGCGCAAGGCGTTAATGCTGACTGGGAAATAAAACATCCTACTTTAACATAAATAAGGATGGAGGAAAAAAAAAAGAGGCAGCCTGAAAATTAATAAGATGGAAAATTTGTTTTTTTCTTTCCTCCTTCCTTTCCTTTCCTTTTCTGCTCCCTCCTAAAGAGCCCTACAACGTAGTGAACATAAAAGCAGTGACTGTGCAGTGAGAGCAGTATAATAAATAATTGCACAAGCAATGAACGGGGAATGCAAAAGCCTGAGACACGAAGGACTGCACGTGTGCGTGCAAGGCTGTAGTATGTGGACAGAGGTGGTACCTGGAGGGGGTAGTCTTGCGAACATTTATCAAGAACATGGCAATTTAAGATGGGATATTCTGGGGCTGGTTGCAGCCTTGCGCCGTGTCCGAGCGGGGTTTGGTGCGCAGCCCCAAGCTGCACGCTCAGGCGCTGACACGGCCTCCGTTCTTCACGTAGCGTCTCTCTGCTCTGGAGGAAAGGTTCGTTTCACCCCGTGGAGCAGCTGCTTCCCCCTCCGTGGGGCTGTTCGGCTGCCGGCAGCAGGGAAGGGGCACTCGCCCACGCCGTTGCCCGCCGAGGCTTTGGCTGCTGTCCCCACGTCCTCCCAGCACCAGCATCTCCCAACCGAGTCTCCTGAGGACCAGCTGGCCAGCTGCCCTCAGCAGCAGGTAGCACGGATGGCCCTGCAATGTGGAAACCTGGTTTCCTTGGGTCTCTGTTTCCTAAGCACTGCCAACAGGAGGAGGGAGCCTAATGAACCGGGAGCGTTACGGGATGCACGGGAGGACCCTTCGGTCGTCGTTCGGATTGTCGAGCAACGCTCGATCACAGTGGAACAGAAGTGGGGCTGAAAGTTGGCGGAACGGCAGTGTGGACCTAATGACAAGGTTCAGAGTGAACATGTCCAGTTTGGTGCCAGGATTTAGTAACTCGTGGGTGGCTCGTGAAGCTCGTAAAGCGTTTGGCAGCCTCATTAGGGGCGCGCTGGCTGCAGGCAGGAGCAGGCTCCGAAGATGGATCTTCTGCTCCCCTTGGAGCTGTTGCTTAAAGAAGGAAGTCCAACATCTGGTCCTGATTTAGAACCTGGGCCATTTTGTAGAATTAGGGTCTTTGCCAGTTATTTGTAAGTTTTCAGTTCCGTTTCTAATGGGTAATGGTGCTGCTCAGAGAAGTCAGAGTAATTTATGTGGGTAATAGGGGCTTAGCACAAAGATTAAGGGATGTGAGCCAATTGCTTAAATGTATGCTTGCTTTTAGATGTATGAATAACCAAATGAACTGAAATGGGACTACTTTAGCTTTACAGTAAACACTGTTTCTTCCTAATTTGTGTTGAAATAGTGATTTTGGAAAGTTACATACTAAAGAAAATAAAATTACTTTTAATAACTTCATTTCACCGACATGACCAAATGGAATATGCATCTTTTGTGGTGAAAAAGCAAAGTTGGGGATGCCTGAAACATAATCTATCTTTCCATATGCTTTAGTCTATCGATATAAATAGAAGATATATAGATTATTTATTTGAAAACTTAATGTGCTATGTCCTGCAGAACAGAACTTGATAACCATCTCTTCCTGTCAGTGTCATGATTCTCTATAGAGAAGTCACTGCAGATGTGTTTGAACAATTCCTTTTCCTGCTAGATTCACCACGTAATCATGGATCACTCCAATGAAACTAATAAGAGAGCCCGAAAATGTGTGAGCTTCCTGTACATCCTTTTTTTGCAGTGAATAGTGAAAGCTGAAAGTATTGATATCTGGGGATATAAAAATAAAATAAAATCAAAACCCCACCGCCACCACCAACGGAAAGACAGTCCCGGTATTAAATGTTTAATTGGAGGTGTTTTTGCTGTTTTGTACCAAGGTCTCTTCCGGGCAGTGCCCAGGTGAGGAGCTCCCCCCGAGCGCATGGGGTGTCGCGCCGAGCGTTGCTGCAGGGGTCTGGGGCTAGCGGGAAGCTCTGCGCTGCCCTTGGAGCAGAAACCACGTCGCGCGCGGTGTGCTTGGGAACCGTACGGGTGGGTTTAGTTTGTCGTGCCACGCTCTGCGTGCTCTCGAGGTGCTTGGCTGTTCAACTCGAATTTCAGATCCTCATGGCATGTGGTAGAAATGTTACAGTTGTTTTTTTCTTATCTACATAAACAACATAACTTTGTCAGGAAATAGAAAATGTGCACTTTGTCCCATCAGCTAAAATGGGCTGTCAGATAATGCTTTCTTTTCTCCATTGCATCAGATGAATGATGTAAATGGTTTTTGGCTTTGGAGTTTTTTGCAAGGCACTAGAGTAAATGATCAGAGTAGTAACATTTTTAACCTTATCTATCATACTGAAACATTTTTTCTGCCTCCAATAAAACATGTCAGAGTCGATTAAGGACATTCTTCAATGAGGTATAATTCACAGATTTTAGTAGCGAATCCAGGAGCACTGAAGTATTAAAGAGGCTGTGAATACTTAATTACGGATATGTTGCCATCCTACCTTTTACTGAATTCCCTTAACACTTTGGTGCTCTGTATCTGAAAATGCTCTTTTCCTCTGATGGTGAAGTAAAAGGAAAAGCCAGGTACAATGGCAGAGCATATGTCACATTGTATCTGGTGACAGTGCAGTGAAAGATACTGCTGTTCTAGTACATTCAGCCGTGCTTATCTGGTACATGAGTGCACATTACTTTCCATGGGCTTGGATCACTTTGGACAGTATCATTAAATGCCACGTCATTACCTGTTATGGAGTAGTGCTTTTGCTTGAAGTGCCTCCTGGGATACATGCAACAGTAGGAAGAATGATGGGTAAAGATGGAACCAGCATTAAATTTTCAATGGAAACACTATTGACTTTGACTTCTCAGAGGCCGTATCTGTTAGATGGTGTTTGTCACAGGCCCTGCGAAGCCGGGATGTTCGTCAGCTGCAGGTTGCACTCACTTGAACGATATGGACAGGTGAAGGCTCCACAGGGATCAGCCGGGCTCGCATCGAGCTGGAGGGGGTAAATTGAAGGTTTATTTATCCAATTCACTGTCAAGGTCAGCTTGCTGGAGAGCTGTCCTGTGTGTGCTTACAAAATGCCAAAATCCTGGCAAATTGTCTGAAAGAGCCTCCAAATCACTGACCTTTGTACAGCTCACATCAACATGCCAATGTCTTTTAGCGGTATCCTTAGAGTGCATTAAATAGTTTGTAAAATCAAGCTTTTAATGTCAGCAGAAGTAACTTTTTTTCATTTTCAGCAATAAGGAAAGAATAAAAGCTATGTACTGGTGGTAAAAGAAGCAAACGGAGCAGGGAAGCGGGCTGGTGTGAGATGGGGCTGCTAATGTCCCCGGCGTGCTTCAGAGTGGCTGCTTTCCTTCCTCTCCAGCTAAAACATATGAAACATTCAGATTTTCTTCTATCTCTCAAACACATTAAATGTGGTTGACTTGACTTCACGGTATTACGTTTCAGCCTTCAGCATCCTCCAAGTTTGTCTTAAGCATTTTTTTTATTTTTTTCAGGCAAGTTACTCAGACTTTTTAAGCTAGATTGAGCTAAACTTATTTTTTGTTAGTTGAGAGGGACTTTTTAAGTGCCTAACTTTGTAATTGATCCTTGTGGTCGAATCAGGCACTGATATGTGTTATGCGTGTGTGTTATGTGTGTGTGTGTATTTTACATTTTGGTGCTCTGCAGTCTGTCTGTGTTCTGTTTTTCTGTGTGAGGTGGTGATACCCCAATCAGTGTCGCTCTGTATTTGATTCTGCAGTTTTCTCCAGTATGGCTCTGCATCTTAGA
Organism: Eudromia elegans; assembly: GCA_003342815.1. NCBI lineage: Eukaryota > Metazoa > Chordata > Aves > Tinamiformes > Tinamidae > Eudromia > Eudromia elegans. The sequence goes on along the minus strand of PTEX01000011.1, from coordinate 3,268,914 downwards.
GCACTGTGTGGCTCTTATGGTCTGCCTGAAAATGGTGAAATTATTGGTCTGAAATAGATGAAATAGAAAATCAATTTTAGCTCTGTCTGGAGAAGCTATATGTGAAACTCCTCTCTCTTGTAAAACTAATTGGTAATTCATTTATTTGTGTCTTAACCCAAAGTAGGCTTTCCCCTTGCATCAAAATCTATTTTAATATTTCAATAACAGCTGGTTATTTCAGATTATATTGGTAGAAGTATTTATCTATGAATACTTTTAATGTTTCATGTTATTCAAAGAACAAAGCAAAATCATGTTGGAACCCTTAAAGTCTCTTTAACAGTAGCACAAATGTAAATTTTGGTATATGTACTAATTTTGAATAGATGTAATTCCTATTAATTTTATGGCTTTTGCGTAAATCATTGTTTAAGTACTTTTTAGACCATAGAGATTTTATACAATGGCTGCTAAGGGCTGCCTTTGAGCCGTAATATACTATCACGTGAATCTTTTGTAGTTCACAGATCACTGATTTGACAGAGCTTTATTATTATTTAACATTTATGTTACAATACTGCCCAGCGTCCCCAGCCTGCGACGGTGCCCTGTTACGGTGGGTATTGCACAAACAAGGGTGTAGACATGATCAATGTCTTAAGGAGCTTGGAGCTCTTGTGCTTGTGAGGACTGGAGGTCACTTTGAAACAAAGCTAAAGTCTGCATAAAACTTTGCAAAAACAAAAGTTTTGCAAGATGCCAGGTTTAAGGTAGAAAAGATCCGCTGAAGGAGGGAGAGGTGAGGATTCCACCTGCACAACGGCGCAGAGGCTGCCGTTATTGTTAGTAAGTGTGTACACTTAGACGGGAAGAGAGCGAGTCTGAATTACGATGCAGTGCCTCGAGGCACACGTCGTGTTTCAAATTCAGACATTAGCCTGTGTTTTATACGCTTTATATTCTACTTTAATTGAAATCACTGCATTTTCAGATGTAGATTGAGCTGCTAGAAGAAGGCAAAGATATTGCCCAAGCAATATGTTTGAATTGCATAACTGCGGCTCTGCAATTCCAGCAGTCATATTTCGTAGTATAAGGGTTAATATGTGTGATTTACCTTCTCTTTTGCAAAATGAGAAAGTTTTTATTTTGAAGTCTATATATTCTATCATGGAAATGTTGATCATTAAAATTAAAATATTACTGAGAGGAGTCTAGTGTTGAAGACTAAGAGCATGTTTTCTGTTTAAGCTTAGCCTTTTCTCATGATATTGATTAGTAGAAAACAAATGTAAGGTTGTAGATACAGGACCACCATTTTCTCTTCTCTTTGAGATTCTTCCTTTTTCCTCTTTCTCTGGTCTTTAAGTGCTGGATGGAGAATATTTCTTTGTATTTGTACAGTGAAATAGAAATTCATTTAAACTCCTTGGTATCCTAATATTTCCCTAGCAGAGTTGAGAAGTTTTGTTTTCAACAAGAGTCCCACTGTCTCTCACTAGTGTGTTGAATGCTTATAGGAGAGGGTTTCTTCTGTAGTTCAAAATACTTTGTTTAATATTTCTTTTGATTTATACTAAATTTGAAGTAATGGGTGTTGATAATCCAAGTTCCTTTGGCAGGTAAGATATACGTCATTTTGCAGTGACTCTTACTGTGTAGTATTTTGGTGGCAACAAAAAAATGTTAAAGGAATTTTGAGCTCTCAATAATAATGTCTTTTATGGGAGACTTTGTTAAGCAGAGAGGGAGGGCATTGCCTCGTAGTATGCTCCGGATGTCGTAAATGAACTATAGGAGTCTTGATGGGCAGAATACAGCCTGTTTTAACTGCCTAACCCCTTGCCTCTTCCTCGTAACGCTCGTGTGTTGGTCTGCGTTTCCTCCCTCTCTCTCCTGCAGATGGTCTGGATCCTTACGGGCTGGGGTCGTCGGGCACAATTCTGGTTTCTAGGGCAGTATCTTGCCCCGGGCGGACCCGCTGCTTTCACTTGCTGCTGCTGGGCTGCCATGGGTAGCAGTGGGAAAGGCTGGAGGCTGAGGTGGTGGATGGAAGCCGTAGTGCTGCCCGTGTGTGCTGGCTGCCCGTTGCTCTGGAGAGGCTGCTTGGCCCGTGTGGGTTATCAGGCTGCAGGGCATGTCAGTCCTGTTCCTGTTACCTTCCATGTGCAGCCCCACAAAGCAGAGAAATGGAGAAACAGCTGTGGCAACCTCACGGCGCCTGTGAATTCTGCATCCCAAAGGTCTCATAATAACTGTAAATATCTGAGTTTTAAGAGAAATATCCCTTCATTCCTTTTTTCCCCTCAGTTTAAGTTCCCCCCTAGAAAGGTTTATCTAGACCTGGACTATTTTCCCTGTGTGGATGGAAGAAGCTCCCTTTGACACTTCATCCGCTCCTCTTGTGCTTATTTCATATGACTTTTTTTCAAGTGTGATTGTGATCCTGCCCTCAGTGAGGTCAGAGCTCTCTTTAAACATCAGCGTTTAAAATGGAGATGCATTTTTTTGTCATTTGAGAATCTTTCCTTTTGTAATGGTACCCGTTTGGACTACTGATTATAGAGGAAGAGGAGAGTGCACAATACTTAAAGGAAGAAATTCTATTTACCGTGCAGCACCCAGCAGCATTTGGTGACCTATTGCATCAGTAGTTTCTTCTTTGAATGCTGACCATGATTTTGAGCACCTTGATGTACAATGATGATTGAGAGTACTCCTTGCTCCTATTGCTTGAAAGTCTGCCGAGGTTTCAATAACATATGGTGTAAGCACAATAGCTTTTAAAACCTAAGAGGCAGCAGTAATAGGGGCCATCATGAACATGCTGAGGTATCTGTCCTAATAATGCACTATAAAATTAATCTGTCCTGGTGCAGTGGTTGCTGAGGGAGGCTGCTGCTTGCAGATCAATTCAATACAGTGTTCTGGCTGTATGTCGGCTTTGCCAGTGTTCATTTGCTGAGGTTAAAAACAAACCAAATAAGAGATAATGTGGACGCTATGACAGAATTTTGATAACACATTAACAATAAAAATGAGAGAAGTCCCAGCCAAAAATAAACCTTTGCCTGAATCACGAGTAAATTTGCTGAAAGGTTGAAATTTGATATTACATCAAATACTATATCAGATATATATTCCAGCTAGGGTTTTCTTTACAGCTTCTACATCACTGAATATACCCCCATCATACAAGTTCTTTGTTTAATAAGCAATTTTATTTCAAGACAAATCTGCCAAATGTGGAAATATTAGACAATTAGTGTTTAAGAATGTAGGAAATGGGAGAGATTTACTGGATTGATTATGGTGTATGAAAGTTTTAATCTCTTGGGCTAAACAAGGAACAATGGATACTTTGCCTCTTATATACAAAATAAGTAGGTGTATTTGCATATAGAGGTTTTGGAACTGAGGCTGATTTCCTTCATGTACACCAAGCTTGATGGATGCACGTGTTTTTCTGTTACTGGGGAAATAACTCTTTATCACTAGTTAAAATATGATCAGCATTAGTAAAACTAAAAGAAGTAATTAAACTATGAGTGATCCATTTAGATATCTTGATACAATTTTCCTGGACAGATGCCTTTATTTAAAAAAAATGTTCTGTGGTTAGAACTAGTTTCCATTTAGGCTGAAAAAAGAACATTTTGTATTACCAGGAAGACCCTAGATCTATTTATAATATGGAGGGGGGGGGACCGAAAGGGAGAGAAATGCAAACCTGTAGATTGAGAATCAGGATACGCATCCATCTATTTCCAATTTCAGGAGAAATCAAATGACAGATACCTGTATGCTTTGAAAGGGTGTATATATTTTATGACAGAGAGAGTCTCAGAGGAGATTATCCAAACATTATAACTTCATGCGTAAGTGTGGTGCTGTCAAGACAAAGCATAATGTTTTCCCATCCAAAATTTAACTACACTGTATTTATTGTTTTGCACAAGAACATTAAAGAAATTTTATCTGTCGACATACAAGAGCAATGAAGGAACAACTTAAATTTACAGGAGTAAATTAAATGTCAACTTTGTTTCACCAAACCAGGCTGCTGTTTTCTGTTAGCGGTGGTTATAACTGCTCTTTGGAAGCACTCGATGTTGAAAACTGATTGACAAGGATGGACAAGAGTGTGTAAATCCCGCAGGGTTTTTGTTGATTGGATTTCCGTATTTATTGTGAGCTCGCAGGTAAGTTTGAGTTTAAGGTCATTGTAGTCGTATTGGTTCAGCTCTTTCCTCCTGCACTTGCACTGGTTTCAAATTTTACGGCTCCCTCTATTCTCATATTGGCTATGTTGCTGTAACTATAGTATGGTCCTGTGTGTTATTTTAAGCTAGTAAATCACTGAGGTCCAGTAAAAATGTAAAAATCCTAATAGATAAAGAAGATGTATATTTCTGGCTTAGACTGTATGATGCATTTCTCCAAAGTATTTTGAAGACCTCTTCAAATTCTGTGCTTATAAATTGCCTATTAAAATCTAAAAGTCTTTTAAAAGGCCAGTAGAGTGTACATGCTATTCTCAAAACCTTCTTCACCATATGTTTATATTTGTTTGTGAGTCTTCAAGACTGGGAACGTCTCAGAGCAAGTCTCTATGTGCCTCTCGGCTAAACTTGGAGAGGTGTAGTTCTTAGGAGCAGTTCAGAAAGACATAACAGATAAGTGAAATGTGATTCCACAAGGTCTGCTTCATTGTGTGGGATATTTCTCCTTGACGGGTACATATAAAAGTGTTTATCTAATGTATCCACACTGTGTATAGCGAAAGAAAAGGGAGTAACGGGTCTTTATCAAAACTATTCAAATGGAAGGGCATGATGTAGCGTAAACCAAAAGAAAAGTTTATTTGTGGCAAAATTATGGGCAAGTCTCAAGCCTTTCATCTCGAACGAACGCACATTTGCCTGCATTGTGTTCATAAATGAGTGCTCCAACTGCCTGGAATATGGACTCCTAGAATCAAACAACTCCACGTGAATGACAAATGAGAGCGCTAGAAATTATCCTGCTACAGCAGGCGGTATTTATCCTTGTGGTCAGGGCTATACGGGAAAAGCTCTCAATCTGCAATTTTCAATATATCTGTTTTGGGTAAAGATAAAAGAATTGCTAATTGAGTTTACAGAATGTAAGACTCTGGGCTATATATGGGTAGGTTATCATTACCTTTGTATTGTCAGTAGTAAATCTAACTGCTTCTGTGGTCTAGAAAGTCTCATCTCATAAAATGATGGTCCAGTGTTTTTTGAGCCAAGATACTCTATCTCCAGCATATGTCAGAAGCAGTGACATAAGACAGAACCTCTCATAATACTAGCCATGAACCAGAAGGAATGTGTCTTGTTAACAACTTAAGAAAGATCCAATTCTCGGTGTAACTGCCTTCTAGCAGCTACATGGAAGAGAGGATAAAAATTGCAAAATATAACTGTGATGTATTTTCCTGATGAAGCAATAGTTTATAATGATAGTATCTATAAAGTTAATTTTTACTTGAACTGACTATAGCCTAATGGTTTTCAATTATACTAATTTGAGTCATGGGCTTAATTCATGTGAATTTTGCAGCCCTTGGGTTTTGCTTTTGTGTGTCCTCCCTAAAATGCCTTGGCCTCCTTTTTGCAGCATGCCACCCCGTTCTTTGCTAACGGGGGATGTCACGCGGTGTGGCGATGCCTGGACCCTTTTCCACTTGCCTCAAAGTGGAATCTTCCGTGAGAGGCTAGTTGTTGTGGTTTGAAAAGAGCATCTCATGTCCCACATGGCGTTGTCAGTGCGCTGCAGCGAGGATAACCCAAGCAGGTCCCTAGGAGCCTGTCAGCTCTCGCCGCTGGGCATCAAAGTCTCTGTCTTAAACTTGTGCACGGGCGCTCTGCGTGTGGGAAAGGAATCAAGCACCTTAGAAACGTGGATCAGGTGATCAGAGTAATTAGTGTTGATGCCTCTTACCTGCACCGAACACATTCTGGCGTTTTTACTGTAGTCTGTGTTTAGTATGGTCGTTGGGACCACGAGTCCCCACCGTACGTGTGTCTGGAGATAACTGCAAACTAATCACTGGTTTGGTCATTTGATACACTCTTAAAGTTGGAGACATCTGGAGCACATCTGGAGCAGATCTTCTGGTTTTGTTTTTCTCTGAAAGGAATCTGGTATCTGGGCATCCAGACTGTTTTGTGACCTAAGCCAGCTGCACTAGCAGGGGATTACGAGGGGAGCAGGTTCAAAGCTCTACCCCTGCTCTGGAGGGAAAGGCTAATGGGGACAGAGCCCACGGCTCCTGCAGAGACCTGCCCCAGCAGAGGGGGAGCAATCAGCTACTCCATCGTTCGCCCGCCTGTGCCTCTCTGGCACCCCGGTAAATATTCAGGTATATGGTTTCTTTTTGCTTGTTTTCATTTGCTCATATTATAAGAAACATTTTTAAAAACCTATAAGAAATGTTATTTTATAGGAAGCAAGACATGGCAGTTTCTTCCAGGCCAAGACGGATTGTATTTATTTTGTATTAGGTACTGGGAGTGGGTCTTAAAAGCAGTACTTCTGGTTGTTTGCAGTTTAAAGAGAAAATTGAAACCATAAATATTTCTGAAATTGAGTATTTTTGAGAGATCTGCCAGGGGAGCCTTTGTGGGTAGGCAGGACTTGCCCAGTAACGCAGCACAGAGCACATCTCCGGCCAGAGAGCACCCCGGTAATCCCACGTCTTCTACTTTCTTCATCCTTTTTTCCATCTGTCCTTTTCATCAACCTCCCGTACAAGAAGACAGTAGAGAGGTGACTATAGCAGGCCTCAATATAATATCTTTAAACAAGGAACAAACCAGAGCTGGGCCACTAATCAACCAGTTCAGAGCGTGGCTTGCATCCAAGACAACCCACTGTCTTTGCATCTCCATCTTCCTCCCGTCATCGGCGTGGAAGGAATCTTGGTGCCTCCTCAACAGCTGGGCCATCATGGGAGTCACTTAGGGGTTCAAGCCACCTTATTTTCAGTTGTCCCTTTTAGAAAGGCTGCGTTAAGAGGCGTGAGAGAAGGCAGAACCAGGGAAAGGCGGAGGGTCCAGGTGCACGTGGAGGCAGAGGCAGGCAGCACACACCCCGTGCGGGGAGGCTGTCAATTTGTGGGAAAGGGAGGTCTGGTTAAGATCTCTGGTCAGCAGTGTCTGCGAGTCCTGAGTTCAGCTTTTATCTTTGTGTGTAACAAAAGCTTTCCAATAGCGTAAACAACATCCACTACCTCATTTCAGAAATCCAGTTGCTGTTTAATCCCATTTTATTTCATGTTTCCTTAGATGTATGGTTTTTTGCCTCATAAAAAATGTTAATAAATTCTATCATTATAATTCTCTTTGATGGCACATTTAAGGATGTGTCCTCACGGAATGTCTCTTGGAGAGATGATCCCCTGAAACGAATATGTCTGGAATGGACAGTGCTGTCTGCCCTCATTAGCCAGCAGGCTCGGGAGCGCTTGCAAAGGCCCCAGATTGCAGTAAAACCTTGTTTCCTTCCAAGACAGGCAGTGCATTGTATGAGTGGGGTGTCACCTTGGCTGTGTCCTGGAGCCTTCAATCTGCAGCGCAGGGACGAGCCTTGAACAGGCACGGTGTCAAGCAGATGGTGCACAAGTTTGTCAGGGGTGCCAAGGTCTATTACTCTCCTGATGAAATGGCCACTTGTCCAGCAAAAACTTGAGCTGTAACTCTGATTTACTTCACCTAAATTATGATACCTTATGTGGTGCAAAATTGGTCTGTACTTGAGCTACAGGTGCAAAGCTCCATATCTTCCTTTTAAAGTAACTGTAATCTTCATTAAGTGTTTTAACCACCCATGGGGTGGGTTTGTCGACCCTTTTGATATCCTTATGAACATAGTAACGAAATGGGTCAAGTTTACATTTATTCATATACATTGCATGCAGTTTAATATAGAGTAGAGAAGATGGTTCTTATCATTGCAATAAGCTTGGGTGTAATGTTTTCAAACTGTTGCCATAATAAAAAGTTCACTGCATGCTGGAACTGTTTTGCATACCATAAATCTCAGAAAGTGATGGAAAAAGAGCAGCAGATACAGAATTATGAATTAAATATTTAAAAAGATAGATATGTAGTTAATTTTTTTCATGACAAATAGAGGACTGGAATACAATACTTTTTTGTGTGCATTTTATCCCTTCAGTTTAGTTAAGCTCCTTCTTAATTAAGGTTGTGTATTTTGGATGTTGAAGATTTACCTACTGTTCATAATACAAGGTAATTTAGTCATCTCTATTTTGCAGAAAAATCTCTTTATGATAATCCAGCTTGTAGTGTTTCCTGAAAACATTTGTACTTTCGCTCTATGTTTAAAATGTGTAAAGAACTGATCATCTTTCTGATAAGTAGCATGTTTCAAATGGGCACATTTTACCTTCTGCTTGTACCATTTCTCTGAAGGATGTGGATATTACAATCAAAAAGTCAGTGCTGTTTCCTTAAAGATGATCTAACTGGTAATGTAGATCAATATGTACCAATGTAACCTTTAAGGCAAACTCTATATATTTGGTTTTGAACTTTAAGGTATCCTTAAAGAACAAAAGAGCAAGCTAAGCTACTAAAATGTTATTAATACTTTTTAAAGTATTTTTGACTAAAACTTATACTCGAACTATAAAGATGAAATGCTCTGATTCTTTTAAATATTTATCTTGTGGTTTGAAAGGACAAAAAAGTTAGAAAAGAGGCCTTTTTTTTCTTCAGTAGGTGAAGGCAATTATATCTTTATTGACCCTCTGCTTTCCCCCCCTCCTTCAATGTCAGGTACTTGCTTATTATTATCAACATGACATCTCCTTCCTTTGAAAGGTTGTCCGTCACACTTTGAATCACCTCTCTCCATGGTTACATTTTCTAATCAGTTCACATGATTGAGCCTACATCAAGTGATGCTTTACTTAATTCCTTCCCGTTTGTGTGGTGTGAGTCTTGGAGGGACTCTCGTCAAAATTTTGGAGGGCCCTGTCAGTTTGAAAAGAACATGACCTTTAAATTGTATCAGTATGTTTGCTGGTGCATAAGGGAAAGGAAAAGGTTCGTAGTGATGGAAAACCACTCTAAAAATGAAAAGTAATTCACTCTGAAGCAACATGTATGGGAAGTTAATTTGTTTATTTTTAATTGATTAAAAAGTGAGAATAGGACTTGTTCTTTGAGCATTAAGAGATCCAAATGTTTGTGTCCTTATATTCGGTTTCTATTGATCTTGCTTTTCATTATCAATAATGAGTAAAGTAAAAACATTCAATTGCAATGGAATAGATAAAAGATGTATCTGCGCCTTCGTAATCATCCAACTTGTGGCTTAGTTGCACTTCCTTCACTGTTTCTGGGGGCAGGTCGTTATTAGTGACTGACTGCGATAATTTTTTAAAGTCTGTCATTGACCGAAGCACCAAAATTAAATTTTTATGTATGTTTTATATGCAAAGAAGTATATGTGTTTTTGTGCAAAAAGAAGATAAAGGTAACATAGAAGAAATTATTTTAATGTATTTTAATGGTGATAGTCTGAAAAAGAGAAAAATCCATCTGGAAATCCCTAAAATAGATGGGAGAGACAATGTAATATGGATGCATGCCGGTGGAGCTGAGTAATGCTGGGAACTTTATTAAGTTTCAGCACCTTTATTAAGCATGCAATGGGTGGTCATACACCCTGCAGTAAGTGGATCGGAGATATTGACCCTTCTCATCTGCTTTCTGCTATGGTTTGAGGTATGGTGCTCCTCTACATATGTTAAAATTGATAGTTCCGCTGAAACTGAAGCCTGGTTTATCATGGATTTGTGGTTTGTGATCACTTGTTGATGATGTCCAGCAGGTCTCACTCTAGTTTTTGCCTTTTTGGAGTATTTTAATACCTCTCCCCTCATAGATTCATTGCTCTCTATTTAGTTATGGGTCTGTCCTGAAGACTTCCCAAGTTAGACTTCCCTGGTTAATCACTGAATCAAGAAACCCCCCCAAAGTTTCCAACATTTCCTTCTGTTTCAAGCAAGAAAAGGATTAGGGCCAGCTGTGGTGGGCTCAAATGCAGGCAGACCACAACCATCTCTTTAATTCAGGATGAATTGTTTCTTTTTGGGTGTCTATGGTGAAAAAAATCATCCTGGATTTTACTTTCCTGAGTTTAGTTATTTGGTTTGTTTCACTTCTCTAATTAAAATATATTAAAAAAAAAAGTTTGATAGCATCTAAAGTGAAGGATATTGATGGAGCTTAGAGATGTGGGTTTCCACCACTAAGTTGTGACAATTCTTGTGTTTGAGATTGTATAGTTCATAGTGTGCAGACTGCAAATATGTATATTTATATATGCACAGTATATTTATATATATATTTTTATATATATTTATATATGCACATGCTTCAGCATTAGATTTACCTTTGCAAAATACACGATATGTGGGTCTGTGGCACTGAGCAGGTCAAGACATCTGTGTGGTATGCAGACACGTTATATGCATTTTATACAGTCATTTTGTGCAGAACTTTAGCATTTTGTGGTAATTCATATTTCATGATTCATTCATGCATTTAACCTGGTAATGCAATTTTAACTTTTCACTGTTTGCTCAGATAGAAACGTTTTCTCTGTGTTTCGGAGAGTATGCAAGAAGATAGCAGAATGAAAAATACCTGTAACACATTTCTAGGGTACCAGCAATATTCAGTAGCCTATAACATGCCTTTCGCTTCCACAAAAGAAAGGTCATACATTTTCATCTGTGACATATCGCTGTTGGCTGAGACATGAACTTCACTGGTCTGTGTTCAATGCCCCTATATTTTACTGTAGCTTCTTCAGGGCCGTAACCCCTGGGTGTTGGGATCCATAACTTGCTGGAGCTCCAGCCTCGTTGTATCTGGGACAGTTTGCGTGTCCTACCAAAAAAACCCATTTTGAAAATGTGTTTGGCTTTTTATCACATGGAATTCCTCTAAAATCTGCTTTTCAACTTCATTAAAAAGAGTAAGCAATTAGAAAACATGTTCTCTGTTTGAAAACACAAATTAAATATAAGTAATGAAGCTTTGACTGAGACAAAAGGCCTTTTGATTTGATGTAACAATTGGTTGTTCTGACCTGCCTGAGATGTACTGGAAATGCCAATCTGGAGTCCCTCATGTGCTTAAAAGAGCAAGTACAAGTGTTCTGCAGTCTTGAAATGTTGGTATTTCTTAAAAATGTTGATATTCCCTTTGTTTATGCTCCTTTCTGTTTCTTTCCCTCAAAATGGTTAAAATCTGAATCTGTATATCAGATGTTTTTTGGCCCCTACTTTGGCAAATCTGCTCACCTCTTTCCCTTAAAGGCTCAAAATTTGATGCTTCAACATTTGCAATTTCCTAAAAACTGAGGGGCTCGTAGTGCCCTTATTGATTTCCCTCTTCATGGCAACATACGTGGACATGAAAACTGTAACGCCGTGTCTTGAGCAGTGTCACGTGCGGGCTGGTACCCCGTGTTCCTCCAGCCGTAGCAAGGCGCTCCCGCTTCTCCACGCGGAGCACGTGGAACGCCGGCCGGTCCAGGACGTGGCGGGGGCCGCGTGCCCGAGCTCTGCTCTGCCTGCCCTGCCGTCACGGGCAGCGTGTCCAAGAGGTTCTGTTAAACTCACTGGGAGCAGGGGACGGTTGACAAGCGGGGACCGCTTGGAACGGTGCTGTGGCACTGCTCGAGGATGCGGCGTCTTAAATACGCTGCAAGTCATAAATACTGCATTCTAATAAATTACAAAGCAGACTTTGGGAAGATTTGTTCTACCTTTCACAAAATGCTAATGTTTATTTTGTTTTCATTTCATCGTGTTGTCTTTCATTTTAAAATTACGGCTTTACTACAGTCAGCTAATTTCATAATACTGTATTAACTTAATATTACGTAAATCACATTTGTCAGATTTGGGCATTGTTGTAGATGTGCAAAGCCCAAATTTACTACCAAAGCTCTCCAAACGCATGTATTCATAATTTGCTACAATGAACCATATGCCACAATATAGTATTAAGGAATTACACATTCTAATGCCAGGCACAAATCCTGCTGCGCTTTCTGCAACTGTTCTAGGTACAAATAGAAACAATATATTTCTAGCCTCTTTTCCCCCAGTTGCGATTATGAGCAAAAAATATTACGGTGTGGGAATATTTTAGCCACCTGCACTTTTTTTTGGTCTGACTAATTTTCAGCAGCGTGCTGCCGTGAACGTCGCTGCGAATGCGCCGAGATTGCAGCAGCCGCTCGGTATATGTTCTCCTCAGACTATTATAACTTGAGGCCTGCAAGGAGGGAGGTAATAGGAATTGGCGTAGGGAATATTAGAGGGTGGCGAGAGCCGCAGCTTTCCCTTCGGAGCGCCCCGGCAGGCTCCTAAGCGCGAAGGTTTAATTGCAGCCGCCCGCGGCCCCGCTGGGCTCGGGGTGCTGCGGCGGAGCCCGGCGCCGCGCGCCCGAACAAAGAGCAGCACCGCGCTCCTCGGGGAAGGGCAGGGCCTGGGCCGTTGTGGAGCATCTACAGGGTTTAAACACACGCTGTCTAATCAGCCCCTGACAGATCCATTGTAAATCAAAGGTCTGGTAAGTGGGGATGCCAGAAATGTTTGATCTCATTCCAAGCCTTGAAACAACTTGCTTATTTTTTCTGCAGTTTGGCTCCTCACTAAAATAAAACATTGAGAGATGAATGTTCTGACAGGTCATTGTGTGTCAAGCTGTCACTCTGTAATGGTTACATATTTCAGCTGGATTGAGGTGATGGTGGCTGGGGGAGGTCTGGGAGAAAGGGAGAAAGAGGCAGAGGGAAAGAGACAAAGAATAACAAGATTTCTGCTCCTTCTTATGGCTGATCTTCATTTAAACCAAACACTTGTCATGTTCAGGGGAAGTTTTATAAATTTTTAATGATATTGGGTACAACTGGTGCTTTGAAATTTGCTGTACTTTAATTTTTTCTTCGTTAGCAAAGGTTCGCTAATGCATTGAAGTGCTAAGAGCGTGTCCTAGGGATGCCATGATAATTGTGTTGTTAATAATATTGTGGCACTAGTAATGTTCTCCTGGTAATCAAGCCATGAGATTTTTTTTTAATATATTCAGTTATTACACTGCATCTCGTACAAATCATGTCAATTACAATTGCCACTCTATGACAGTTAAAATAATTGTATACGTTTTCTAGAATTTTCCATTGGCTTGGCTAATCAAGCTAAAAAAAAAATCAACACATTATTTGCATTAATTTTGTTTCCAGTCTATTTCTACTCCTAAATCATTTGTCCATCTACTTCAAAAGGCAGAACAGTAAGTATTTTAATAATAAATACACAAACATATTCACACTGTAACGTAATACAGGCATCCTTCTGGAGCAGTAGCGCAGGAGACTGTCCGGGATGAATCCGCCTGCGCGTGTACGGATGGGCATGTTGGTTAAAACCACGCTGGTGCCCGTGTGCGCCGCCTCGGGGAGGTGTGCCGCGTGGGGTCCTCGGCGCGTGCGTTGGATTGCGTGTGCGGGGACACGCGTGCGTGCTTAAAACCATCAGCCTGCCTGCGGATGTGGGTGTGAAGACCGTGGTGTTTTATGCCTCCTCTAGTGATAATTGCACCTTGTTGCATTTGAATATTTGTTAATGTTAACAATGGGCTGAGCAGCCCCCGGCAGAGAGGTGGAGCTGTCCAGGCGAGCCCTCCGCAGCCCTGGCACCTCCTGCTGCTGCTTTGTTCCCCTGCGAGGAAGAGCCAGACCCGGCTCGGCGGCCTGGGCCATCCCGGGCACGGGCGAGAGGCAAATGTGACCATTTCATGTATCATCTTTTTATTATTTATTCTTATTTTTCCCTAGAAAATGCAACACGCTGCTCTGAGTCTGAGCTGGGGAACTGCTGTTTTGCCCAAAAGAGTGATTGCAGTTTTCCCGTGTGCACTGGCAGTAGCTGCTAAATGAGTGCAAGGGAGGTGCAGAGGACACAGGATTTTGGTGCATGGGTTGGGAAAATACCCATCACACTGATATTATTTCCTTCCTCAAAGAGGTACAACATGTCAAAGCGGCGCTAAAAAAGAAATAGCGGAGAGGCGGATCAGTAGTACATGAGCAATAACCAAGTGCAGCCCAGCGGTAGTATATGAGAAGGAATAACAAGTAAGGGATGTAGTAATTACACGAGGCGGAATAACGAGTAGGCATGGAAGCATTTGAGAAATAACAAGTCAGCTGGCAGTGGTATTTGAGGAATGACAAGTGAACATGACAGTATTATTTGAGGAATAATAAGTCAGGTTGGTGATATTATTTGGAGAATAACAAGGAACCAGTGGTGCTTTTATACGTTTTCCCCTGCTGTTACCACGTGAGGAAGGTGCACAAAAGAATAAGTGGTCACAGGTTGCAAGGGTCAAGGAAACAAAATGTTTTTTTATGCAATAAGCTTCTACTAAACATGGCTTGAACAAATCATCCCTCAAAATGTAGAATTTATTCCTCAACTTTGCCTGGAGGTAAAAGTGGAAAGAACAGATTTTTTTTCCTCTGGCCCTGTGAGTCCTGACCATAGAGAATGAATGGCTTTAGAACTGTACCCAGACAGAAAAATCAATGCTTCATATCAGGAGGCTTCAGGGGTTAGACTCCCATGTTCATGTCAACAAGGCTATTGGTTTTCTTAATACTCCAAAGTTATCGTTTCCCCGCTGCAGGAGCCCACCGCTGTGACTGGGGTGGTCGCGCCTTAACAGAAGCGTTTTCCCGTGGCCAGCCGCCGCCGTGGCGCGGGGATTAATTGTTGATGAGGCTGGATGCTTCTCCAGGCAGGACTATTAGCAAGCAGGCAAAAGTTAGCGTTAGTGACAGGGTTTCTCTGGGAGGTTTTGCTCGGCTGTGTTTGCTAAGGGGGTCGCTGCGGTTTCGCTGATTGGGTGATTCATGTTATGAGTGGAAACCACTACGAGGATAAAAAGAATAAGTCTTGGAGGGCTGGAATTGCAGAGGGTTGTGTCCCCCGTGCCCTGCTGCCCCTCTCTGCCGCGTGGGGATGGTCCTGCCCGTGGAGGCAGAGCCTGTGGCCGTGTCCCCGCGCGGGGGGCTCTGCTCGGCGCTCATCGCTGCCCCGCTGATCACGTCCCCCTGTCAGGCGAGTCCTACAGTTTGTCAATAGAATTGTGTTACATGAGGCTAAAACCGCGTTGCTTCAAATAGTACTTTTTGTCATCATCAGGTATTAAACAGACTACCTGAAAATGAGACCCCGGTTGGATCTTTGTCAATCTAATTAGCGTAACAACTCCATTGGGTTAGCGGGCAGGGAGAGCGGGCCCCGGGCTCGGCTCGGTGGCTGCACGGGAGGGTGAGGATCCGCTTGGTTCCCGGGCAGGAATCCTGCTCTCGGCGCCGTGCGAGGGGATCCAGTGATCCAGTTAATTCAGCGCCTCCCCCACGGTGCCCCCGTTAACCACGTCGCTGGCGTGTTCTTCCCCCGTGACGTTGCTCCGGCGCGGCCGTCGGAGCCATGCCGGCTGCGGTGAGCATTGCTCACCCCCGGCAATCGGATGAAAAGGCAGTGCAGATGTAATTTGTTTTCAATGGCTGTTTCAAAAGAATAATTGTGGTGACATTGCGGGATCGATACTATGGATTTTTGTTTTCAAGTACACTGTATGTGTGGTGCTAAGGGGAGGCAGGAAATACAACACTGCAGCCTGGATGCAATAAAAATGGATCGGGGCGCGCCGGCCCCGGGCACGTTGTCCATGCAGCTCCCTGGGCTCCTGCTCCCCAACTTGGGGAGGCTCCGGCTGGGTAGGAGCGATGGCCTCTCCTCGAGGCCCCAATTTCATGGGGAGGCTCCGGCCGGGTGGGAGCGATGGCCTCTCCTCGAGGCCGCGGCGCCGGGTGCTGCCCTTGCCGCAGCGCTGGCGACGGGGGCCGCTGGCGACGGGGTGGCCCCACTCCTCCCTTGTTAGGCTCACAAGCTATTTATCATATTTATTAAATCACATAGATTCCTACCATAAGTTGGAAAAACAGTATGTGCTTAATTTGGACCAATTAATTGCACAACAAATGCACTCTCTTGGCTGCCTTCAGAGCGCAGAACATCAACCAGCTGTTCGGCGTGCGGCAGGGGCAGCGTGCGCCTTCGCGGGTCCCTCTCCGCTGGTGGATGGTGGGTGAAGCAGGACGCCAGGCGCTTACAGGGACGCGCTTCAACTAATAAATCCTGTTAATTTATCGATGACTCAAAGCATACGAGAGAAACTTTTCTTGAAGTTTTTATTTCTCCGTTTTATGAATCTGTGGTCGGAACAGTCAGTAATCTCTAGTTCCTTTCTGCATCCCCAAGTTTTGTTCCAGACAATGAAAACCCTTTCTGACACCGAAATAATAGACAGCCCTATTTGGAAAAACAAATTAGGGAGGGCAGCAGTGCACTGTTAGGGCGGTTTTAAACCTCCTCCTTTAGAGATCTCTGTGGGTCTAGAGAAAGCTCAGCTTGAATGTGCAGATATTTATCACAATTTTATGATTTACACTGTGGCTGGTTGTGGTGGGGACTAAGGAAGCTAGGTGGTACTATATGTGTATATATGTGTATTTATAGAGATATTGTCCTAAATGAGAGACAGAAGAAGTGCATGCATAGAGCAGAGAAAGCAAGCACGTGGAAACAAGCAGGTCGGGGTGAGCCCGTGTCTGCCCTGGGCATCCCTGGGGGGAAGAGCCTTTAGCAAGAGCACCCTCAGTCGAGGCAGAGCCGGCGCATGGGGACTCGGGAGCCACCACGTGCCTCCCCTGTCCTCTCCCGCATAACCCAGTTCAACGCATGGGAAAGGGAAGGGCTCCCTGGGTGCAGGCTGCCATTCCGACGGGGCTTTGCTGCTCTTGCATGGGCGCAAACGAACCGCCTTTTAGGTACAAGTGTATGGACCAAGTAGATGCTTTTGTAGCTGGAGTAAGGCCTGTAATTGCTACCTTCTGTCTAGGGATAAATTTAGGATTAATGCAAAAATTAAAATTTGGTGTTGCTTGCTTTTTATTTCTGTCCAAGTCTTTATTTCCAAGTAGATGTGTGGAAAAAATGGAAGTTGCATATTCACCATCTTGACTTTGAGCCTGTGGTTGATTAACATGGGTAAATATCCATATTTATGCTCTGGAGGAAGTTTTCCTAATCTTTAAGGGCAAATGACTAAATGGTGTCTACCTTACTCATCTTAAATCTATTTTCTTCAAACTGCTGGTTTATTATTTTTCATAACAAACAAAGATTACATATGCAAACTGTTTGCAAATTTGCAACCTCTTAACTACAACAAATCCTGCTAAGTAAAACATCAAACAAAAAGCATAGTTTTAAATGTATGTGAACTGTCCCATAAGTCAGGGATATTTTTGTGAGGTAAGTCCAATTTTTATATCATGTGATAGAACACGATGCACGGATCTCTGCCTTTCCTGAAATGCTGCTAAGATATTTGCATTTTTGCTATAATGTGCGGCCTGCACCCTGATGGTCGCGTGAACAAAAGAGAGTGTACAGTATACGTTAGCTGGAAAAGCAACTGTGGCCTGGGGAGCTCAGGATGCTCGTGATTTTTGACTGATGCTTGATTTGAAAATTGGTTTACATTTTTAACCTGAAAACAAAATAGCACCTGAAATATTTAAGTTATTTGCATGACCTTTTTGTTTGACTTGAAATATCCATTTTGTCAGTCTCAAACTAATCATCATTTAGTGTTTTATTGTAAATTGACACTTTTGTGCACTGAGTAGGTTCTATTTTTGAAAATTTGCTCCTCCTTTGTATTTGGGGCTGACGTGGTTTAGGGCACTAGCAACTGATCACGCTGCTTTCTTGTTTCTCTTATTTTATATTTTCAGTATGATAAAAGATTACCTGACTTAAATTAATTTAAAAACCAAAATATTTAGTAATATATATCAGATTAGGCAAAATTTTGTACACAGTACAAGATGTGCATGTCTGTACTGTATTGAAGGTGCATGTAGGTGCTGATACCCTGCAGTTGATGGAGTTATATGCATCAATGCCAGTTTTCTGTGCATGCAGAAATTGTTCACAAGTTATTGTTTTTAAAAGCTGGTCACAGGTGGGGAAAATAGGATGGCAAGGGAGGGCATTGGCTTTCTCCTAGGTACTTTGTCTGACCATGAAAATCCAATATCTGATGTTTGCTTCATTAATGTAATCTGACTTGTAGTCTGAGAAATTCTGCCTGGAAAAGGAGCATTTCCTTTCAGCTTGTGGCTAGCAATGTGGAGCAAGAGCACCGGGTTAAAGGGAGAGCAGCTGAAATAAATACAAGCATAGCGAGACACTTCATCTGGTCCAGAATTACCTTCAGCAATGTCACCTGTTCCCACTGTGTTTTGTGCAGTTTCTTGTCACAGAAGCTCTGCCATGAGAAAAGAAAGGCATCCTTCTTGGTGCTTTTGAACAGGTTTTCCTCCTGTCTGATTGGGATAACTTTGTCAGGGCGTCACTCCGTGGCAGACGGATTAAGCCCTTTAAATGGACGGTGGTAATAATAATAATAGCTGTTTTCCCCCCAAAAATAGCTGGATTCCTGAGCATTTTTACTTGAGAGTCATTGTGTTTTATGTAAACTTTTATTAACGTTTCTGAATGACCTTACCCCATTGTGTTTTGATCAATCCCAAAAGCCATGACCTATTTAAAGTATTTTTTTATCCTTATAAACACAATGAAGTAAGCTGTCCTGCAGGTAGATGTGCAGCTCTCATTCGAGATGCTTTTTAAAGGGTACTGCACCTCTTGGGTAGGCGATGGCAGGCTGAGTCTTGGCGTGTGAAGTTTTCAGACAGGAATGGTTTGTTCAAATGGGCCGTTTCCAGCGCTGGGTCGGGGGGGATGCACCTTTAATGGCACTTGAACTCAGCACCATGACTTGGGCGAAAAGCAAGGGCAGCGGAAGAGGAGCAGTCCATGTCCCAGTACCGGACGGATGGTATTCCAGGTGAAAGAAACCAGCCAAAATATTTGTTTAAGATTTCAAGTGTTATCAAAGTCATGCAAGAAAAATGGCAATTTTGAAACTCATTAAAGTTAGCATTTGTCCGTGTTGCAAATGAGGTATTTTCCCTAGGGTAGCTCACAGCTTTGGTGGCGTAAGATGGGGGTCATTTTTCAGATGTGCTGTTTCCAGTGGGCCAGTGTCCTAAGGCTTTGCTTTAAATGGCCTTTTTATGCAGCAGGATAATGGGCAGTTTGTGCATTGCTAAATCAACCCTGTTTTGTTAGGAATGTTACAGTCAGGGCACTCTCAATTTGTCAGAGGAAATGCAGAAAATCTCTACAGGAGTCTGTTTAAGAGGACATCATTTCTCGATAAGCTCCTGCCTGGGTCAACGTGCAGCGCCGCTCTTGCACTATTCCCCTGTTGCTCCTGCCGCACGGGAACGCTCTGATTTATTGGGATTGCACGAGTCGTGTCCTCCGCCTGACTGAATCCACAGCACGGAGATTCTCTCCACCCCCACCCCTTATCAAACGAAATATGGGAGGCTGCTTCAGAGCCCTCATAAAGCATTTCTAAGAGGACCGTTTCAATGGGAGGAAATACCCGTATGTCCTGTGGTATCGTTGCTGTGGAACTGCCTGCTGTAAACACAGCAGGGCTGGGGCTGTTGGGGAAGGCTGTTCCTAAAGAGCACGGGCTGTAGCCGTGTTCTGTTGTCACCTTCCTGCAAGGTGCCAGTGATGGTGTGTGAAGGTGACAGGAGCACGTTGTGGACCTGATGAATACGATACAGAGCAACTAATGGCCCTACAGTTTTGACCTGAGCATAAGAAACCCAGGCATCAACAACAAAAAAACAAAGTTCACATGAGTTGCAGTGCTGGGTACTGCTAAGTTGTGTCCTGTCGGCTTTTTAATTACGTTTCCAACTCTGCAGCTATTCCTCCTGTAAAGCTAGCTTAATGAATGACGGGTCTTTAGCCAGAGCTGTTCTAAAAACTATGTCCAACTCAGTGTTTTGCTCATTTCCCGTTTAGGAAAGGTGCTAATTCTCTATCACTCAGGCTGCTTTTAGTAAGAAATCTTCGGTTTATTTCAGCACTGTGCTACTTTAAACTTAATGCAGCCAGGGAATTTTTAATGGAAAGGAGAAAGTGATGAAAAGCCGTAGTAATTACGTGTTTGAAGCCAATTGTAGCAGGAGAAGTTCAGAAAATATTTTGAAGGGATCCGACTTATTCCCGTTTTTATTATCCTGCAGCAGTGGAGTTGGGCGCTCGGCAGTCCCCTGGGCCCTCTCTGCTTGGAGGAAGCAGCAGAGCTTCCCTTGAAGGCCGTCCCGGGTGCCTGGGGGCACCGTCCGTGCAGCTGGACTAGCTTCGTTATTCTGCTTCCCGCAGACTCCTTCCTTATGGATTTTCCTTCCTGCTTGTTTTCTAGCACCGTGTTACTTCACTCCTGCCTTTCCAGCTTTGCGTCTTCCTGGAACCTGTCTGTGGATGCTATGGGTAAGCAGGATATATGTACCACTATACGTACTGTACGTGTTTTATATATACACACGTATGTGTAAGTTGGTAGCTTGTGCATACACAGCTGGATTTGCATGCAGTGTGCAAAGATCTTTCCTTTCTAGTGGATCTGTGCTCGGCCCTCGTGGGCATTGGGGCAGGGGACGGGCAGTCCGGGCGCGATCGCCGTCCATGGGCCGGGTGCCCGGGCAGAACGGCCGGCGCGGGGACGGGGCTGGAGCTGGAGGAGGGCGCCGACCGGGGGGCTCGGTGCTGACCGGGGGGCTTGGTGCTGCCCAGGGGCACCGCGAGCAGCGCCAGGGCCCTCTGCAGTGTGGGCTGGCCACGTGCCAGGCGCGCCCACGGGTGCCGAGATCGCGCGGTTAGACCGAGCAAATTCTATCGACGTGATATCGCACGGGCGTCGTCTTGCAAAGGGAGAGTTTCAGTTTTCAGAAGTGCTGAATGTTTCCAAAGCCCAGCTGAAGACTGTGGGAACCCTGAGCCGTTGTTCGGACAGTGATGCAGATGTAATTTTTAAGGTGAAAGATGAGGAACAAAGAAAGAATTTTATAAGAACACCGAAGAAGTATATAAAATGTTTAAGAAATTTTAAGAACTGAAGCCAAAATTCGCAGATTGATATTTAGATCCGGGTAAATTCTGTCATGTGGAATAACAGCACAACATGATAATTTGTCTCCAGAGTGAAATTTGTTTTATAAAGTTGTTAGAAGTACTTTGGGGGAAGTGTTAAATGGATATTTAGGAAAGTGGCATTATCCCGCTGTTTTTGGTTTACTGTCCAGTGTACAATTACACTGGTGTTCTCCGTGAGTTTCTACAGTATTTCAAAGAGCGTTATTTGTACTGGCCATGAACAGCCTCAGTGCAGAGAACAAGTCCTTCCCCCAAAAGTCAGCTCTCCGGCGCAGCGAGGGAGGTATCAGTTTTATTCCTGTTACCGTCACCTTAGATTCTATTAAAAGTACTTGTTATTTTGCCTGTATTTTCAATGTGAAAATCTTTCAGACTTGGGTGATTTTGCAGGATCCTTGGATAAACGGCTTACTTGTAGATAGTCAAGCTAAAAGGAAAGAGACTTATCTCATTAGAATTAAATTAATGAAGTGTTACCTCTGAAACCTAATGATGACATTGAACTGGCACTATAATTTTTATGTCACATCATCTCCTTTTTTTCCTGAAACATGCAGGTCCTCAAGTGTCTGTGCTTTAATAAGATACTCTAATCTTTCAGAGGAAAACTGGGAAAGACAATCTGTTCCTTGGCTTCAACAGTGCTATGAGAGTAACACTTATATTGGAAGCATTTTGGTAGTTTCTTTTTTAGGTGACCATGAAAATATCAGCTGAAAATAATACTGTTTTCATCAAAGAAGAGCAGACTATGGGATTGTTTTATGTTTGTTTCATCTTTTGGGTCCATACTTAATGACATTTGTTGATCTTTCAGATTTACTGTGTCTTTCACCACTGGCTCTGTTGGCAGTGGGAGCCCGTGCTGGATATAAGCAAGTGAGCAGCAGAAAAGCAGGTACTTCTGAGAGGAGGCGTGAACTCGAGCAGCTCTAAACACAGGCTGAAACGTGGGCTGTTGGAAGAGTCCTGGCACTGGAGAGGTGGCTTCCAGCCACGGAGCTCAACGGCGGTGCCTTCATAATAAATGATCTCTATTCAAAACTGCTGGACTAGAGAGAGCGACTTGAGAAGATGTATTGCAGTTATACACCGAGAGAGAGGAAGGAAGGCCCGATCCGCCAGGAAGGGCGAGACAACCCTGGAGAAGTGAGGTGAATTTTCAGTGAAGAACTTGACACAACTGGACTAATTGCAGGAGTGAGTCACAAGACACAGGCAAGTGGTAGTCCCCAAACCCTTCTCAGATAATTCCAAAGAAACAGCACGTCTGTGCCATTCAGGAGCAGTCTGAAGATTTGCTCATCTTGAATCTATTTTGAATACCGATTTGAACGTACAGTAGAGAAAACCTGCCTTCTAACCCGCCCAAGAGTTGAGCACGTTACCTCTCCTCTTGGACGTCCTATGGCTGTGTCTGTGTTAGGTCTGTGGGTACACACATACACTGCACCAGAAAATTGTCACAAGAAAATCAAAGCAGAAACAAACAAAAAAATTCATATTTGCTCTGTTAATAACACTACTTGTTAAACAAAAGTTGGCATAGAGTCTTGGTGTGAAATTGCCAAGAAAAGATTGTTAATTTGGCATAAGCTTTAAATTGTTTCATTCAGTATCATATGAAAATAAGAATTATATGCATTTCTGTGATTTGTGCTGCTGGTGAAAAGGAGGATTAACATCATGAGGGGAGGACAGCGTGTGCCATGGGGGGAGGCTGCGTTCATCTGACAACTGCAGGACTTGGCAGTCGCACAGAGCCAATGCGGAGGCAAGCAGCAGAGAAGATGCCCTGCAACGTTGTGCTGGAAAAGGGTAAAATAGAACAGAAACAGTCATATTTACAGTGAGGTTCTGTGGTGCCTTGGGCGTCACTCTGAGCTTTGCAGAGGGCTTGTAGACCCTTCTTCCCTGGATGTAGGAGCCTTTGAACGGGGTTGGTGCTGGGCTTCTTTGTGTAACCTGAGGCCTCCATGTCCTGGGGTTTATGAGTCTTTCGAAGTTGAAGAGGCTGCTGCAGAAGGGAATGGTCCTCATCACCTTCAGACCAAATGGTTTTCAGTTGGGCCATTGAGCTCTACTCGGTGGCATGCTAATTGGCCCAAGAAAGCTTCCAGATTGGGCATGAAGACCCTTGACCTGCACAGCGACTACTTGACCTCTTTGTCCCATTGTAGTGCTGCCAGGAGCAGATGGTTTTGGTCTTAGCTGTTTGTTCATTTTTTTTCCTCCTAAAAAGCTGAGTGTTTGAATTCTTCATGTCCATCTGTCTGTCTATGCATGACAGGAAGATCTGCTGTCAATAACACAGGAGTTTCTGTCCAGCTCAATTTCTATATGTCCAGAGACAGGTCTTTACATCTAACTTATGAATCCGGGATCAGATTGCTATACGGAATGAACAGAATTAAAAGTTGATTTGCTCTTTGCCATTGGTTTTATTTGGACCAGAATTTCAACTGAAGTAGTTGAAGAGGGGATGTTTTTTGTGATGGATTCTCAGTGCTGACCTCACTTTCTTCACAGGTGGACTGCAGCTGCGGGTTAACCAGGAGTGCAGCCAAGTCCAAGGGTGCAAGAGCGGAAGGCGCGCTCGTTATGACAAGTAACCCTGAGCGTGGCTCGGTGTAAGGTGCCTTAACACGTTTACACCTCTGTTCCTGCCATGGCTCCTCTTTGCCAGAAGCTGCTGCCATCCTGGCAAGGGAGGGTGGCAGAAGGGAAATGTTGCTGTGCTTCAGCTATTTCTGTTCCCAGTCAAGCGCATTCAGTAAAAACAGCAACATAAAACAAGACATAACACAACAAAAACCCCTTCACTGTCGAGGAGATAGGGCAGCTGCAATGCAAACGTATTTTCTGTTGCCACAAGTGTGATGATCTCTGATAGGGAAGCAAAGGGGACAAATTGGAATAATAATCCCTTAAACTACTCCAGAAGGATTTATTAGGGGATGTCTCTCAGGGCTCCGAAGAGTAGTAGCTGAGTACAACAGAGTAATGATGGTGGTGTAAGAATAGGATAATAGCAAATGGATCAGTTAACCTTTTTCTAGTGTGTATTTCAAATGCCAGCATTGGGAGGTCTTTTTGTGAAGACTTTTTCTAAGGTCTTTCCCCCCCCCCCCCCCCCTTCAGAAGAGAAGACTTTGTACCAAACCAGTTCTGATAGTTCTGAAGAGACCAAGAAGTACTACATTAGGTTTGTAGCTTTGATTGATACTGAAGTTCCTGGTGAAAATAAAACTAAATCTTGTACTTTGAGGTACCACCTCCCTATTGGCTTCTTTAGTATGCAGTCCTGAAATATCAGTTTGGGTATTTGGATTGGTACTTGCCTTTCCCCCTTGCTGTGGACTTGTGTGGATTTTGCTGAAATTTGCTTTTCTCTCCATGACACTGTTGTGCTGCACGGTGAGGGAGCAGCCACTTGTCAGACACAGGGACTGATGGGGAAGATGAAGATAGCCCTCTTGTCCCATGGGAAGTGGGGGGCGAAGCAGCAGAGACGACAGGACGACTGATTCAGGAAGATAGCGAGGCAGCCCACATGGTGGAGGACAAGAGGAGCCTGAAAGGTGAAAGAAGTGACAACATTTCACAGCATGCCTTAGTGGGAGGTGAGACTCCAAGGGAAGTGTCGGGCCGTGCGGGAAGGGGCTGCCGTGATAGCACTGCCTGGGAATCCATCCACGGAGGTGGGGAGAGAATACCATACCTGCCGACTTCTGGTTTGGTTTAAGAGGTGCACAGTAAAAATACATCTAGAATAAGGGACATAAAGAGTCTAAATAATGTTATTAAACTTCTGGTAGATGTGAAGCTCCAGGGGTGTTTACATGTACTTTCAAAGGAAACTCGAAAAACATGAGGTTTTGCACTTCCAGGCTCAATTCATCACTCTGTTTTGTTCTGTTTAATGTAGAATTATTCAATGTAGAATTATCAGGCTTCTGAAAATAAACCCAAAATAGAAGACTGAGCTTTATAAACATTTTACATATTTGTGTTTAATTTGTTGAAAAGAGTATAAAATCTGCTCACATTTGGCATCTCAAATACAAATATTAGGAACCCAATCAGGAGATTCAATATCATTTTTTTAATAGTATGGTTGTATGGTTTGTCTTCCAAGTGATATTGTGCACACTTTTATTTTACAATAGGAAAAATACTCCTGGATATCTCTTTGTACCATATGCAGATGAATTGGACTACTGTGCGTTACTTGCTGTGTGCTTTATTCACTGGAAATAGGAATAATTTTAATAATTTTAATAGCAATGGCAATGTTTGATTTGGAAACCCGTTTACTTTGCAGGACAAAAATCAAACTAGGCGATCGCAGCACATACAGGGCTTTTTCCTCTAAAGCGTCGTCTTTGCACGTTCTAGTATGTGAGGGTTAAATGCAGAGCTTTTAAGTTGAGAAAATGTGCAGTTCATGTGAAAGGTTTGATAGTACCATATACCTGCCTCTACATATAACAGCTTAAATGTGCCTGGCTGGCTTGATGGAGGCCACCAAACTGGTGGTTCCCTTACCTGAGACAGGTGAGCAGCGGCTCTGGCGGGACCGACGGCGGCTACCGGGCGGGTGAGGCTTTCCGTTTCAGGGTGATGCCTGGTGAGAAAAACAAGATGTCTTTGCTGGTTATAAATTTAACTCTTCTATGATTAGCCTGGGCCAATTAGGACACCCCTGGGGTTCAGACTATGGCTCAAGTACAAGCTTGAAAGCCTGATTAGCTGAGGTCTCTTGATACTTGTTCTTGGTAGTAAATGCTGGCACATATAGTATTGATTTTCATTTAGATATCTTAATGTTTCCAGACAATCCTAGCAGATGTGGGCTGAACTCAGATCTACGAGAGTGCTGGGCTGCAATCTGCAAGCATTTTTCTTGCCATTTTGTTTCATTTTTCCTAAACTTAACTGATTTGGAATCAGGAGATATAAATGAAAAATGCAGAGTTTGCCTATCAATCATGGCATGTACAAACATTGCTACTGCCCTTTTCTAACATCCTATTACCACTGGGTAGTTGGCTAGTCAAACAGGAATAAAAATTACACTGCAAACATCATAAGTTAGGCTTGATTTGTTGAGCAAGAAGCCTGACAATTCTGTAAGAGTTATATACCTCAGCCTCGCTGAAAATCAGCCTTGTTATGGCTCTGGTACGTCTATAAAGATTGTTCATTTCATATAAAACAGCTACCTGCACTGAAAGGCCTGAAAGGAAGAATGATGCTGGTTATAAATATAGAGGAAAATCTATTTGTCTGCCCCTTCGTGCTGTTAGCAAGTCACACCATGCAGCCCTTATGCTGTTCCTAGGCAGCAGGGGGAGTTTTCCATGGCCACCTTTTGCTTTCATCTTCTGGCCTGGACTGAAGCACATCATCTCTCTTTGTCATATGAGATAAAGCAATGAAGTGTGACCAGTGCCACTGCATTGCACTCTGCCCACCAGGAGCACGTTAATGATAATGAAAAACTATACTGCACCACATTTAAACTAAATGTGAGCGTAAGGCTGTCTGTCGGCAGACTGGTATAACAGTTAATGTCATAAAAGATAAATAGAAATTATTAGAATTGGCTTGGAAGGGATTTTTTTATAGAGCAGGGTTGTATTCCTTTAAAGATACATTATCAGACTGTTAAATCTAATTTCAGGCTACTGGGCAATTAAAATGATTAACATTCTTTACTCATATAGTTCGATTCATTAAAGTTTTAAACACCCTTTACATGCTATTTATGTTGAAAATAGAGAAATAACATGTTAAAATGTTTTGGGTCATTAATCATTCAAATTTGCTGTACAACTGCTCTCTCAAAGTCTTAGCACCACAGTGAATATTTACAAACCTCAGAGGCATTTTCAAAAACATGAAGAAAATCATATTCCATCTCTGCTATGTCCCATAGACCTTTGGTATCTCCCAGGCCCTGCATGTTTGCAAGGAAAATAAGCTGGAGATTTCCAGAAGGGCTGTTTTAAAAGGCTGCTCTGCACAGAGGCTTTTGTAAGTCACCTGGGGCCTCACTCCCCTTTTTGTACTGAGCGCAGCAGCACGGGGCCGTTAAAGGGAATTCCAGGCATTGAGTCCTGTGTGCTGAAATGAAAATGTACTCTGAGTCTGGCACTTAGTTTTCAAGTTTGTCAGATGGAATTTAGTGTTATCTACTGACAAACTAGTTTATTCGATGGATATAAGAAGAGATCTTCAGGCTAGTAAATGCTGCTGTTGGTTAGAAGTGAAACACCCACCTCCCTTCTGTGTTGGCATTTGTAACAACCTCTGTAATACTGTGGGAAAATAATCTTGAAGTCAGTATATACAGTATGTGACAAGACAGTTATGAACCATGTATTAACACTGATTTTTTTGAAAATACTGATTCTATGGACTTTTTAATGGTTTGAAACACTTGCTTTATTAATTTATTTCTGCACCTACTGAAAAGGCCTGAGCTTTCTTTGAAAGAAATGCTGTAAACCACAGCAGGCGGCTGGGTATAATCTAGGCTGTGGTGCAGTGTTCTGGAATGCCGGATCAGTGCATTTACCCAGTGGGAGGACGCGTGAGCCAACGCTCTGCACCGTGAACTGCTTAATGCTGAGCCGGGTGGTCAGAGTCACCGCTTGCGTGCTGGAATTGCAGAGGGCACGTGGGGCCACGTGTGTCCCAAAGTCCTGTTTCTTCAGACGGGCCGTGGTCCAGGTGTGCTGAACAAGTGTGCTCATTTCTCGTCCTCTGGCACTATTAGGAAGAGTAAGGGCTGATTATAATCAGCCTCTCTGAATCACCCAGGGGCCTAGCTAGTACGCCAAAAATGTGCACGCTGTTCAACAAGAAGCAGCAGCTCTGTGTTCCTGGCTGGTAAGGAAGGCCTAGTGCCCTAGTTAGTACGTTAGGGTCTGTCACTTGGAGAGTGCTGGGAACTAGCCAGGCTCCCACTCAGGTGCCTGTTTTACCCCTGTTTTCTGAGATGGACCCCAATGAGGTGGCTTCCTAACTAAGGAGTGTGGAGTTGGCCTAATTTTCCTTACAGACTTCCACAGGAACTGCTCTTCCTCCTTTCTTAACTTGAAGGAGGTGCCCAAATGCAGTTAGAGATGACTGCAGTGATTGTAGGGTCATTGATAAATAA
Source organism: Eudromia elegans (assembly GCA_003342815.1). Taxonomy (NCBI): domain Eukaryota; kingdom Metazoa; phylum Chordata; class Aves; order Tinamiformes; family Tinamidae; genus Eudromia; species Eudromia elegans. Next base: position 3,240,520 of record PTEX01000011.1, on the reverse strand, counting down.
TATATTGACAGCAACTGTGAACCTGTCTTCTGGTACGAGTGGCCGGGGTGAGGGTCAGCAAGCTGAGGAGGATCCACACGACCTCCCGAAGGATCTAACAAGTGGCTCGGCGCTCGGAATCAAGCCGTGCTGTTTTACACGCCCGTGTACCGGATCTGATGCAGTTCTAACTCCGCACCATAAAGGGAACTGTCAGCCTCTATCATGGAGGATGTTTCTAATGCTGTTCCATCATTCATTTCAAGAGCAACATGAGCAGAGCCTTTCCCTGGAGACTGGCAGCCGTTATCATCTCTGCAATACCATAAGCTTTTGCTGACTTAGGGAACAGAAATCCCAGAGGTATTCCTGAAATCCGTGTCAGCATGCGGTGCTCTAAGCCAGTTCACAGAACTGTGTGCAGAAGCGCTGTATGCAATTGCAGGATGGGGCTGAAAATTAGTGGCTACTTGGATGGCAAATATACAGATCACCTTACTTCCAAACAATTAATTTGCTTAAGATTTTCCTTCTCCAGATGCTGACAGAGGTCAGGACGGGTCAGGTGGAAGGATTCTCTGCTTGACCTGGTCTGAGATGACTTCCTGCTGGCGGGTAGAGCCCCAAGTCTGTCCTGTGCTCGAGGTCAGCAGGCACGGAGTGCCCGGGAGCTCCGCGGGGCCGCTGTGGTGCTCGCTCCTCCTCCTCTCCTTCCAGACTTCTCATCCTAGGATACCAACAGCAGGGATTACTGCTGCTACACTAGTTTGGGTCACCGTAAATGTATTGCTCGTTTCGATCTGTGGTGGAGTTCTGGCCATCGCGTTGGCCTCGCTGTGTTGGGTCATGCAGTGTTGGTATTGATTCTGATGCTCAAGTACCTTTCCTTAGTTCTGGCTCTCCTGGGGTGTGTTGGAATCATTTCTGTCCAAGGCTGGGGTGAGATCCTCAAAGGACCCGTCAGAAAGGAGGGCTAAGGCAAAAATATAAGCTCAGATTACCACAAAGCCTCACAGACATCAGTGAAATAAGTAATACAAAATCTCATCCAGGCCTCTGCCTCTTCTATTCTGCGAATAAGCAAAATCATGGTTATATAATACAGGAGTGCCTTTTATTGTTGGTTTATCTGGGAAATGAGAGTTTTTTCTTTGAGTCTTTCAGAGTGCTTACGCCTCGCATTGATTTTGGTTATTTACTGTTTGACAAGGGGAACGCAGGCAGCCCATGCTGTGCCGAGGAGCAGAGGTGCCTTCGTTCCTCGGGGCTATTGCCGCCTTTAATCCTTCAGCGCAGGAGCAGTGAACTGACTGCGTTTCCTCCGTTTGGCACTCCGTGTTTCACATTCCTTCATCGAGCTATTGTGACATACTCTCTTTTTAAAAAGCAAGCTGCTTGGACAGTATAGCCTTTTTGTCCTGACCATTATTATAAGCCTTTGGTGACTTGTAAGAGCAACTTTCAGGCACTATCCTGATGAATTCATCAGGAGTTTTGTAGTTGGACTAGATGGAGCTGAGTGTCTTGTTAATCCAGTTTCTGTGCTTTTCTCTTCGTTTTTGGCATTTACATTTATTTCATATTTGATCATCACATGATGTAACTTGAAGGCAGATGTTCATTGAGTGTTTCTTTAGCCAGGATAGCCTTACAGGCCTAAGGGGAGATTTTTTTTAATCTGCAAAAACTACACACTGTACCTGCAAGTACACTGTACGGACATATATTTGCAAATATAAATGAATCAATCAATCTGGGCAGTTATGTGTGCACGCTTCTGAAAAAGTGTTCCTTGGACACACATGTTTTACAGTGGTGGAAAAGAAGCCCAGGGATATGAGTGTTTAGTCCTACCACTTTCCAAGTGATCCCATTTCTAAAGTTTAGATGGATATCTAAACTAGAGCAAGCAGAAGTTAGTTCCGTCAAACCTGATCTGAGGCTGTGGTTCTAAATATTTTGATCAAATAGACTTCTCTCTCCTTTTCTCTGTTACAAGATTGTCCATTATAAGATATGCTGTATGGTAGATATTTCCAGTGACTAATGTTTGCACTGCGGGTCTCTGTAGATGAAAACTTGGGTGATGTTAGATCAAAGTCTTCAGTAATTTCATAATTTCTTTATGAAGAAATGCTTGTTTTCAGCTGTAGTTGGCATCAGTCTCAATGAATCAGTAAAATGGGATGATCTCAGCTCATATAAATAATAGCAGCCCTCTCCTGTTAGAAGTGCCTTTCTTCTGGAAAGGGCAGTTGTCCCACATTAATGCAATTCTCATCAAAAACACTAAGCCCCATATGGTATTTTTTAACACATTTGAGGACCCTGGTTAAGACAGAGTTCTAAATGTACTGGAAACCCAAGTTCATTGTTGTTCATCACTCAAGAGACTGTACAGAGAGGGTGCCCTTGTACCTCCCTTATCCTGCCCGTCTGTTAGTTTTATAGTCCCGGGTCTCATTCTCTTTCCTCCTCCCCCTTCTCTGCTTTTTGTGCAACGGCCTTCGTGTTACCATACTGCAAGGTTTACCCTCCCTCTCCCTCTTAAACATAATGAACATCAGAGAAGGTCCCCGAGGCATAAACAGAAGCCGAGAGGGGAGCATCCCGGAATACCGGGGAATGGTGCGGAAGGAGGGTGCGCCACAGCTCCGAGGAGGAAAACATTAGAGCTGGAGATAGAGCTTGCGTGCAGAAACTGTGCTTGAAAAGAGCTGATTTTTCTTCAAAACTCTCTTAAAAGATATTTTATAACAATGGCCCCTACATCTGAGTCATTATTAATTTGGCAAAATGGCATTGTACCACATAGGTTAGGAAACAAGCATGAATTTCTGTAGTCAATTTGGTACATTGCTCTGGAGACCCTTTAGATAATAAGCAAAGGAAAAAAGCTCCTGCATTTCAGGTTTAACACTAAATTTTATCCAAGCTTTAATCAGATCTCATAGCAAAGGCTTATATATACAGTTAATGCAAACAGTTAACTATCCAGAAACGTTTTCTAAATGTTCTTATTTCTCTTCACAGAATCATAGAATGGTGCAAGGTGGAAGGGGTGTTTGGAGGCCTGCGAATCTAACCGTGTGTGCAAAGAGCAGCCATCTCACCAGGTTGCGCAGAGCCCCTTCCAGGTAGTTTTTGATTATCTTCAAGGATGGAGAGCTCTGGGCTCCTGCCTCGGTATTTGACCACCTTCCTGGTGAAACGCCCTGGCTTGAGCTCCAGCTGGGCTTTGCCTTTCCGCCTCCCTCGGCGCGTGCTGGAGCCCTCCTCGGGTGGGTTTCCCTGTGCCTTTGGGCCCAGCGGGAGCCCCTTGGGCGGTCGTGCCGGCCTTGGGCAGCCCCCTGCGTGTCGGGAGGGGCCCTTCGCGGCTCAGCGTGGGTTTGTGTGACGGACGAACCTCGAGAAGGTGGAAAAATAAACTCAATATTTGAGTTTCCCATTTTGGCCTGCCATTTGTAAGGTAAGCGAATGTATTTCTGTGTTTATATTTAGGAAGCAAAATAACCCTTAATGGCAAATTTGGCAACAGAAAAAGCAATGGGAGGTAATGGGGAGTGGAAGTGAAAGAGTTTAGTTTTGGCATGCACGAGCTTGAGGAGGACTAAGATAAAATGATGAATTCTGTCTCGAGGACCTTTAGTTCAGCATCTTCCTAGCAGAAACGGACCTTGCACAGAGTGCCTGTCGGTCTGACAAACACCCCTGTCTGGCTTCATTTGTACTGAACAGCTTTTTCTTCAGACATTTTGTGCCTATGTTTAATCAGAAGTTTTTTAGGGAAAGTTGTGCGCGGTGCAGCGTTGCTCGAGGGAGCCGGCGGCGGCTGCTGCGCGCCAGCCTGCCCCTGCCGCTGGCCTTGGGAACGGGGTGTTAAGCGCTGCAGCCCCCCGGTTGCTGGGGGTAATTTTATGCTCCTTTAGTGAAAGACAGGACTCCAATAGCACCATATGTCAAAAGCTCCAACCAATTCCAGTCATGTACCCACACCGTCCAGCTGTCGCCGCTGTAATTATTGAAGCTAAAGCCCAGAGAAGTTAGTACTTTTGGAAGTGCTCTAGTCTCCTTAGATCTTTACTACTGATGTTATAGCTGATTAGGACCCTGCCAGCCTTCTGTTGGTCTCTTGAAAACTGCTGTAATGGTCGTTCATCACGGAAGCTAACCAGCTGCTCCAGAGCCATCCCCTCCAACGTGCTGCTTGACGTTGTGCTTCATGTTGTACTTGCCGTTGTCCTGACCTTGATGCTTTGGATGCTGAGACGAAGGATGCTCCTTGTGTTGGAAGCGCTGCGCAAGGATGGCATTAACGTCCCTCCGCTCAGGAACATGACAACGTTGACGTTCGGGTACGCGGTGTCGCCGTGAGCGCCGCTGCTAACGGCACGCGTTTCTCCTGTGTTTCCATCCCCTTTCCGGGCTGGCTGGCGGGAGGCAGCGACCTCCCGGAGCGCGCTCCTGCCACGCTGTCACTCCCCTCCTGCCAGGGACGTCCGTCTCGTCTCGCAGCCGTAGTGACCAAGGCGGTTCCTGTGATGCGGCTTTTGAGCCTTTACGTGCACTTTTGCCACTTTTTATCCCAACGTGATGAAGCTGAAGGTCGTCTGAACGTCTCTGAAACTTTGGCTTGAGCAGAGAGCTCAGCTTTTTCCATTAAAATCTTCAAGTTGAGATGTAGTGATCTCAAGGTGTTTTATAAGTTTTAACCTTTTTGACAGCCTTTGTATTCATAGCTATTGCAGGAAGTGTTAGATATGAGTAGTACATAAAAGCAGCACCTTCTTAGATTACGTTTTCACACTATATTCTTCTTGATCTCCAGTAATCAGCCCCTTTTGTACCCACTACATTAACTTCACAACCCTGACAATGCTATTTATGCTCCTTTGCTGGTTTATTCATTTGCTTTGCAGGCATTTTTCATTCTAAATACGTGAAGGTTTCTATATCTGAAAAGCAAACATGTTCAGATGGTTTGTATTTTGATCAAATGTCCAGATTTCAGTACACTGCTCTGAATCTTGCTTTTCTCAAAAATTCTGTGATCTGGGGTAGGGAGAATATCAATTTATTTCATGAAATGACATTTTGTTGCTGAGGGGAGATTTTAAAGTGTGAGAAGAAGTTTGAAGTATGGACTGAGTTGGAATTCTTAGCCTGGAACAACTGACTTATTTGATGAAGAAAATGAAAGAGGGAAAATTCATTAAAAATTCTTTAGCAACGCTCTCTCAATATTGAATAAACTAATTAAACAGAAGCAGTCACCAGAAAAGTGGAATTTGGTACTACTTGATAGGTAAGAAATGAATGGACTTGGTGAATATTAGAAAAGAAAATCAGGTGAGTTATCTTCAAGATCACTAGCTCATATATACACAGACAGCCAAAATGATATGAATTTGAAAAGCTGGTATTTTACTGAATGCGTATAGAAAATAATTCTGATCGGATACAAACTGCATCTAGGTTACATTCACAGTTGAAACATTGCTTTTAATGACAAGATTGGAAAAGAATTAAGAGTTTTGTTCCAGTGGAGCACCTCAAGTTCTTCTCTTTCCCACTTCTCATGGTGCAGCAGCCTGTATGTTCTCACTGACTGGCCTTGAAAGTCACCTGCTACATGACAATTCATTGCACCTGATCCCACCTGGGGACTCCTGGTTTTCCTCCTCCAAGGGAGCTGAATTACAAGTGAAGTGATACTGGCTGGTACAAGACGTCAGGAGAATAAAAAGGGAGTCATGAAAAAAGGTCCTCTCTGCAATTGGATGGTCAGAGAGACGGGAAGAAAGTGAGGAGAGTCGACAACAGCTGGAGAAATGAGCAGTGGGAAAGCAGGAGAGGAATATGTGAGGAGAAATGTGACACGTGGATTGGATCCCAGATCAAAGAGCCAAGTGACGCGTGCGACCTGATTGTGTCAGCGGTGAGAGACAAACCCCAGCAAACGGTTGAGGACATCAAACGAGGCAGTCGTGATGGAAAGAGCATTTTGAAGTGCTGTACAATGTGAAGCATAGAGGAGATGAAACAGTTCCGAAGAAATTTTCCTCTGTAAGGGAAGGAGAATGCCTGGTGGTATTCTGAGGTGTGGTAAAGAAGAGTGAGAAACCTGAAAAAGAGCAAGGTGCAGACGCAGGCTTGGAGCTGCTGCTAGCATGCCATGAACACCGAGTGAAGCACCCCGGTGCAACGGGGTGCACAAAACTACCCAGGACCGAGGGAGCCCTGGGCACGTGGTGGTAATGCCTCTGTGCTGCAGGAAGAAGAATACAAACTACTCACTGGATGTATGCGAACGCAGTAGAGACCTGTGTTGGGTGCTTGTAATGAGATAGAAATTGGAGTAGTGAGAATATAGCTGAATTTACGAAATTATTTTGTGGACTTAAAATAGGATTTTACTAGTTAACATGCAGAAATGGCATATTTGACAAGATTATTTTCAATAATAATCTTGAACTAATAGAAAACATTAACAGGAAATTACAACTTGCAATTAGAGAAGAAGCCAACAGAAGGGGTCTCGGGGCCCTGGAGCGGGACAAGCCGGGTTGCTGTCACCAGCCTTGTGCAGTTTAGTGCCGGCTTCTGAATGTAAAGATGAGCTTGGATGGAATACTATGTGAGAAGATAATGATAATACCTATCAAATATACCTAGAATATACCTAGAAGATCATACCTGTCTTCTCAGAAGATGCCATCTCATAGCTGCTTTAGAGAACCAAAGAGGTTCCTCAGAAAATGGTGAAACCAATGAGCAGGAAACCAGCACACAGAAGATAAAGATTATGTCGGTTAGAGGACAAGTTAAAAAAGTGAGGCAAAATACCTAAAATATAGTGTAACTGAGAAGATGAGTATTAAGAAATAGTATTTTAAAATGCTGTACAATGAAAAACTGTGACTGAAAGCAGCTTTCTGACTTTGAGAAGTTCGAGATCTTTTCTGTCCGAGGTCTGAAAGCTAAAGACTTCTGTTTAAAAATGGCTTTGGTGGGTAAGGTGATAACCGGTGATGCTGCTGCAGGAGTTGGTGGTGTGGAGTATGGTGAAAACTGAAAAATGAGAAATACCAACTTGAGAAAGGCACACTTGTAAGGTTGAACAGAGGAGGAAAAAAAAAAGGGAAATGATAATTGAAAGCATAGAAAAATCACATCATATTCAAAATTAAAAAAGTGATAGTTTGAACAGCTCGAAAGGCAGGCTCCAATATAAGACAAGTCAGTACACATGGAGCAAAACGTTCCTGGCCGTGAAACAAAACGGTGTGGTACGTTGGACACGCTGAAGAATGCAATAAAAGCAGCCCTAGCCACCCTGTGAGCAGCCCCTTGTCAGAGGTGGGGATAAACGTGCCCTTTGATGTCCTAGTGCCATTTGCCGTACCCCGGTGTGGAGCTGCCGTGCTCAGATCTTCCCTAGAGTTCAGGGAATCATGCCTTTTCATGTCCCGTTTTCAGAGTGTAGCTGGAGACGGTTTAATAGGGACTGCTAAAAGACAGTTTGAGGAAATGCAAATCACTGATCGTGCTATTTGTTCTTACCATCCTGAGTCTTTTGCTTTAGTAAAAATCCCTTCAATGTAAACTCTTTTGAAATGGGAGTGCACTGGAAGTAGCAGTCTGTAAAGCTATAGAGAGAGCTTTTGTATTTAATGTAATAGATGGAAGCGTTCATGAAGCAGCCTGGAGAGGCCGAGTCAGTGAGTGCTCTCGCAGCTGATGGCCAAGAGTGCCGCTAATCTGTAGCACGTATGAGTGCAGGTGTGTGTGCTTGAAAGTTCTTGGTAGCTGAAACGTCAAGTCCTTTCCCCTCCTGTTATATCTGACAAATAATTGGGAAATTTCCTAAAACTCTTAAATCTAGGTAATCAATAGTCAAGTGCCTACCTTTTTGTGTCTGCTATGCTAATCTATGAGATTGTGGGACTGTAATACCCTGTTTAAAAGGGAACTGGAAACTGCTGTAGGAAGAGTCTTTGGATGATTTAATATAGTGTATTAAATGGTGCTGGAGTTTGTCTGTGCATTTTGGTTTGCAACTGGCAGGTCCTTCAAGGATACCTTTTTGTTAATAGGCACCTTTTTAACAAAAAAGTTGTCTTCTGAATGTGAAAAAGCCCTTATTTCTATGCTATATTTATTGTACCTATGGTAGCTTGCTGTAGCCAAAGGAAGAGCACAGCTCGCCTAGCTGACTGTAGAACTATGCATAACAGAAGAACTTGTTTGATTTTTAAACGATTTTTAACACTAAATGTGTGGAAATTTTTAATTCCTATGTTACATACCTGAACTGCCGTGTCAAGAAAAGGTCTGTGTTCTTATCAGGCACTGGGAAAAGTATTTCAAGACAACAGAAGGCTGTTATAAACTTTCTGAAAGTTTTAAGTGACTAGCAATAGTCATATAAGTAGCTGGGTAGGTTTTAAAATATTAATGGTGATGGATTGATAGCTGTGTGCTTAATTAGCAAGAATCGTGTTACCTTATTCCTGTCTCATAATTATTTTAATATTGATATCATTACTTTTTTATTTTTGGTATTTCTTAATAATAGTGTATCATACTGGAAAGAAAAACCAACAGCCAAGAAAATACTAGTTGTTTATAAAATGTTACTTAATTTTTCTTACTGACAGTGTGGTACAGAAGTCTGCTAGGCAGAAACATACCAAACTTATTTTTATCATTATTGCTATTATTACTGTTTATTACAATAATGTACTTTAAATTTACAGTCTGGAGCCATCATTGGTATATAACACTATGTGTAGCAATACATATCTAATTATTTGTGGAAGGTATTAGTATTGTAAATACAGCTTATCTTTGTTATAAGAGTGGCATTAATAACAGAATTTCATAAATGCCAACATACAGTACGATAATTTCAAGACTCTCTGAAAATACGGTGCATGGTACTGCTAGGGATGCTCACAAAGGCATGTTTGTGTGTGTGGATGAGGAGGGGAAGAGGGCTGGTTTGTGCTTAGAATGCTTCCTGATGCATAAATATTAGCATTAAATAATTTTGAATACCTTGTTTCCTAAAAAGATTAGTAGCTCTTCTCTATGTGATAAATTGTGCAAGAGTTATTGTTCACACCAGTCTTCATACTGTATTATTCTGTGTAGCTTTAAATAACCAAGTCCAAATTATGCTCAGCAAGCTGTTGGGAAAGCTTGGAGAAATCTGAGAGCTGAAGGGCCAATTTGTGCCCTGACTTAAATCCTGTGCAAACGCACTGGCTTCATGCTGGCTGCAGAGGATATAAGGCTGCATAGAATTTAATCTGCAGCATTTAATTTTGACTTAGCTTGGCTCTATTTTTTTATATATGCTTTTCCATCCCTGTGCTAAGGAGCATCGTGCTTATACATTACTAATCTACAGATAGTAGCTTTCCCCCTCTTTTACCTGACATCTCGAATTTTACATGCAATGCTGATTTAAAGCAAACAAACAAAAAAACAATCAACATGCTTGTTTACCAAAACTCAAAATGATTTTGGAGCTCATTGTTTGGAATCTCAAACTTGGTCCTCAGAGCTAATGAAGAGTAAAGCATGTATTTTTGATTGAAATTATTACCGCATTATGGGCATACATTTGTTCTCTAAAATGGGAAGTAAATCTTACCTTTTTTTGGGTGCATCTAGACGGCCTCATCTAATGAGACGTCTCGTGCCATGCAGGGCCGTAGTTTCCAAACACCCCCTGCTTGCTCTGCTGTTGCCTGTTATCTGGAGTTGTGGCCGTGGTGGAGATGGGCTGCACTAAACTTGTCTTCCAGGAGCTAAAGATCCAGCCAGCTCCTGTGATATTGATATAAACCTTTCTGCTTGATTTTGTACTTCAGCCTTCTAATTGTCTAGCAGTGACTTTTTATGCCAGTAATTAGAGAAGCTGAAATAAGAGTGCTCTGGAAATAAGAGAGTCATCTCACCACGTTCGAAGTCTTTTCACCCTGATTTTTACTTGACTCCTACAATAAGAGAAACTCAACTACTGGCTGTTAAGTGATTGGCAGAAAGTGTTAAAAGCAAAGACATGCGGGGATAGTGCTAGCATTAATTCAAGCTGCACGAATAATTTCACACACCAAGTGAAAGAGGAACTGAGCGGTTTCCACTGAGTGTACGGACAAGGTGAAGAATTCTACTTTTTATAATGACCTTTGCAAAAAAAAAGTATTTTGTAGGTCTATCCACCCTTCCGTGACTAGTCCTGTTCAATCCTAAGAGTGGAAGGCTAGACGGTGCATCACCCTTTTTGCTTTCCCCCCAGTAAGGATACATAGTGTGTGTTTACTGGTCAGGTAGTGCCGTTGGAAGAGGTGGGACTGTTCTTTTAGCACCCAGGGAATTGCCGTGTGAGGGTGGATTCCGAGAACAGCTCCTCTGAGAATGCTTGTCCTCCAAATTGCACTTTTGTTAGTCTGCTTTTTATACTGCTGAATCCTGGCAGTGCATCTTAATGTTAACTAATACAAAAAATTCTGTAGAAAAAAAACCCTGATTGCACAACATACAATTATTGTCCAGTCCACACATTGTCCTGTTCTTATTTTCAAGTGAGGAGGAAGCTCTCTCCTACACTATTGCTATGCTAAAATACAAATGTTAGGATGGTAGAGGAGAGTCACCCAAGTTATGTCACTATTCAGTGTTCACTAAGGGGGGTTTTTGTAGTAGTTCCATTTGGCAAGAATTGGAGAAGCCAGTTCTGAGCTATATGAATCATAAAATTAGTGCAATTTTGTATTTTCTAGGCATTCGGTCACTGCTTTGCATAGCAGAGTCCTTGTGAACCAGGAGCCTTGTGCTTTTGCACTGTAATAGCTTTTCAAAGAGCACTTCAGAAAAAGAGAGAAGGTCTTTGCATCTTTTAGCTGTATCAGAACCGTTAAGCCTTTCTTGTAGGACTCCTCCCTAGGTGGCCACTGGGTGTTTCTGCATCACCTTGTGCAGGTGCCATCGCAGCTCTTAGTCCAGATGGCTTTGTGCCCTGCGGAGGTGTTAGAGAAGAGGGCGTTGATGAGGCCTCCCGCGTGAAACCTTCTGCAGGTACCAGAAAGTTGCAGCTGCTTGTGGGAAAGGCATCATCAACGGAAGGCAAGTTGAAGACTTAAATTTGCACTGGTTCCAACCCAATGTTAATAAGTGCCTTGGTTTTCTGTTTCCATATAGGAAGTTTTGGAAACTTATGTACGAGTGTAAGCTTTGAAAGTTCCTTTGAGGAAGCTATTAACTCGGATGGCATATGGAAAATTTATAATTTCCACAAGTGTTATATAGGAGAGACCCTCTCACAGAGGCATATGATGCACTTACTCATGTTATGAAATCTGCCTCCGTATCTGGCAGCAATTTCAAATTTTCTGAGGTCTCTGTTTAAACTGTAACAAACCTCAAAGCAGAAACCTTCACTGAAAGGGAGCTGAAATTATATGGTTCTCCTTAGGAAGAAAAATACTAACAGAGTATTCTGTTGTTCATTAAAATATGATAGAAAATAAGGATGTGTAAATTTCCAAAAGCAGTTTTAGCTCTCACTTTGTGTGACGCTTTGATGCTCAGCCACTCCCTCTCTTGCCTGTATCCCAAAGACCCTGTCCAGCGAGTTTCGGAAAGGTTTCATTTCCTCGGATCGCTGATACTCGTTCTGCTAGCCTTTTTTTTCTTTTTTATGGTGGTAGGGAAGGAAACTCATAGCCAGTGGCATGAGGGATAGTGGCCCTTCTCACCCCCCAAAACCTCTCTCTGCACCTCTCTTTAAGTAGAGGGTTATAAAGCATTTAGCTCTTTTCTCTACAGAACATTAAGAGAATAGCCTGTACCAGGGGTTTATGGATCATTTCTGCACAGGTAGAAGGAATATGTAACATTATGACTGATGGAAATAAGATTGTTTTCATATAAAATGCAGCATCAATTCACAAGTATCGCAATCACATACTTGCCATGACCTAGTTCCTTTATTGGAAAGACAGCATGCAAAACCAGAATACACGGGTAGAGCGTGGGTTGTGGGTCGTGCAGCAGTCAGACGGAGCGGCAGAGAGCTGGGCTGCTCCGCCAGCTTAGTGCCCTGCTTTGCTCGCAGGGAAGAGCTCGTGGATGCAGAAGGGTTGCTGTAAGTCGTCTTTAGGGCTGCAGCCAAGTTCTCGTGAAAGGAAGGGAATGTAGGCGTTTTTTCCCTCCAAATTCAGTGCTGGGATGCTGCTGGGCTGCTCTTCTTGGAGAGCGTTTGCTGTGCTGCCCCCTAAAGCAGCTTGCTTTGAACAGGCCTGAGTGAGCTCGGCTGGAACAAGAGCGTGTTTGCTGCGGGGAGCGGAGCAGCCCGTGTCGGCCTGAGGCTGGCGGGGCCGCCGGTGGAGCTCTTGCACGTCGGGGGAATTTGGGCATCAGTTTCCTTCAAATGTAGGACTAGCAGGCAAGCTGTGCGATGCCAAAGTGAGTTTTTACGGACCTGTTGCAATGGAAAGGTGGGCATTAACTATAGCCACGTGGATACTACAGAACAGTCTATGGAGAAAGAAGTAAATATTGCAATTGTATTCTATTTTGTTCTATTATTTCCTCAGAAAACTTGCATCCTACCTCAAAATTTAAAAAAATGTATTTATAGTTAGCTATTTTGATTCTTCACTACCTCCCTTTCCTCTTTAAAAAATAAAACAAAGCTGAGAATACAAAAGATGGTTTCAGATAAAAGCTGCTTCTCATAATATTTTTTCAAGACAAATTCTCAGTGCCTAGGCTGTTAAAGGAGTGCTTTATGCTTGAAAATTAAAATAAAATATTTTCATGTAATCAGTAAATTTTGTTATGAAACTTTACAGCAGCTATATTAAACGATAAGAATAACTACTATTTTGAAATTCTGAGCATCTTATAATTAGAGCAGCCTTTAAGAAATATTCAGAGTTAAGGCACATTAGAATGTATTCCACAACATGGAGACAGCCCTGACAAAGAAACATTATTCTTAGATTTACAATTAATTACCCTTATGTCTATACCTTGCATTCAATTTGCATATCTTAAAAGTGCTGTAAATTTCATAGCACTCCCTTGTTATTTAAGATCACTCCGCTTAGTAAAAGTTTCCGCAGTGATAACTTTCTCTTGATTATGTAGTTGTGAGGTCAATAAATCTGGCTTTACTTTGCTCTACAACGTTATAATTTTTCTTTTTTTGTGTGTTTTTCATTATTTTGCTCCTTGTTCCTTCTGCCCTCTCATTTATAATCCCCCGAAGAACCAGTAGATAGAGAGGCCTGGCTCGAAGACGAAGCGAGTGGTCAGATTCTCCGATGTTATCTTTTTCCCAGAACGCACTGGTACTGGGTGTCTGACATGTTCTATACATCTTTCTAGTGTCAACCTCATTAAACAAATGCAACTTGATGTATAGCGCTCAAGAAATGAAATTTCACGCAATGAATTTGTTCTAGTTTAGCTGGTGTTCCTGTTTCTCCCCCTCTCTTTTCCATTTCAGCAGGAATTCTGTGTATTCCTATTTTCTAGTAAAAATATTACATGGTCACTACTGACACTGTTGTTCTTCAAAATTTACCAGTGTTTTTCTGTTATTAAAGAAATACCTGTATTTTAAGCTCACGAAATGAAGTTTGCTACTTTCTAAATAAGGAGCCATTGCTGCTGCATAAAACATGGTATACCGTGTAGAATGTGGTTCAGTTGTACTTAACTTTGGTCAGATACATACGTGGTTCTGCTCTGAATACGAGACATATCTGCTGTGGCATGCCTGCTGTAAATGTCCTGGTCTTCTATAGGTAATTATGTATAAATGTGCTAGAACTGTGTTTTATGGTCCAATTCAAGGTTAACACAATATCCTGTAAGCCAGAAGGACATTGAACGCTTTGCCAGAATAGTAAATATTGCTCTCATCCTTTTTTTTCCCCCCTTCAGCTTAAAAGAATTTAAAGAAGAAATATATTTTCAAACTAAAATAAACCTCCTTTAATGAGACTATATATTATTTACAGAAAAATGCCACTAAACTCAATTAGTACTGGTCTCATCACTGGCTAGAATTGAGGTTGTTGAATTTTTTTTTAATGTAGTTCATTGAAGTCATTTACTGAATCTGGGGCAATATTCTATTTTTAATCAAGTTTAAAAGTGTAATATATGAGGAAACAGCAACGCACTGTATAGATTTTTATAGATGCTCCATTGTAAAAAAAACCAAACAAAAATAGCCAAATATATAAAGTTTATGCCCACTTTATTTCTTTCACTAAGTAAAATTATTTGAATGATAGTTTAACAGCTAGTCTCCAACTGCCACCCCTCCGTATTATTTATAGACAACTCATTGGGGTTATTTTGAAAGTTATTGCAGGCTTTTCCGCTGACCCTGTTGTTTAGCTTGCTGGAGAGTCACAGACATTTTAAACATTGCATTTTACCCTGATGCAGAATGATTGTAATAATTGAAAGCAGTATTATTGTATTAAGGTAAGGATTAACTATATTTTGTGTACAAAATCCAAGTTCAGCATACAAGGCTCTTAACTGCCTCCTGTGCTATCTGATGGTGTGCTTTCAAGCCAAATGCATATGTTTTTGAAATGAGAGGAGCTGCCTCTTCCCTTGGGGCATGGGGTTGAAGTTATGGGAAAGAACAGGGGGGAAGATCTAACAAATACACTTATCTCTGCCTCTGAATTTCTCTCAGGCCTTTTAATATATAAATAGTTTTGAAGATATAAACTGCATTTATCCTGATTTTTATGGGCTCAATGCAAGCAAATATCGAATATGGCACTCTTCTATTTGATTATAATATAACATTTCTATTAAAATGATTTTTAACAACCTTCCCCAAATTCCAATAACAGTATTTCAAAGGATGTAACGTGGTAGTGGATATTAGCTACCCCTAGCATGCCTTGGCAAAAGTATTCAAGTAGCAAGAGTTTTCCTAGTCTTATGTCCTATATACATCTGTTAAATTACTCAGAGATCTCATTAAATAAAGCTAATGTACTTGTAAAACAGTAGGGAGAGACAGTATATCATTGTAACTGTTCGAAAGAGCCATTCTGGCAAGGAGGGAGCCACGGAGGCTAGGTGTGTGCTGGTCAGTGTAGATGTTTCCCGGCCATAAATCTTGGCCCTTTCCTGCCTAGTTATTGTGTATTTCTTTAGGTGAGAGATTGATTGTAGCAATGGAAGATGAATTTGCCCATAGACCCTTTCTTCTTCCTTTTTTTTTTTTTTCTTTTTTTATACTCCTGATGCCTTGCCAAGGTGATAGTGCTTTTTTTTTTTTCTCTCGCTGGAATCATTTGTTTCAGATTAAAAGCATGGAGCAGCATGGAGCAGCCCAGGAACGCTTGTCTCTGCGGTCAGGCAAAGGTGAGGGCATGAAGATGTATAACTGTCCCAGGTGTGAGAGGAGTGCAGCTTGCCCCCGCAGGATTTGTAACAGGTCTGGCTGAAGGAGAATGAAATAGGATAAAAAATCAAGGAAGGACCTTGGCGTTTTGAGCACTATTTTAATTTTTTAAGCACTGTTAGTTGTGGAATATTGCTAAACTTGTCTGTTTACTGCGGCAAAGCTTGCCTGGGAACCTCTCCTGCTCCCCGTGCATCCCCCTCTGCCCCCGTGATTATACCACGTGCTGAAGATGGAGGGGAACCCTTTTCATGAATATATATAGATGCTGAATTTATAAGGATCAATATAGTCACAAATGTTGTACAACATGTCAGGATATCATAAAAAGCAGGCAGTTCTACATAAAATACTAGCTTAATCTTGGAGATTTTAAAGCCTCATTAAAATGTGGATAAAGTCCATATATGGAATGGCAGCATTCAAAAGGTTGAAGTTGTATATCTGTGGTGCAGAAATTTTAACCATTACATTTGAATGTCAGTCGACTCATTTGATCACAGATGATATTAACATGTAAAAAGTTAAGGTGATGAGATGCATCATATAATATCATTTAACCCAACAGAGTTTGTTGTTTAAGGTTTGGGCAGCTATAATGAACAACCTTGGCCCTTAATTTGTGGAGTCTGAGGTTCTGAAATAGATGTGCTGGTAGGTGTATCTCAAAGCAAGCCAGTTTTACATCGTGGAGCTTTCAGGGAGCTCTCTAACTCCTGATGAGGAGGGACCTCACTGCCTAATGGGGCAGAAAGACTGGGTTGCAGAGTAGCCTTTTCTGGTGCTGGGGAGTAGTGAGATCTGGTTCTGCCCCGGGTGGGAACTTGATCAGAACAGGCAGCTTTAAAGAACAGAGGGCATGTCTGTAGCTGCTGGCAACTGTAGCAATGCAAACTGCAAATACTCAAGTCCTGATATGTTTATATAACGTAGATGTTTTAGCTTTGCAGACAGTCTCATTTTGCTAAAGAACAGGGCTTGATGGTGCGCGCGTTGTTTGCCAGATTTGAGATAATCTGGTAATGTGTTGTACAAATCTATTTGCTGCATTATCTGGTAGTAATAAATACAGGGATCTGAGTATTTTTTCATGGAAAAACTTTGAAAGTCAAGTAAGTACTTGTATGCTGACCTTTCTGCAACACTGCCCCATATTCACTAGTTGTCAGCACATGTTTGTCTGGAGCCATTCGTCACTGCCATCCGTCACTCCTGTGCCATTCCCATCAGTCCCATTATCTGGGATCAGGAGAGAGCTGAGGATGTAGCCTGAAGGATCATTAAACCTCAGCTCCCAGGTACGGCAGGTAGTCCAGGTGGTCTGTTGTTATTTATAATAAAGAAACAACACAGCAGAGCTGCCTGACAGTGGCCCATGAGGCCCGGGAAAGGACGGGCTGAGGGATGTCACCACTGAAGGACAGCTAAAAGTGGACTTCCTTTCCCCCACGCTGCAAGCAGGGAGGATTTATTGAACATCTGTTCGGTGCATGGCTGGGAAGATTGATTAATTTAATTGCGCGCACTTTGCTTAAGTAACATTTGAATACTTAATGTCAGGTTTGAAGGATATTACGACATTTGCTCACCTTCTTAAAGAGACAGGATTTCTTGTTGCTTTGTGTGGCTTTCAAAGGAGCTGAAATGCAGCTTGCCCAAGAAGTGTGGGAAAACTGGAGCAAGTAGGAAAAACCGCTTCCTCTCATGAAAGCAACTAGTTATTTTTCACGTCTTATGGTGATAAATCATTAATATAATGAGTGTGGGTCATCCTCACTCTGAATGGTGGTAATTTTCCTTCTGGTATCAGAATAGAGACAGTTCAGCATATTATATATTTCTGTACCCTTTAACATAATACCACGGTCATATCGAAGGAGCGGATGAGTTAAAGCCACAATAATTTATTGCATGTTCTATTCAGAGAGGGTATTTGGGATGAAATTTCTGAGACCCTTTCAAACCCCCCCCCCCCCCCCCCCCGTGCATTAGGTGGCGTGAAGCAGTGGTGCACTTGGTGTTGCTTAGCTGTGTACGTTTGCTTAGTACATTTTGTATACCTGCAATGGTTTCTCAGCTGCACAGCTGTAAAAAGTTTATCGCCAGTCTGACCAAATATAATAAAATCCAACAAAAAGTTGAATGGGCAGCGTAAGTAGCTGGCACACAAAAACTGAGACTTTACCAAATACACCACGGTTAGCCCTATTTTCAGAACAGCATTTTCCAGCGTTGGTGGTATTGCCAGTAGGTCTTGTAGCAATGCCTGTTGATTAGCCGTAGATGCTGACTATTTACAGATAGAGGTGAAGCTCCTTGTTCTGCTGTTGTGCAGGACTGGCTTTGCATTTGTCACCATCAGAGGTTAACCTGAGAAAAAGCAAACTGAGAGATGGTGGTTCACGTGTGAAGAGTGATTCTGTATGATTTTTGCCCTCCTGAAAGCCAAAGCCTCAGTTCCCTAGTAGAGATGTTCTTTGATCTGTCTGTACAGCAGTTCATTTTAAGTCTGATATACAGTCAGATATTCTATTAGATACAGGATCTTTAAATATTTGTCTTACTTTGTGTGTAATTTGCTTTGGAGCTGTTAGCGCAGTAAATACCAAATGATCCTGACTTACATAGCCATGTATTTTTATTGTCAAAGATACTATATATAATGGTCTCACAACAATGCTTAACTCTGAGAGGGTAGGAATTTAACACTCCTACATGACTAATTTACTACCTTCAAACATAAGAAGGAAAGCTTGGAAAGAAAGGCCTCGTACGAGGCCGCATAAAACAGAGCAATAGTATCATGTGGGGGTACTTAATAATGGTCCTGGCATTTTGTTAGCATCTCTACAAGAAAAAATTGTTCTTAGAGAAGGATAATCTACAGTCAAATCTGATTGAAGTCGGGGGAAACGCTGGCTGATTTCTTTGGAAGATGCCCGTCTGTCCCTGAATTTGGCCGTGCACAATACATCCCGCAACAGCGAGTCAGACTGTCAAGGCCAGAACCAGGTGCCTATGTTACTTGTATCCTTCTACATCAGTCATACTGTAGGGAGCAGACAATTAATTCTGGAACAAAATTGAAAGTCAGAGGCAGAGTGTGAAAGAACAGAATGACAATAATAAAGTGCCCCTGCCTCACATTAATCTCCCTCACTTCAGGGCTGTCAGAGGCGGCCTGGCGGTGACTAATGCCAAGCTTTGCATACAGTGGTCACAGACACGAGCAGCATGCTCCCTCTCCAGCAGCCGCGATGCGCTTTGTTGAGTTTTTGACTCCTGCAGAATCATTGAGAAAACATAGCCGCCGGTCACAGGTAGCGGGACCGAGTCCCTTCATCATGCACCTATTGATCGATGGGCAGCATTCCAGGGCGCCGCGCGGAGAGAAATGGGATCCTGACAAATATGGGGAGATTAAAGCAACTTTTTTGAGCAGATGAGCTTCGCGGCTAAGGGTTAATAAGCGGGGCTCTGTATCGTGTGCAGGTCCGAGCATCAGGACAAAATGATCTCGCGCGCGCGTGGGCACGCTAATCCATTAACATTGCAAAAGACTTTGAGGCACGTTTGGGAATTGTGTTGTATTGATCTTTTTGTCATCTTTTTTGCACAAATAGTAAATAGGCTAACATTTAAGGAACAGTGTAATTATTCCTGAAAAGCAAGACATCAATGTAAAGTTTATTGTTGTAGACCAGGCATTTTGACAGGAATACTGTAATATCCCAGAGGTGTCACTGGGTTACTGAAAAGGTTAAAAATTGGTGCATTGTATTGGGAAAGAAAGGCAGTAACAGCAGACGGTGGTCAAAAAATCACGGGCGTTTCTGTAGGAGAGGAGAGATGTGTCATGTAACAACAGCGAGCTTCTGCCAGTGGGTCACTGTTCTGAAGAAGAAAGGGAAACACCTAACGAAAACGCTTCAGCCTCTGCTATCAGGGGTTCAAGGCACCCCCTCTCATTACTCACATTGCAGAAATAACTTTCTTATGCCTCCTTTTATTGGATGCAAACCCCACACGTGCCATGTGTTGTGGAGGTTTATCCCTATAAGACAGGGATATGTTTGAAAATTCCCTTTATCTTTTCTGATAATCGTGGGAGTAAATTCCCATGCAAGACCTGCTAGGTTACGCTGCTGTCTTCTTTTGCCGACGTGCCTGTGTATAAGAAACGAGGGGGACAAGGGTAGTTTTCTGGTGGTGGTTGACAAGGAGAAAAGTACTCGCAGTCCTATGTTAGAGCTGATCAGCAGGGAAGTGATCGTTAGAACCTGGATGAGAATGGGGAAGAGGCCTATAGCAAGTTACAGAAAAATGTAGTTTATAAATATTGTTCTTTAGTATTCTAGGATTTCAGGAGAGAAGCCCATAGATTGTCCTGTATACTGAATGTACTGCGATATTGGATCAGGAATTGAAATGTGTACAGTCATATGTTGAGCCTTGCACACTGTCAATACACATAGTTTCTAAGCAGATTCGTTCCCATTAATAACTTCCAGCTTTTATTTATTTTTTCCTAATATTTTCATGGTATTTCCCAGTTTCGTCAAGGCACTCAGCTGGATGCCTGTTTCTCCTAAGCAGCGTATGGGAAGTATTCAAATCCCTCTGACAAGGCATTGCTTGACTCTGGGCACAGATCTCCAGCGCCTCCTGAGCTGCTGGAGGAGGAAGCTGCCTATCTGGCGGCAGTGATGCTCCTTACTCCCTTGGATTAGTTACTTCAGAAGTTGCAAAACGTGTCTTGCTAACATGGTGCAAAAGTGCAAGATGAAATATGCATACGGAATATGCCAGACATGGCCAGAGATAACAGTATAAATGCATTTAAGAGTATGTCAGTCACCTTGAGGCTCTAGTTTAAATGTCATTCTATATTCTGGGTTTATACAGAAAACAGCTTATGGTAGTGCTGGTATTTGGGATGGTTGGGGAAGGGATAGGGAAGGAAGCTGGTTTCCGTGTTATCCGTGTGGTGACTTCCTATGTGTTGTCTCTAGCAGAACGCAGGAAAACTTCAGCTTCACCCTCTAAGTTTGCTCAGATTAAGGTTGTTCTGCAGCTGCTGAGGTTTATAATAACCTCCTCATGGCGATGGAACCTCAAACCGTGTTCTGCCAAAGACAGCGTAACCGAGTGGAAATATCTTCTGAAGTAATTGCTAATTTATCTTTAATTACTAAATTATTCTTATGTAACCTGTTACTGAAGTTGTCTTTAGCTGGCAGAAGTTTGATAAATAAAATAAGTGAATTAAAGACAGAAAACTGAGAACTGCAGTTTGATAATCTCAAAACTCTTTTTGGATCCAGCCCATTTGATCCAAGGCTTGCACAGACATTCAGATCTTTCTCCCAATTTTATATTGGGAAGAATTTGAGAAACACGCGTAATTAAATGCCGCTGCCTTCTCATTAGTGGGTTAGCCCTAACCCTTTCAATCTGTTCACAGATATTCCCGTTCCTTGGTTCCATGGCTATGGATGAGCGGGAGCGATGAAAGCCCGGCGCGGATGTCGGCCGCAGGCCCTGCCGGGCGGGAGCGGGGAACGTGCCGAGCCCTTCCTCCACGGCCGAGCCGGGTCCTCCAGGGCTGTGCAGGGAGCGTGCCGCCTCCCCTGGTCCTGGGAAGAGGCACCGTTAGGGAGCTGTCAATGGAAGCGACCTGGTTGAGAAGTTTGGAACAAATCATCGGGGCACGAGTCCTGCATCCTTAGCTGACCTAGAGGTGGGGGATCTAATTATGTCAATGATGAGTACTTTTAAATGCCTCTTTTTCTTTGATATTTTACAGTGATTATTCAATTTCTTCTTATTTAACTGAACAAATGTGGTTTCCCTGTTTTTTTCTTCATCGTAATTTATAGAGATATCTATCTGTCTTATTCTAACACAAGAGAAAAAAGGTTACATCTCGAAATTGTGGGATTTGTTTAGAGGAACCATGAGTAACTTAGGTAGATGTGAAAAGCAGCATTCCATTTGTTGTGGAGAGAAGAAAGCTGATGAATGTGGCCTTCTGCACGCTGACACAGTACGCAAGTCCTGCTGACCCCAAATCACCCCAGCTTTGGGAGGCTGCCAGGGAAGAGGAGTGTTCCCAAACTTCCCATTAAAAGTTGATCATCTTGCAGCATATTCTGCTATTCTGGCTGTCAATGGACACGCTGATATGATTCCACATCCATAAAACCTGGAGAGAATTCAGGGCACACAGACTGGTTTCCCTTCAGCCAAGATGAAAACGCCTCAATTTTATCCTCCAGATTGGAAGATTAAGAGGTGCTTAGCTGCCCAGATTGCATTCCCACTTCCGTGCACAAACCCAGGCCATACTATATTTATGTGTCATTTTAAAACAGGAAAAAATTAATGTGGTTTCTAAAATACTGTCCATTAAGACCACATATAAGGAGAAGTTCTATAAAATTTTGGAAATTAACATACTGGCAAATAAGCATAATCCATCAGTACAGTATGTTAATACTCTTAAATCCAGGAAAAGTTGCAGTAATGTAATTACACTGCAGTATTCTTGCTTTGATGTGTATATTTATGCTATTTACTTTCACGGACAGTGGTGTTGTATGATCTGTGGAAAGGCAGGAGCCCCTTTTCCCTGTATTTGCAATGTGCACAGATAACATGGAGAAGTGTCCTCTCACAGGAGGTTCTTGGTTAAGTTCTGCTTCTCTGTTTTGTTTTCTTGGTCATGAGGAAATGGGAGGTATAGCGAACTCCCAAACATATGGCCAGGTATTGGAGATAAAAGTGTCTTGGTAAATGTGATTAGGAAATTGGTGTGATTTATCATACAAATAAAGGGCCGTCAATCAGTCACACTGCAAATGAACGTTTTTCTTTGCTTCAGCTAGTTGTTAGCCCTTTTCTTCACCACTCATTGTGGGTAGCTGTGACCAATAGGCATTCGTATTAGGTTTTCCTCTGATTCAAGGAAGAATACAGGAAAAAAAATCTGAAGGTGCCGTGACTAACAGCTGCACAAGTTCAGCCTTTTCTTGACGTAGTAATGATTTTTAGCTATTAATTTATTACAGTGACTACGGATGTTGAAGAGAGCAGATTAGTCAGCTCCTAAACCAGGTGACCTCTTTGGCTGGATTCTTTTAGTCCCTTGGGAGAACTGGTTCTAGATCACAACTTCTCGTTGTGAGGCTCTTCCAGCCAAGAGTGGATGGTGTTTTTGTGTGCAGCTGCTCTGTTCTGAAGGTGATACAATTTCAGCTAGATTTGGCTCAGAGCAAGGAGCGTTCTGTCCTTTAATTCCTTATGTAAACAGGCTATAATAAAGTAAAAACAGAGCATAAAACAACGGAGAAGAATGTATCACTTTGTATAGCTCTTTTTTGAATGTAGACCTCTGTATATAATAGAACATCACGATCTTTTTTGGAGGGAAATGGTTTGCTGCAACGTGTATGAAATGAAATTTTGATAGACAGAATAAGCTGCAATCCAGTTCTAAACTATAGATTTTCAAGCAGATTGATGCAACAAATTGTTAGCAAATAGCAGTTTGCAATTTGATGTTAATTAGACATAAGGCAAATATGTGCCGTGACAAATTAGCAGCAAACCATACTGAAAAGGATTAGCAAGAGCTGGCACGGAGACTGCTCGGTTTTGCATACTTCCTTGTCTTAGCCTAGGATGTCTGAGCCAGTTCTCCTCCTTTATGAATAGGAAACCAGAGCAGAGATCGCAGGCACGCTAGAATGTCTTTAATTGCATATTTGAAATGTTTTAACTCTCCCTTAATCCCATGGAGACTTTTTCTTCCATACTGCTAGGTTTATTACCCTGGGAGATGATCAAGTACTTTATTTAATGCTATAACTAGATGCGTTAGGAGGTAACTCGCAGGTTATTTACTTGAGCAAATCTGTTGCAAGAAAAAGAGCCACACTTGCTCAAAACACCTTTCCTTAACTTGCTGCGAATGTGTCTTTGATTTAATTGTTCACTTTATTAGTGTTTTTTGCTAGAGGATAATGTTCCGACGTTCCTGATGCGCGCGATGCCCTGTAGCGATGGGGCACAGGCAGGGCCGGCAGCCCTGCGCCCGGGCTCTGGGGTGGCTGAGGCGGTTTAGTGCAGATCAGGAATGCTGAACCAAAGCCACAGCTAAAATGCCTCGTTATTAAATTTAAGCAGCTTATTTTTTACTCCAGTTTTGTAATTGGGAGTTCCTGAGGTAAGCCATTATTTTCTCCAAGCTCTCAATCCATATTTGCTGATATGGACTTTGTAAGTTGAATTTAGTTATGTAAAATGGCAAGTTTATGTACATGAGAAATTCTTAAACACTGTTTCTCTTTCCAAACCTCTGTTTCTAGGGCATACCAAATATTAATTTACTAGCTGATTTAGGATTATTACTTGTCTAGGCATATATGTATATATGTTAAATTCCTGTCATTCCTATGTCCCAGTATGGATCAAAAACTTGTAAAATAGTTCAAAGGTTCTAAGACATTACGAGGCTAGATGTATACACACCTTGCAGTGAGCAAAAGCAGTGAGGTGGAAAAATAAAAGGATATTCTGCAGAAAAGATGTTTAACTTCTTCCATAAGTCTTAGAGGGAATTGCTCAGACAATTTAAGCAATGATCAATAGCAAGTTTTGCCACAGTGCTCCCTTAAAATACATACAGTATGATAACATGCTGTTAAGGATATATGAAATAGGATGAGAGACGTTGCGCCGTGAAAAGGAAGGAGACCCCGAGGTCTCTGTGCCCTCCCTCGAGTCGCGCATTGCCCAAGGGCGCTGTCCTGCCCGGGGTGTAGATGGGCACGGGGGCCGTCCCGCGCGGCTGCCGGTCCTCGGCGCCCCTCGGCCACCCTTCTGACCTGACCCGCTTTCGGGATCGCATCCGACACGTAGGCCTTGGCAGCCGGTTTGGGAAGCTGGGGTTTCTGCGCCCTTCCGCAAAACGGGCCACTTGAAAACGTGCGCCTGCCTCTTCCTAAGGGAAAGCAATTTTCTCCCCTGCTACGCCAGGTTTAAGGGCTGTGTATGTATATTCCCTTCATATTACCTGATCTGCTTTTAAAGCTAGAGATTATGATTCTTTCTCAATTAACACCTTGTGTTAAAGTCTAGAGGGCTATAGGCGTTACAGTAAATTCCTCTTGATAAAGCGTACGCATTTGCTGACAAATGCATCGTCTCCGTTTAGATTATGGGGTTGCTAAGCCGCGTCATTCCCAGGAAAAGCTGCGAAGCACCTCGCTGCCGGAGCAGCAGAGAGGCAATTCCCAAGGCCACATTTTGAAAATGGATCTCTGGGATGGTGCAGGCAAGTTGGGCAGGCTGGAAACCGTTGGCATTTGCATGGCCTGTGGTGGCTGACTGGGTGCTTACCAGCGTTATTTGCATGCTCATTTGCATACAGATGTGATTGGGAAATGCAGATATGCTACAAATTTAACTTCAGAAGTTCCATTTGTTGCTTTTGTGTCCCTGTTTGTGGGGATGAGACGGCTGATGTGTCCCCTGCTGTGCGTGGTGATGAACACTGACGGGTTTACTCTCAAATCTTTCCATTTTCCTTATCAATACCTTCAGTGTTCAGAATGCAGGCACTGTGATATAATCTGACACTTTTCATATTGAAATATTTAAGGTTGCCTAGAGACTTCGGAATACCCATATAATCATCAAACATTTATTGTCATTATCTGCATATCTAAAATTCATCAATGAATAAAAACAAGAGAGAAGCATCTTAAAAAGAAAAATATCCTGGGGTAATTTATTGTTGCTTCCTTTTATCTATTTAAAATGCTTGAATTCACTTTGTTAGCAAATTTCTCTTGACAGGTACACCTATTTATTATTACTAAGCATCCTTTTTAGGAATGTCTGAAATGGCACATGTATTGTTTTAAACAAGATCATAGAGTTAATTTTTAACTACACATGCAATATACTAACAATAGAGCAAACAAAACATAATTAATAGTTTTATGCCATTCATCAGGATCACTTTATTTGCTGCCAGCATCTGCCAAATTCAAAAATGTTTTGACTTCAATTAAGATTTTAAGCAAATTAAACCTGTTGTTATTGAAAGCATAGTACCTATATGCTTCTGGATACTGGATTCTGGGAATTCCATGAGCAGGGACGTACCAGGGAAAGGGTGGGGGTGCACGAGGACTTTGCCATGTCGCCAGCTAAGGCGAGCGCGAGGGTCCTCCTGCACCCTCCCGACGCAGGGAGCTGTCGCTCCTCTTTCCACATCCTCTCCCAGGAGGAGGACTTAAAGAAATTCCACCACACGGGTATTTTGCAGTTTATAAGGATATTATGATACTACAGCCCTTGATAACATAGTATATTAATTTGATGTATAGAAAAAAAAAATAATTTTTCAGTGCTTTTTTTTAATAACTATTGAAGCTTTTCTTTTTTTTTTTTTTTTTTCCCCCCTGTTCCCTGGGAAATCTGTGTTTCATTACCTATGTATTTTTCCTGATTCACTAGGACAGTCTTGTGCCCCTGCTGGAGACAAACAAAATCGTTAATGGTAGATAGGCCCTTTCTTTAAAATGAATACTGTAACCTTTGGCTTTCTAGTTTTGCTTTTGTTCTCTAGTTCTTTTTCTGGAGAGGAGTATAAGAAACAAAATAGAGAGGACATGAAATTTTTTGCTTAGTCAAATCCATAAAAACCTTTCAAGAATTCTAGAGACCTAGCTGATTTAGGCAATTAAGGAGCAGAAAGAGGAATATACTTAGTTTTGATGAATTCCCTGCAATGTAAATTCTTCAGAATTATTTGCACTATTTGTAACCACTGATTGAATTGTAAATTGACCGTATCCATTTGATAGAAATAACTTCTGTGAAATTTAGATCCTAGGGAAATCTCTGGGAGTTTTGCCATTTCTTTGGCTGGGGACAGGGTTTTCAGCGAGGATCATTACTGTGGAGAGCTCAGCCAAAGGGGCTGCTCGGGCTGCTCATTTCGCAGCAGTGGCCTTTGCAGAGAGCATAAGAAAGGTTGGATGAACATAGACCGAGGCAGGAAGCAGTACTGCTAACATTGTGATACCCCCCGTGGTGTCGTCTTGCCTTAAATACACCTCAGAATTGTCACCTTCCTGCCTGAAAATATATACAGCATAGGCAGAAAGGATATGGGAATGTTAATAACAACACTGGGAAACACAGGGAAGTTTCCACCCAAAGTAAGAATGAAAATAGGAGAGCTCACTTTAAGTGTGTGAAAACATGAGTAAGATGGTGTGTAAAATAAGTGAATGACTTACAGAGGGTGAATCTGATTTCTGTCTTGGCTTTGCCCCATAACGCAAGCAAAGAGGTATGTAATAAAATCACATGTCGCGACATTCAAAATTGATAAAGAGTAGATTTTGATATTATTTACTGCGGAATGGAACTTACTGATGAAGAAAGTCTTCGGATGTTCAAACATGGCAGGGTTCAAAGACGCAGTAAAATAACGCTAGCCATTCTGGTTGGCAAGGAAGTCTCAGATGCACTAGTCAGAATCAAGTAGGAAAACGTGAGCTGAAGCTTATCCGAAGAAATTACCTTTGGGAGTTTGGCAGTTTGGGTTTTTTCTTGGCTTTTCTTTATGCATTTTTCAACAGTGTTGGAGGAGGGATGCTCTGCGAGGTGACGTCCTGCTGGGACTGGCGTGGCTTCCCTGTCCTGCCTCCGGCCAGCACGGGGCCGTGATGCAGTGCAAGGGGACGAGGAGGAGGGCAGAGGCATTGCACGAGGGGCTGCGTGTGGGGCTGGGTCCCAGGAGCTCGTGCAAGGGAACGGCCCTGCCCTGCGAGGGGGAGGATGTCCAGGCAGGGAGCGGGGGCAAAGGAGGACTCCTGATCCCGAACGGGGCAGCCGGGGGATCTGCGGTCTCTGATCTCCATCAGTGCATTTACAGTTTCATTTTCACCTTTTGCATGTGGACAATAAATAAAGCCCCGCTGCAATAAGTATGGACCCCTCTAGACACTGGTATTTCCCTAGGCTGGTGAATAACTCCAGTGTCTCAATGTCCTACTGCCGTTTCTCAAATAAAACATATTCTGATTTGTGATTTCTAGTAATGAATTGACAAATGCTTCTTCCGTATGATGTAGTAGAAGTCAGAGGCTGTCAATGAGCATTTATTTATTTATCTTATTGCAAAAAAATAATTCTTTTCAACATAATTTTATGCTAGGGTACAATTTTACATTCAAAGCAGTGGGAACAGCTTGGAATAGCTAGAAATGCTTAATGCTCAGGGTGGTACACGGCTGAAGCATTACCAGTGGAATAGCTCACTTACTGATTTGTTGCCAGGTAGCGAGCCAATTAGCAGTGCTGGTTATTATTTACATTTCGTGCTATATATCACGGAAATTGTGTTGTTGATTTATCATTTATATTGTTGTATTGTCAGCATAATTTATTCAGATCATGCTGAGATACCTGGGAAATTAAGTAATAAAGAGAATGGCGTGGAATATGTCCGTATTCAGAGATATTTACTTTGCTTTTAATGAGAATGCATGTTCAGGTAAATCATAGATCACTTAGCTATTAAATTGTTTTTGAAACAACCCTATTAAAAGTTTACTCCTTATATTTTCTATAAGGAAAATGATTTTCATTATTATCAGATTTCTACTGTTAAATAAGTCACTATTTTAAAGATTTCCTTAAATGTTATAGCAAATAAATGTACCAACTTACTTCACTTTTCGGTTGCAAAAAGCCATGGTCGCTGATAAGGTATTGAAGTTTACTTATGTTCCTTATGTATTTTGTATGTAGCTTTGCATTAAATTGTGTTCAAGTGTGTAAGGTGTGTGTGCAGTTAGGCAGATGGCGTAGGAACTGAGGAAGAGTATTGTACATGGCAGAGTTGCAGAATTCTAGTAAAAGACTGAACTTGATCACATTAATAATCCGAGATACTGTATTCTTTGTAAGAGGCGAGGGTGGTGAATCCCCGAGTGCACCTTCCGCCCAGGCTGAGGGCTGCGGGTGCGGTCGGGAGCGTCGGTGGCGTCCTTGCTAGGGAGCGTTCCCGCTCCGGAGGCGAGCGCCTCGGCCCGTGTCTCCTGGCACCTCGGCACGCCTGCACACAGCCCGGGCGGCGTGCCCGGCGCCCCGGGGGGGATTTGTCCCGTGCATGGGGGAGAGAAGGCCGCTGCTGGCTCTTGTCTGTGTTGTCTGAGGTTCTCGGGATCTTGCTTGGAAGGGAAACGTCAAGTTTCCACAGAACCCAAAGCATGTTCATTTTAATTATCATGGAAAACATTTGTCCATAGCTTTTAGTGGCTTTTGTATTTTGCTGTTTCAATATTGATGAAATTGAAGTTATTTTAATGTTATTTACTACAAAAGCCAATTGCTTAATCAGAAGCTGATTCCTCTAGGCTTCTCTGCATTCCATAGAGTTTAGTGGTTATCCTTTTGAGCTTTCCTAACTTGCATCCTGCATCGTAGACTGAGCAGTGAAGCTTGAGATTTCATGAAGAATGTTAGAAATGTTAACACTGTTCTAGACTTCTGTCTGCTCTCCTAAGTCATTCCTATTAACGTGTATTTCTTCCAGGTTACTGAGCTGCAGCGACTAGTCGAAATGCATGCAAGTGGGTGAAAGCTTTTGCTTTACAGTTGTCAGTAAATCAAAACAGTGAGCTGTTCTGGTATTGTGTTTCCATGTACAGACAGAGGCCAGTGTGGATTCTGTGAGAGCAATAAAATCTTTCTGGTTTTTGCATTGTCTTACAAGTAGCTTTGTTTTTATTTGTTTGTTTGTTTATTTGCCTAGCACCATGTTAGGCATTCCTTTAGTCACCCGAGAGGAACTGTGTTCGGCATTCAGCTAAAAAAGTGTTCCCTTTCTTTTAGCTAGGGGTTAAACATCCACTTCCTCCTTTATTATGACTGCAAGTAAACAGAACATATAATGCTAAATTTATGACAGTTTTATCTTGAATTTCTTCTACAAAAAAGGTCAATTTGGTGCAGGTGAGATCTTTTGTAACTATATGCTGTGCTTGTATACTTGTTCATATGTGTGTTCATACTTCATATACATGTGCAGTTAAAACTTTAAAAAATGGGTTGTTTCCCTGAGAGCTCTGTATTATGTATAGATGGCACAAAACCAAAGGAAATGCCCCCAAACATCCATTCCCCTTTAATTGCTCTATTCCTTTTTAATCGTATGTCCTCGACACGGGAATTTTGGTGTCTGTTGTCCTGCTGGTAGAGTTTGCGTGGGGCTCCCCGGGGGTCTGGCGGGGGTGCTCGCTTGGGGGGTGACCGTGTACACAGCGGGTTGTTTTGTGTCGGAGGGGGTCAGCTGAGAAAACAGTTTGGGAATCCTGGCGTTTCGAAAACTTTCAGTCTAAATCATCATACTGTAAGAGGTTATACAGTAAAGTCAAAGCAGAAGTTTATCCTGCCCATAACTTCTGACTGGAGATTTATTACAAGTCAGAATTGTGGCCTTTTACGGTGCCTGTTTTCTTTCTACGTGCTCCCTCCCTTCATTTTTTTCCTTTGACTCGGTCCTTTCCCTGGCCTTTTTGCATCTGCTTCAGGCCCCGACCCCCTTTTGTCTGACCCCTTCTCACCCAATATATCAGACTAAGCTCTAACTAGGGAAAGGGGAGAAACTACCTCGTTGCTCTGTCCCAGGATTTGGACTAGCAGTGAAGGAGCTATAAATTGCACGGCGGCTTGACTCTGGGCTCATGTTAGAACTCCAGCACTCGCGTCAGAGGCAGTTACAGAGCAGGCTTGTATTACAGACCTCAGTCCAAAGCTGGATGATCTATCTTCATGTTCTGCATATAATAAAATTGCCAGCATTTCTGAGATGCAACCTCTTTTGGTTTAATATAAAAGTTGGGTTTTTTTTCTGTTCTCTTTGAACAACTATTTGCAGAATGGATCCTGTCTCCAGATAAGCATGCCTAGGTGTTAGTTTTTAAAGATTCAGGCATAAATTGCCCTTTTCCATATAACTGTTCCCTCAAGTTTCTTGCAGGGATTGTCACAGTGTACAAAATCCCAGTGGGCTTAATGGTGCTCTGAGAATAAATGTCAACAAATGGTGAAATGGCTGTTTAAAATTATCCCTCTTAACTCCCCAGCTCTTCAGACACCTAGCGCCTTAACCAGGTGAACCTCCTCTATTCCAGAAAGAGTTTAGGATCATCAAGGGAGGGTTAAATTAGAGAGATATGTAGTTAGTTCATCCTTCTGCTTAGTTTATCCCTTTATTATTTTGTTCTCGTTATGGAGAGGAACTGGGCAGAGAAAGATTAGTGGTCACTAAGAAAGGATGCAGTGACTGGAGTGATGCAGCATATGTTACGTTGGTCCCAATTACTTCATTCACGAGTAGAACTTTATTCTATATCTGCATTTTGGAGAACTTTTGCATTTGTCATTCTTTGTGACTAGGTTACAAAACTAGGAGCAACTAGGAAAGTTGCTCATTTGGATCAACCTAAATCATCTTTATCTGCATAATGCTTCTTCCCATGTAACTTCCAAATGCAGAGGAGAGGTGGCATTTGAGGATCAAGGTTGCTGTATGTAGTGTTTTTTAATTATTTTGTGGTTAGCTATTGTCTGTTACGGAGGAAAAGAAAGGCCAATTGCAGGGAGGTTTAGCTTAGTTAGACCTTAGCTTTATTAACTTGCCTACCTGGGGACATTATCTGATTATCTTATGACTTTGATTTTAATTGCCTCTATTTGAGGCAGGACCTTGTTGCTTTAGAGCACCCTCAGTCCGGTGTTCGGCCCCCGGGTCCTTCCTCACAGAAGAGGCAAGGGCTGGGAGGTGGGATTTAGTCCCTGTTCGTTAAAATCCCTGATGTTCTCCTCCAGCTTCTTTAGGGAACGGGTTCCCTCGTGTCTGCTGCTGGGTGTGAGAAAACCAAACCACTGCTAACGGCTTATCTGCGCCGGATTGCTTCATCACAAGGAGATGCTATCGCTTAGCTTGGCTGCACGCCCCTTCGCTACAAAGTGGAAGGTTAGTAATTCCCTTACAACTGTTTTAATATATATCTGCTTCCCAGCTAAAGAGAGGTCGAGTGCTCTCTTGGAATAATTTAGAACAACAATAATTTTTAGTAGGTAATTACTGAACCTTCGGCTTCCTGATTACAGATTTGTCTTCTGACTTGGTCATCTACGGAAGTCTTGTAACTCTGTCCTGTTCTGCCTATTCTGAACTGGGCTTAAATTCAAGAACCAAACCTATCTGTAGCTTTTTTGCTTAGTGTGGCGTAATTTAATTCACGTGACTGCTTCGTGTGGTTTCAGTTTAAGAAAGAAGAGAATGTAATTCTGTTCCCAATCGTGAAATCATTTACAAATAAGTCTTAGCTTAGCTTAGAGACTTGGTCCCGCTGGATGAAAGCCGAATGAGCAGTATTACACTTCTGCTTTCAGCAACACGTGACCTGTCTTCAATATCCAAAGGAAGGTATAAATAGCATATATATTTAGCATATATAAGTTGTTAGCTTGTAATCAAATCCATTGCTACTGGATCTGGTGTACTTTGTGCTTCTTGACATCGCCACAAATTCAAACTGTAGTGTTGTAGAGCGCTCCCTTCTCTATGGGAAACAAGTGGCCTGGAATTAGCAGCCTTGGCTCTAGATGGTTTTCCTCTGCTTTAACTGTAAAACTGCATCTTGCTCACACTTCTGTCATTCTATGATCTGTTTCATTGTTCTAGTATTTAAGCCATCCTTACATAATCTTTTGTTTTATTAAAACATCAGCCTTTATTTTATCTGTGAAGACGAAGATGATTTTGCCACCATAGGTGTTTTATTCCCATGACTGGGGCTTTCTCAGCTCTTCCTTATCACCACGAAATACTCATGTAGCCCGTGGAATAAAAGCCCTTTTCAAGCAGTGTCAATTTTCTGGGCACACACTAATACTGTACAAACTGTTACAGAAAGAGTTTAGTTTTTGTGGTTTTCAGCCTTAAAGGAAAAGAATATCTTCATCTCTTAGTAGCGCAGTAGCTTTGGAAAGTGGTGTTGCCTGAACTGTTGGTTAAACAAAATGGTGCTGATTGCAGCAGGGTGGCTCACTGTGGGCGGCAGTGGCTATTGCAGCCAGCTCGCTGGGCAGTAATTTATCGAAGTTTTATGTGATTTCGGCGGCGTTAGCTTTATCAGTCACAGCTTATAAGTGTCCTGTCCTGTGGATCGGAGCGAGGCGAAACCTTCCTCGAGCGCGGCAAGGCGCAAACCCTCCGTGCCCTGGCGCTGGGAGCGAGGGCCCGCACTGTTGGTAGAACACTTCAGCACTTTAGCTGGCCTGTGTTTTTTATTCATTTGTCTCCCTGCTGGTGAGAGAGGCTCAGCCTCCCAGCACCAAGTGCCAGTGAGGGCTGGCGGTGCCGTGGTGTGGCGCTGGGGACCGCGGGGTCTGGCACCAGGGTGCAGCTGAGTTGATGGAAGAAAAGCACCCGCCCTGCATCCCAGCCCGATGCTCTTGGGCTTGACTTTGCAGGGGGTGAGAGCACTTGAGACTCAAGTGCAGCATGGAGAGAGATTTTTAAACTTTTAAAACCCATCTGAGTCTAACCTAACCTTGGACATTCTTTGGCCTAAGAGAAAAAGTGCTAAAACCCCAGCAAGGCGGATGTTCTGCCAACCCCTTCGGCTTTGGGGGCCTTTCTAAACAATGTTGGTGCCCGCCTCTTAAGTTGCAAAATTAAGCAGGAGTTGCTCGTTAGGAGTGAGAAGATTGCTTTGGACCTCTGAAAGCATATCCCATGTCTGCAAGTGATTATGAAGGTAAATCTTATTGTCTGGGGAAATGACTTCTGCACAGCTATTTCTTTTATTGCTGTGCCGAAAGTAAAGGCATTACTCAGTTTAATAATAAATCCTACTGTATCTCAGTCTGCGTAGGCTGATATAAATATCTTCGGTTATGTCACATTACCACCTTGGTACAGCTAACGTTAGGTCTTGATGACTGGTGGCTGATAAATGCAAAACCTCATTTGGTTTGTGAGTGATTGAACGCTAACACTGTTTAGATTTCTTAATATACTTGTATTAGCATGAATAAGTAATGAGCATGCCAGGCTTTTTTGAATATTTGATTGTATCTTTGTAATGGATTTGTGTCTCTCTCTTTGTGCTAATGTCATTGTAACTTTGTTGGTGTCATAACTCCAAACCTTAGCAATCGATCTTTATCAGCATATCTTAAGTCAATTACCCTCTCATGGCCAAATTACTGTGTCATAAGACTTTTCTTATAAAAGTATTCTGCATATGGCATTTAGGATACAAATAGGTACTAATTCTATCCACAGTATGTTTCTCATTTCATCATTATGTCTTGTATTAGTGTATTGATCAGCAATTTATGTTGCACTGTCTCTACAGGCATACACGTGTGCATACATAAAACGTTAAAACTTGTCTTAGTTCTGCAGTTTATTAATATACTAACAAGCCCTTAATACTCAATTTCAGCAATTTTTTATCTGTCCTGAGACTTCTGCTACTTTTAAAAATTAAGCCCTAATGTTTACAGTTTCTTGGAAACCATCATCCATCATTTTGGATGGGGATTATGGTAGGAAGAAAGTATTAGTTTGTCAGAGACTCCTGGTCATTCTGATACTCTAAAAAATGAGTACCCGAGCTGCACTAGATTTGTTCATCATCCTTCATCCTGTTTGCTGACTCATTTAACAAGTAAAATGAATTGAAAGGTGCCTATTTCATTAGTAATTTCTTAATGGATCTCAAATCTGTGTTGCCTTTTCTATGAAAAATACCTGAGCAGCAGTAATGGAGCAGCAATACTGGCGAAGCCGGAGTGCTGCCCGGGCTCGGGGCGTGCTGGGCGGCCGGTGACGCGCGGCTGGGCGCGGGTGCCTCCCCCGGGTGCCCAGCCCAGCCGAGCCCCTCCCGCGGTACTGCTGCTTAGGGCGTTTCAAAGCCTGTCACGGGGACCCTCAGTTCATGCCAGGCCCCCAACACACTGCTGCTTTCTGGCAGAGGTCGGACCCGTTATTCCGGAGATGCAGACTGGAAATCCGCTGTGTTGGGCTACGTACTCCAGCACATCTGTTCTGGTCCTTCCTGTCAGTGTGTTAGTAGCATATGACAAGTAGCTGGCACGTGGATCCAGCTCCCGTGTTTCATTACCACTTTTAATCAAAGGAGCCGATAAAAGCTGGAATACGGGACTACCAGAGGGGCAGAGAACTGAGGCAGACCTGTCCTATCCTCTAGTTTTTCTTTTCATTCTGTTTGGTCTCTTGGCTTCCTGGCTTCTGAATTGAAACGAGCTCCCCAGAAGTCCCATAAAAAGTCCTTTCTGGGTAAGGAGAGCCCCGAGACACGGATCTGCGCTGTGCTGCCGACAGGCCTCTTCTCCTCTCTGCACCTGGCAGCCCGGGTCGTGCTCCTGCTCTGCACCACGTGCCTCCCCTCCTCAGGAGAGGCCGAGTGCTTGCTTCCCGAGGTCTCCATCCTGGCTTTCCTTCTAGCTCTTTTTATTCCTATTTGGGAACCGTTTGGGCTAAGGCCTGGGTGTCCCTGTTATTTCCCTTATATTTAGGAAGATATTCTTGAGTGCACTGTGCATCTTTTATTCAACCATCGGTTGCCTTTCCCTGCTCCTATTTACCCGATCTGCACTTCCTCTCACATAC
Organism: Eudromia elegans; assembly: GCA_003342815.1. Taxonomy (NCBI): domain Eukaryota; kingdom Metazoa; phylum Chordata; class Aves; order Tinamiformes; family Tinamidae; genus Eudromia; species Eudromia elegans. The sequence goes on along the minus strand of PTEX01000011.1, from coordinate 3,205,340 downwards.
TGTTCATTGAGACCTGGTACCCATGAATTTCTATCCTGTGTACTCGAGTCTCCCTTTCAAGACATCAACAGCATGTTCTGTGCCGGGGTCCCAACAGCTCTGCGTGTCTCCTTCCCGCAGGACAAGCCACGGATTCTGTAGGTTCACAAGGGTTGTGTGGGAGAAGCAGAAGGGGTCGCATCTCCCTCTGTTTTTCCACAGAAGAGAATGAGTGTAACGCAGTTCATCCTGATGCCAAGTGCATAATCATATTTCCCACCTACTTAGGAAACCTTAGCCTCTGAATTTAATGTTAGATGAGCAGATGCATCGTATGGGATGTTTTCCAGATTCCCTTTTAACAATCTGAGTCACTCGGTGTTTGCCATGCAAAGTGCTTTACTCTGTTTCAGTGTCCCTAGGTCGTGTGAATACGCACCAGGAAAAATGCTGAGCAAATTACTGCATGGAATGGCAGGTTTAGTAAAGTTTGTTGTTCACATGCACAAAGTGATGTTCGTGTCAAAAAGTAAAATTCTGGGTTCTCCAAGTACGACGTGAAGTCCCATCTGCTGCATGTTGTATAACCAGCAGTGTGATTTTAGTGTGCAGGACACCTCTGATGATTTGAAGGTTTCATAAGCGTGTTCGTTTGATTATGTGATATACAAAATTGAGCCGGGGGACGGTTTCGGAACACGCCGAGCTGAGCAGGTTTTCAGTGTCATTCTTCTGCAGCATTTTGTTTGCTGTGCAGAGGATCTCTGTGCTCGGCAGGCTGGTGTTGGCAGAGCCCATTGGTAAGGGTTTAACACAGGCCTACCTGACCCTGCCAAAAAGCTCCTGGAGGGAGTTTCTGCTCCTTCCTAACCACCTAGAACTTGGGAGTTTTCATTTTATTTAAAAATATGCAAAAATATATATGTAGCTCTCTTAGCTGTAATGATGGCGGTACTTAATTATCCCATAATGATGGTGGCGAGCTCACCATTTGTCTGGAAGAGTGGCAATAAGAGCGCAAGAAGTGGCCGCTAGGAACGACGCCGTCCCGCCACACTGCCGGGCCCCGGCTGTGCCTCGGGTGGAGCCCTGGGGCTGGCAGCGCTCCCCTCTCCGCTCCCTCCCTGCCCACTCGCAGCCCTCGGTACGGCGCGTCATTCTAAGGGCGGGAGGACGTTGGCACCAGCCGGGTGCCTATCGCCCGTGAGCTGCAGCCTACCCGTGCGCGGTCGTTCCTCGCGCTTGAGCCTGGGAACGTGTGAAGCCGGGGCAAGGGCAGCCGTGGGCTGTAGGCGAGGCCGTGCTGGCGTCTGCTTGCTGCCCCGTGCTCCTTCCAGCTGTGCTCGGGGGTGTAGAGGAGAGGAGCAGCCCTTCTCCAAGAGCTGCTGTCAATGGAGCTGCCTGCGGAAGCGACTACCAAAATGTTACTCTGGGTTTCTTTATGAAATTGTGTTAAATGCACAAATCAAGGGGGAGGCTTTTCAGTAGAGAAGGACTTTGTATGTGCGAGGTCTGTTCAAAACAGCCCCTTCTTGTTTCAGTCGAAATCGACATCGGTAAAGATTCTGATCCATGGTTATCTCATATCTTGTTTATGCCACAGTTGATGTGGTTTGCCATGGCTGACTATCTGCTGTGTATTTCGCCTGCAATGACAGTTTTATAGCAAAGTTGCAAGGTTGAGCACCATTTTACAGCTCAGACATCTGCAGCATAGAACCATCACTGGGGTCCTATTGCTGCTGTTGCCAGCCTGAGATGGCCTGGCCTGCTCTATAGGCACATTATAAATGAAGGAGCTAGTTGTAACTTTGGAGTGCTCGTATTTTGTACTCCTGTTTTACTCTGTTCAAAGTAGTAGTAGCAGCGTGAATATTTCACTTAATTCAGTTTCTCCTGTGCTATGCTTTGGTTTTATTGTTTTGACTGTGAGTGACGCAGGGTCCGCAGGAGAGTTCAAACTGCCGTGCTTCTCTCTGGCTTCATCTCTACCCAACGGTTCCTGCATTTGAACGTCTGTAACGAACCAGCCCCTCGGAATATTTGGTCTTCATTTTCTAATGTTTAATGTGATCACCTAAAACCTTGTGTGCTTCAGTTGGAGGCATTAGTAGGGAAAATGAAAATTGTTGTGTCTCTGTAGATATCCCTCTGCTTTGCGTTAATTTATACAATGGATTCTTTATACTGAAGTTTTCTTAAGATATGACAAGTGATTATTTCTTTAAGTATCTACTCTATCCATTATTAAATTGATTATTCAAATCTCATTTAAAACAAGAGGCCAGATGGCAATATTCCAGTATGTGTTGCTACTAGCAACCACAGGCCCCAAACTGAATGATTTCCCATTTTTCACTGTGGATGAAGGGATCTCTTCATGTAGTTTCCAATAAAAAGAAGCTACAACTAATTACAAAACAAGATTGTTACACTAATAATCATTCACTGACACTCTGTTACACATTTTCATGACCTCATAAAATATATGATCTATTTCTAGGTATGATAACTTTGTTACCAATTTTAATTTTTAGTTAAAATATTACTGTCATGAGGCAAGACTTTTTTTTTAAAAAAAAACTTGTTCTGGGTGTGAGAATCCAATTAAAAATTATGACTATTCTTAGAATTTAAAATAAAAAATCAAAAACGAGGCTCAGAATCTAAATATTGGCTGATGGCTCATGGTTCATGTGTGCATATCTGCGAGTGTACTTTAAGCCCACATAATAATGTCATTTGAAGAACGACAACCGCTGAATGTTTGCTGTTTCTTCAAAAGTATCTGTGATTTAAAAAAGACAGCAAATTTCTACAGCTTGCTGAAATTTATTTATTTATTTATTTATTTTTAGGAATGAAGAGTCCAATAAATAGCAGTTTTGGCCAATTAGTCAAGAAATGGCAGCGTAAGGCACGGAATATTTGAATTTGCAATGGTAAAATTCCCGCTAGCTGTAATCCACAGCAGCGACCCCGTTATGCTTGGCTGCTCTTTGGCAGGCGAGGCCCGTGGTCAGACACCCCTGTGTGTCTGCAGGCTGGCCACCCTTCCTGCCACCTGCAGCCATGGGCTGGGAGGATGTAGGGGGCCAGGGCAGACTTAATGCACTAACAGAAACGGCCAAGAGGTTAGAGAGGCCACCCCAAGCCATGGCAGAGAGTAGGACTTGCAAGTATGAAACGACCAATTTACTTTTTTTTTTTATTTTAGAAATGTATTTTAACGTGCTCACATTTTTTCGCAGCTGATTTTGGTATGAGATGCTTGGTTAACAGTCAACAGGCTCAGCCCCAGAATCTAAGGACTGTTTACACTCTGGTAGTTTCAAGAAACAAATATTAGCTTATAAATGCTGTGGTGGCAAAATGTGCTAGCATACATGTTAAGTTTCTAATCAAACATTGCAAAAATTCATTAATCAGTATTTCATAGTTCATTACAGTCTGACTAATTTTGAAATCCTTCATGTAAATTGATTAAATGTCTTCGCTCTTCAGATAAATGGGCTTTTGTTCTAAGCAACCTTTCCTGCAAAGTCCATATTTCTCCAGGATTGAGCTCTGGTAGCATTTGACTGTCAGGTCTGACGCAGTAGCCAGTAGCCATTTCAACCCTTCTTCTTCTTCTCCTCTATATTCCAAATATCTAATTGACCAATTGTGAGAAAAATATTCTTAAATCTTCCCTAGACATAGCAGGTCACAGTCAGAAAGTGCTCCATCATTTACTGTCGTCCCTTAGCAAAGCTGCTTCTTTTTAAAAAAAACACGTCTCTTGTCCTGGTCTACAGTGTTTAAAAGAACCGGTTTGTTATAAACAGGGAAATATTGGCTATGCCGTGCCCGTAAACTGCGGAGGGGCTTTCAGACCTGTGCATCATTTCTGACTTACCTCAAATTCCTTCCTTGTTTTAAGACTTAGTTTGTTTAAAAATGTGTTTTTTTGGAGATAGAGCAGCAAACTCTTTTTAGGATTTTAAAGCAAGTACTTTTTAGTGTGACTCTAACTCAGTACTGTAAGTTACTGATCTACAGCAGGAGATCTATCAAGTGGCCCTCAGTATTTCATAAGGTGAGTACCTTACTGCTTAACCAGGGCCCTTTTGAGTTCACGTGCTATTACACGTTATTTGTACGAGGAGTTCTGGTTCATCTAAATAGACTTCGTTATTCCTTGGGACATGAGGGTCACAGCCCAAAGCTCAGGGGACAGAAGCCCCCTTTCTGATGAAGGAGCTCAGTATGGGCCTTCCTGCTGATGACGACTCGAGCATTGATTCAACCGAAGGCGGTTGCTGCTATTTCCTTTTCCCCTCTAATAACACAGAGCAGCAGCCTGGCCACTAACGGGGCAATAGCCCGTGCTCCTGCTTTGTTCCTCAAGCTACGTCCTTGGAGATGCTCTCAGTAAAGATGCTGCACTAAGCATACAAAAACTGGCCTTCTGGTTACTCGAGACAGATAGCAACACGTGAAAGAAGAAATATATTAGTAATGTGTCCTTTTAACTAGTGTTTATGAACAGAAAGTTTTGAGACAGTTTATTCCTTCAATAAAATTTGTGTCTTTCATGAATCATATTTACATACATTTTATGGAAAAAATAGCTCCTCTTACTGCCTCTATAATAAAAGAGTCTTTGCAAATCTGTTCCCTAATAAATTAAAAGTAGCTGGCCACATCTCTTACAAGGCAAAAGGAGAACTGGAGGTTAAGTGCCCTCCTCCTGTTAACGAGGATGCCTGAGAGCATCTGCCAGTGGATTCCTCCCATGCAACTTCAGAAACAGCAGCAGAGCTTTCTGTGATGGCAGGTGCCCCTTCTTCCCCTCTGCCAAATATTGCCATTGTTTGGTAATTTTTTATTATTATTGTTTTTATTTAGAAACAATATTTACCACCTGAGGATGCCTAGCTGTAGGAATTTATAGCATTTATACCATTGCAAATGTAGCATTTTTAAAAGTTGATTTCTGATACACCTTAACATATAGCACTAATAAAGTCCCCTTTTCACAGATTTTAAGATACACGCACAGACTACAAGCTGTGTGAATTGATTATAGTGAGCATTTGTGTAATGTTTGCCTTAATGCTGCACTGATTGAGATCTGGAGGTTTGGCAAGAGAAGTTCTCTGTGCTGAGACCCACTGAGGGTACAAATGAAAGCATGGGAGCTAAGAAGGTTTTTAAATTGTTTTCCCATTATTTCATTTTAAAGAATTTCCCTATTTAATGTATTTGATATGTAGGGTACCCTACAATGTTGTGGTGTGATATTTATACTCAGTAGAAGAAAATGAAATGAGCTACCATAATGTTCAAGAGTAAACCGTGTGGGTGGGCTTGGTCTCAGGAGCACCCAGACAGGCAGCATCCATTATGAGTAGATTAAACCTGTGGTTAAAAACAAAGCCCAACAACAGCAAGTCTCCCCAAGATTTAGTTTAAAAGCTGCTTTTTTAGCCATAAGGAGGATGAAGCTTTCCAAGGAGGTTGAATTGCACTTGTTTCAGAAGAGACATGAAAAACATGGGGGGAAAACCAAAAAACCTTTAGCTAAAAATCAATGGTTTTATTTTCCTTGATTGTCTGCGAACAAGCTTCAGTTTCAGCAGAGCAGATCGGATGTATTATTTGGTGTGCTCGTGCAGTCTCGGAGTCTCCTGAGCCATGTATTTCCTGGGCTGGCCTCTGCCAGCAGGGATGCAGAGAAGGGACGGGAGGAAGATGCTGTTCAAACGTGAGCCCGGGTCTGCCGGATTCCCGAAGGGCATCGCGCCCAGGTAGAGGTCATTTTCCTTGGGTTTGGGAAGTAAAGCAGGAAAGGGAAGAAGCATGAGGAATTTTCCTCTCCTCAGCTGGTGAATTATTTTCCCCAACAGCCCTTAGTCTGTGTTTTGCTTTCCCCCCCCTCCTCCTTCCATCATATTTTTAAACCTATTAAACATAAAAGTAGAGGAAAATCACTTACAGTCTGTCCTGTGTGCAGTGTTCACTAGTTTGATGAGTTATTTTGCTTTGGAAATGTAAGCAAACTCTATGTCAATAGAAGGACTGTTGCCAAGTAAAACCAAAATAAAATTTGTGGCTTGCCTGTGGTTTAAGTAATTTTTGCTATTAACACTGGCAAATTGGATTTACTGATGAGAGTTATGCATCTCACAGCATTTTATCAAAAGGTAAGAGGGACCGTATTTTAAATAGAAAGTAGGCTTTTGTGGGCATTCTCCATGTTTTAATAAGAGACGTTTTAGAAGATTTTTCTAGAACTTGACTCTAAGTGGCTGACGTTAAATTAGGGATAACTGTGTAAATTCAACTTGAGCTACCGTTATCAACCATTAATCTCAAAATAGATGAACACATAGATATTGGAATCATACACTGATAATTTAATATAAATGTATTAGACTTGCTAATAATATTCTGTCAAGGACCGTTTTAAGCATCTGAAGAAAACATGGACTAAATAACAGTACTACCATAATTTCAGACAGTGTCTTGGTTTGGGGAAATATGTTTTCTGTTACGGAATTTCAAAGGATAAAAATATTTTTAAATGTTCTCCTTACGCTTCTATTGTATTTTTACTTTATCGCTGGTGATTTCTACTTTTGACTAGCTAATGGGAATGTATTTTTTCTCTGTATTGCTATTACCTCTTCCTGCTACTTTCCAGGTCACTAATTTTTCTGCTTAGAGTTCATTCTGCTTAGACCGATATGCTGTCTTTTTTAATGAGGTTATTTCTGGGTTATTAGCCTTCCTGTTATATGATACCTTATGTGAAAGATCTAATTGATGTAAATCAAACATAGCTTGCAGAAGAAAATCAAAATGATCTTTTAGATATTTTGTAGGTTCATGTGTATCTCAGAAATTTTGTGTTTAAAGCTACTTTTTAGGCAAGAGGGTTATATGTGGCTAATAACACAAATAAATCTTTTTTTATTCATACATTAACAGGTTCAAAGAAGTGGAAATTGAAGAAATGCATTGGCATTTTGGTTTGCTGAATAAGCTTTAGATGGAAATTAGAGAGAAAAGTATTTAGTGGGAGGGGTTTAATTGTACAGTTCAATACCCTCAGCAACGTTTTTTTATTAAGGCATTCTTACATAAGCCGTTAAGCTTTAGGTTAATTTTTACTGTTATTTTCTGGCCATATTTAATAACAGAGATTGGACATACAACTAAGGCAATGCTGCTAATGCTTTTAAATGAATTGCAGATATGCTGCCTTTTTTGAAATAATCTATAAATAATATCATTAATAGAATATAGAAATATATAGAGAGAGAATATAGGAATATATATAGAGAGAATATAGAGAGAGAATATATAAAAATATATTTAGAATACTTAGAAATGTTTTGCTGCAAATTTTGCATCCAAAAGGATCGTGTCAGGTTGCACGTATTAAAAGCATGTTGTTTTCCTGTTATTTTGCTTGTGGCAATCAGTAGTATCAAAAGGAACTGTGTGGCTTTTATACAAACCCTATAATTATATAGGAGAGCAAGGTGAGATTCACTCGTTTTCACCCCGGCGTTTCTCCTGCTGCCGGCCGGTGCCTTCCACCCCCCAGCTGGAAGGTCCTGCCCTGGCGCTGCCTGCGTGACCTTCGTGTTCGCTGCTGTGTGTTCCTGCAATTTACCCAGCCTGGGATACTGGATGCAATTTACCCAACCTGGTGCAATTTACCCAGCCTGGGATAGCTTGGGGCGAGTTCTGTGTGAATTTGGGGCTTGCCCTGCGAGGTTTGGGGGCTCTGGGTGTCTGTGGCTCTGCTGCCACACTCATACCTGCAAGAGCTGCACCGAGGAGCCCTTTGGATCCCTTCTAGAAGATCTGATGAAAAAGACAGGGTCTAACTGGAAGTTTTTTCTAGCTGGTAGGATAAATTTTGTTTTGTTCTTGCACTGAGCAGCAAAATGTTGCTGGTTTTGAATCACTAGAATTTTTTTGATTTCTCAAGAACTTGAGATAATGACTTTGCAGACATAAATATCGTGAAATCCTGGGGCGTTTGCTAATCTGCCCGCTGAGGTTCTGGGCGTGCTTCGAGGCAGTGAAGTGTCTGGTGGGAACCTGAGCGGGCCTGGACTGGGCTGCGTGGTCCGGCAATTAACTCCAAACCGCTTCTCTCTAAACAACGTGTTTCCAGACAAAACTTCCTGCCGAATTTTTAATAAACACTAGATTGTCGAAGCAATCGCAGTGAATAAAAGCATGCGTCGCAGAAAATATCGTCAGTCTAAACAACAATTTTGTATTTTTTCTCAATGTCAGTGAATACAGAAGTCACAACAGTTCAGGTAAACATATTTCCCTGTTGGAAGGTCAGTTAACAGCTGTTTATGAATGAAAGGAAGAGGAGGATAAGGGCAGATAATTTGTGAGAAGCTCACGTGTCGTGGTGGTCAGTGCCAGGAGTACATTTTGGCAAGTGGGATGAGATGCGCCAGCTTCTCATCTGCTGATTTCTAGTACATCTCCACATCGCAAATTTAATGGCACCAACGTGGTTTTTTTTTCCAAAAGTTGTTGCATGGAGTATGAGATAAATAAGTATTGGTATTTGAATTGTTTATAATTTAATCAGAACTAAGGACCTCGAAGGATACATTAAAAAAATCGGGCAGAGAGGGAAGAGCAGGAAGCCCAGCTCTTTCCTGAAGTGGGAAACTGCGTCTGCTTCCCTTTGGAACTCGTTAACTGAGCAGATGAGACTGACTCTGCTTCACGTAAAAGGGAGTATAAAGCGGATCCAGAGGAATTGCTAATTAGCTGCTAAGTGGCTAATACCTGCCTGGGACAACTGTTACAAGTACGTGAAACGCCGCAAATCCCTCGGGAGGGCTGTTGAGCAGGGGCTGCTCCTGGCCCTGCTTGGGGAGGGGCGTTTCTGTGTCCCGGGCGAGGCAGGGGGTGAGGGCCGAGGTCCTCGGGGTCCCGCTGCCCTTCCCGGGCGGCGGTTCCTCCGTGCAGCGCCTGCTGCTAGAGGGTGCCCTAGGGCTGCGCCCGCCGCCGGGCGCTGCGCGGGGCCCGCCCGGCCGGCACGCGGCTGCGGCAGCAGCATCGCAGCGTCCCCGGGGCCGGTCCCGCGCCTTCCGCTGCGCCGAGGTGCGGGCAGGGATGTGACACCTGCAAACGCGTGCCGAGGAGCTGCCACCTCCGGCCAGCAAATGCAGTGACTGAGAACCGTCCCGTCCCGCCGAGCTTCATCCACAGGGGATGAGGCTCAAAATACTGATGGCTGTCCTATGCAAGCAGACATATGCCAGGCATCCCCAAATTCCTTTTCTTTAGTAGTGTGCGTTTTGACAAGACGCATTATTCTACTTTGTTAAAGGGTCTTTCTAGGAGGAGTATTTAGTATTTGGAATTTTCAGAAAGGTTTTACTTTAGCAGTTCAATTGATCCCAAACGCTTTCCTTCAGACCCTGGCCTTTCTTCCTCTCTGTGTCTGCACGCCCCGGGTGGCACCGTGTGTGCCCTGCTGCAGAGCGCTGCAGTAAATCCGCGCTCCGGTAACGTGTGCTGCAGCTTCCCGAGGTAGCCTGGGAAAGTCAATTGCACCGACTGCTTTTTCCAGATTAGACTGGTTTATAAATTGGTCTGGAATGTGAATTTCCTTCTCTGTTGTGATCTTTTGTTTAAAGCCATCTTTACATCATGATAAAACTTTTTTTTTTAAAGAGCAAAATACTTAATTTCATTAATCTGTTTAGCAATACCAATATAATGAGCCATAATATTGATTTTTTTACTTAGGATTTAAAATCTCTATTTCTTTCCACAGAATTAAATGCTTCAAACTGATAGTCAACCTCTTTACAGTCCCCTCTTTAATTTAGTTGTTATAATTAGGCATTAACTGGTGTCGGTGGTATAGCCAAGTTACAAGCCATTCTGTTCTGCTTGTCTTGATTATCACAGTTTAGATGTAAAGTAAATTAGAATGAAAGACTATACAGTCCAATTACAGATAAAAGCAGCAAACTCCACTGCCGTAATTAGATGCCAGTACTATTTTTCTTAGATTTTCTATCTCTGAGGGCATTTCTTGCAGCTCCTTTGCTGAAGCTAATGTTTAAGGATCTTATAGAAGCTGTGTGTCTTGGTGGCATCATCTTTGCTCCGTGCCGCTTACGGGCCCTGCGGTGACACAGGGTCTGGCTCTGCCCCCCCGCCGGGGGTCCGGCCTCCTTCCAGCATCGGGCAATGTGCTGGCCCTGTTTGGAGCTCCTTTGGGACCTTAGTCAGCACCGGGGTAAGTGGAAGGTACTTAACATCCGTCCCTCCAACCCCTTCCATACCCAGGTCTCCTCTTGTTGCACATACAGTATTGTTGTTATTTTTCTATTAAAGGCAGTTCAGACAATTGTGCTAGGACTGTTGTAAACGCAGCGAATGCTTTATGCTATGTAAGAATACGGGCTCTGCTATATTCATCCTCAAGGCATTGAGGTGCTAAGGAAGTGCCTTCCAAGTAATTTAGGGCAGGCCTGGTGTTTGTTATAGCTGGTCAAAACATTTCAGAGAATTATTGAAAAACACCGAAAAATGCAAATGTATCCAAGGGGAAAATATCAGTTTCAATTAAAGCTTTGGTGAATGCTGTGTCAAAATAGTTGGCTTCAGCCATGGGAGAGCACTTTGTTTTGACAAACTTGCTACAAGTCATTGCAGCTCATATTAAATAACTATATTAGCAAATGGCAATATTATATCTGGTAATGGTATATTTATTGTTTATCAAGTATTCAATATTTTTAAGTTACAAAACTTGTGATTAGTTGATTCTGAACAAGATTTATGAACTAATAACATTTTCATTGTCATAAATCTAATTTTTCAGGAATAATATTTTATTGAAAAAGGAAAGAATTATTTTTCTTAACTAAATTGAGATTAAAAAAAAAAGGTCTTGAGCTGACCCTCTTCTAGTAAGTGATGTCACATGTATTACCCGTTACTGAGCATCGAAGAGGTTATCCTCTGAAGCCTAAAAAAAATAAAAACGGTGCTAAAAATTACAATTTCATATGATAAGAGGTTTTCTACCAAAGGATTTCAAACAAGGAAAATGCAAAGTGAAACTGTTATCATGTGCAAATTTTGCCTGACCAGAATGCAGTCCAACGGCTTGGATTTTAAGCCAGGGAAATCTGTGTTTTTAGAGATGAACTAAACCTCTCCAATAGGGCTTGGGAATAAGAGTGTATTACTGCTGATGGAAATTGCAGCCACAACTCTTTCCCTTGAATGGCATACTAGAAATATCAAAGACATCTCTACATAAGAGCCACTACAATGGACTTTACATTGTCTGGAGAACTTCTATTGCTATAGAAACAGGAAATCTAAAGAAATTTTTATGGGAGAATCATAATATCAGAGACCATTATTGGGATGATGTTTATAGCCAGTGGTAAAAGAGGTTTAAAAATACGCATTATTGATGCTTCTCTCGGCCCGCTGTGTTTGAATACCATTTTGGTACGCTGGTAAAGTGGAAAATGCTCATGTTGGTTGACTCTCTAGGGTTGGGTTAACAGGTAATTTAAACCAAAATGATAATCCAAAACACATTTAGCAAGTTCCGTTTTTCAAAGCACTGTTAAAACTTCCTGTTTCACAGTAAATGTGCAGTAAATTATATATGTTGATTTAAGAAGATTCAATTTTACTTGATTAATTTGCTAAAGACCATTTAAGGTGTAAGCAAAGCATATATTTTCTTGTGAAGCCAAATTGGTCTGACCCCTTGCTAATTTTACCTACAATTAGTTTGGTGTAATTATCACAGCACACAATTTAGTCTGCTTCCACAAAAAAATTATTGTTCATGGGGCCATAAAACTCTCTAAAAATTGCTTAATGAACAACTCAGCCATGAGTCTGTCTTAGAAGATGAGAGTTGCTATTAAATATGTAGAACACGAAGATACAATATGTGTACATTGTACATAACAAACTTGGTACAAAACAAACCCTCCAGGATATTCTACAGTGTGGAAAAATAATGTGAGGTTATGTAATGAGAGCTGCATCAAAACAGATCAGGCTGAATTAAGATTACATGTGCAAGCTAAGCACTAGCATCTCCTCATCTCCGAGTGCTTGAATTTTCTTGTTACCATCTTGAGGTTTCTTTCGGTTTTGTTTGTTTTTAGTGAAAATTGTGGCATCATCTATTTTAGTATTATTGTTGTTGTTGTTGATTTCCTGGATTAAGAGCTGAACATGTGATTTTTAGAAGTGCAAGTCTTTGACCTGTCAAAGTACTTGTCCATGAGGGCTGCCTGCCCTGGGCCTCGGCTGAAGTACCTGCCAAAATTTCAGATAAAACCTGTTGGTGTCTGTGCTGCCCCAACCTGGCGGGTATCAACAAGCATGATTTCTTTTTTTCCAAGTAAAGAAACTTGCTGAAGCTTTTCCTGGCCTTGGACCCTCCAGGCATCCAATAAGGAGGATTAGTCTGTAGGAACGGCGGCAGTTCAAGTACGGGTGTCTATAAAGTACCCGCTCTTTAACTGGTGTTGCTCCCCGTCTTACTGCTGCCACGTAAATCCACAGGATTGGCTTGTGCTGTCTTCCCAACACACGTGCTGTGCTCACATGGGCTCATCACTCTTGCTCCCCCTTCGTCCTTATGGAGCGGCTTTTCCTTCACCCTCTGTTAACAGTTGTAGAGCCACGAGCACCCACTCGTCCCACCAGACCGATACTCAGGGAAGAGAGGGAAAAAAGCGGCCCCAAAACCACGTGCAGTTTTGCTGCTGTGCCAAGAGGGAGGCGTTGGCTTCTTGGGCTCTTAAATCTGTCAGAAGCAAACGCTTTGTGTGAGAGCTCAGAGATCACAGAGGCCAAGAAACGCGTGGCGTAATTGCTTAATCCTTAACTTTTCACTTTTAAAAAAAAATAAAAAAAAAGAATCCTTCTGGAGATAGGGGAAAGAAAAAGTATTCCATAGGCTTTCAGGCTGCATGAGCAACTACCTCACGGAGCAAAGCGTTAACTTAATGGCCACTGTGCTTTGCATTTTGAGATCTCAAATTCAAATGCTCTGCCATTGTAGTTGGTGGCAGCTCTCCCGTAGAAATTATATGGGAATGAAGAGCTTAGAATGGAGCTTGTCTTTGAACAATTTTTTTCTCCCATTCCACACATTACTCTCACCTGCAAAAATGACACTCGCAACTATTTATGTTGGAAAGTCTACCCTTAGGTCTCCTGGAATTTACATGGTCCAAATATTTAAACAAGTGTTTTAAATATTTTACAGTCTTTTAAGTATCAGAAGTAGTTCAGCTTCTCACTGAAATTTGGAATGTGCCTTAATTTTCCTGAGCAGATTGGCTCACTTGGCTCAGGCACGTGGGGTGGAGAAGGAGAACTTAAAATGTGTGTAAAAATGAAAAAGCGTACGTGAATGTGTGCCTATGTAAGTGTATATAGGGCTTTTATGCTTAAACATGTGCATGTTTCATTTATGTGCACTTGTGTACACGGTGAGCGGTGTGATAGTAGTCTTAAAAGCAGTAAATAATAGAAACAGGAACAGGAGAGAAACAAAATGAAAAAAATAAAGCTATTTCATTTATTCTGAACATATCACACAGAATTGCACTAGGAAAAACAATAAAAAATGTACTTTTAATCTGACAGTAAAAAAAAAAAACCTAAAAATGAGATTCATTAATGAAAATAAGGGGTCTTCTCCAAACTAGTTAAATACTCAGCCTATATGGGTTTTTTTTAAGTTGATGATGCAGTAGTTTTAGTTACATATTGGGTTGCTTCAATGCAATTATTATCAATGTTATGATTTTAAGAGCCAGAATGAATGGTGTTTTATATATATATACATATATATATTAAAAAAATATATATATAAACACCTTGGTAAGGATTGCAGGATGGCCGTGGTTCAAGGAGAGGAAAACCGCCCTGGAGGGGCCCGTTGAGAGGTGCCGCGCGGGGCCGTTCTGAACGCGTTAAGTCCCCAGGAAATGGATTTGGGGGTCGATAACGTGACGGTGCCAGATCCAGGTGGTTCAGTTTACGAGACACTTCTCATTTCAGTCACGGGATCTCCGACGTGGTTTGCAAAACTGGAATCTTTTCACTTGTAAAGCTGAAAATTGTTTGCCTCAGAAATACAGAGGATGGGCGGTTCTGAAACGTGTTTTCTGTGCTCAGTTTTTCTCATTTTGATCATTGTTATAAGTTTTTCTGTGTTTGCATCCTGAAAGACTAGAACTTTAAATTCTGTGGATAAATGATTAACTTATTAGAAATCGCAAATTAATTTAACACATGGCCCTATAATTTTTCACATGATGATTACGCATGGAGACTATGTGAAAAATTAGAGATGCGCAAGATAAATTACAAAGCCATGTGATAAATGTACTTATCACGCACCTTTTGGCAGCCGTACCTCCTCTCTGCTCACTCATCCATCTCTCCTGGGGCTGATTCTAATGCTCTGAACCTTTGAACGGAGTCGATCAATCACTGAGTTTTTCAACCCAACCCAAGAGCTGTGGCGTGCCCTTTTGGCCAGGTGCAGACTCGCCCGGTGTGGTTCCCGCGCGGCCGGTCCTGCGTGTGGGGTGATGCGGTTCCTGTGCGCCTGATAGGTCTGTGATGCGGGAGAGGGGCGATTCCCAGCGCCGCAAGCAGACCCGCGCTTTGCTTTCTTCCCCATCTCCTGCAGGATGTTCTGCACGTTCAATGAGACACCTCTGGGCTTGTTAAGTTCAGGCCGGCGCTGTGTGCAGTGACGTCTGTCTGTCTTTGAGCCATGAATGAATCACAGCTAAAACCATATTTTGGATGCCCAGAATGTTTTGCAAAAGTTCTTTACTGGACTGCATTGTCACCTTTTTCTACTTGAATATTCAGAGGAACTTTTTCAAAAGCCAAATTTCAACCTTTTTTAAACCGTAGAGGTGCAAGATGCATTTGAAGTTATTTGCTGTAATGGATTGCAGTGGATTTTCAATCTTGTATTCAAACTGGGAAGGGCTTTGTAGGTTCATATTCCAAAATAACTCCCTCAACCACAGAATCAGTTATTCCCAGAAAGGGGAAAATGTAAGGGGGAAATCTCAGTAAAAGTGCAACCAAGCAAGCATTTGTTGTTTTTAAATACCACTGATTCCATGAATAATAGTTTTTTGACTATATTTTGCATGTCATATAAAATGCATTATTAAAGTGCAGTAACTTATTTTCAATGGAGAAAGAAATGCTAAAGTTCCAGTATAACTGATCAGAGTTTAAATTTGTCATTTCATTTACATAGTCTTTTTTTCTGTACAGGGAGAAATGATTCTTTCATTTCTTTGCATTCTTCAGCTAGTGAAAACAGATGAGAAAAATGCTTATTTTGGCACTTCCCCAAAGGGAAATGTAGATTTTGATGTTGGTGAAGATGACTTCAGCAAATAGTGCACATAAAAACCCCAGCATTTCATGCAAGTTCATAAGAAGAAACTAGAGAATAGGAAAATAACTTTTATGAAGAAAGTCTGTGTCTTGCTTGGTGAATAGGTCCCTGTGCTACCATAATAATGCCCAGTTCTACAGCTGCAAACACTTATTTGTTCAAAGTGAATATTAATATTGTAATTTACTATCTAATTACAATTTTATAGTAATAACTGAAAACGTGGTGTTAAAAGCCTTGTGTTCACTGTGTCACATTGACTGGTGGCAGGACAGGCCGTGATTCCTGTCCAAATGTATTGATATCAGAGGGACGTCAGGGCCACCTTCCTTGGTGCTGTACAATCAACCCCTTCCCCAGGAGGGAATGGCTTTGAAGGTCCAGGGATTTTTTGTTTGTTTGTTTCATATACAATATTTTGTTCTGTGGTACCCAATAAACATACAAATCTGAAATAAAATACTAATTAAAAAAATCTCACTTTAAAATTTAATTTTTCCCCCAAGCAAAAGTCTTGCCGTTCAGACAACTGTGGACTTTCTACTTTAAAAGCAAAAATATATGAAAAAGCTCTCAAATTGTAGTGATTATTATCTGAGTTCTAGCAGAGTACAGCACTGGACAGGGAAAACGACCTGTGTTTTGCTACCTGCTTTCCTCACGACGTTGAAAAAGTGGCTTTGACTTCTGTGCTGTAATGCCGTTTTTTGGAAGTTGGGTAGAATTATTGGTCCACTATGTGAGACAATTTTGAGACAAAATTAATTTTAATTTTTTTTGTCAGCTTTGAGACATGCTATGTACTGGTTTTACAGCTATCCATATTGTTAATAACACATGGATAGGGCCCACCTAGACACCTGGGCCCTGTGTGACCTGCTCTGGATGATCGTGCTTGAGCAGGAGGATTGGACTAGGTCCCTCCCAGAGGTCCAAGGGACCCAAGAGGTCCTTCCCAACTGATGCTATGATTATATATATATATATATAAATAATATATATATATAAACAGTTCTATGCATGGAAATTTGATACTAGGTGTTTCTGCCATTACTGCTAACCTTGTGAACACCCTGCTGATCTTCACTGTCTTTCAAGCCTGCCCTGGTCAGGTCTGCAGTGTCTTGCTCTCATTTGGTGTGATCATCTCGCATGCAAGCTTACGCAGTTGGTCTGCTGTCACCCAGTGCCACCCGGCAGTGTCTGCTGTTTTATTGCAACGCCGTTTAGTAGAACGGGACTAAACTAGGATGAACCAAGCTGAATGGTTCAACCTGCCTTCACAATGCAGCCGGCACAAAAGCTGGGGTGAATTTGCAGATAACTTTGCCTAGATGGGCAGTTTTAAAGCCATTATAAGATATGGGGGTTAAAACCTCATGAAATTATGCATGGAACAGACTGGGTTTGTTGAAGGACTCGGAGACAGAGCAAAGCTGGCAGCTGTGTAGCTGATAGATGTCGGCGGGTGCCGTTATCAATGGAGACAGATACAGGTGGCATTCTGGTGAGCAAGCAGCTTGAGGGACGTCGAGCAGGGCTTTCTAGAGACAGCAGAGATTTTTCAATATTAGGAGAATATGATTCATTAGCAGAACCCAAGCTAAGTGGAGCTGCTGTGCCACGTGTGGATGGGGGGGCTCCGTGTCCCTGGGGAAGCGCGGTCCGGAAACTATGGAGGGTCGTGGGGAAGGGCGCCCGTGACCCTGCTCCGTGGTGGGGCAGGGGGTTCTGCTGCGGGGTGAAGTTGCACCGTTTCCCAAACCGCGGAGGGACTTCGTGTCCATGAAGATAATGCAGGGACAGCTGCAGCCGTTTGAGAGACGTCCTAATTCTGCTCGCAAGGCCGTGTCTTCTGTCGAGAGCGTTTTGTCACAGGACGGAGCGGGCTGCTCTCACTGCCAAAAAGCCACTTTAGAAGATTGACAGGAGAGATTAAAGAGGATACGGAAATTTGGAAGAAGTTCTTTTAACCTTTTAATGCGGTGCCACGCTGGCAGCAGGGAGTCTGGGGGGTTCAGTTAAGGACCCAGCGTTTCTGGAATTGTGCTCCTTTCTTGTCTCTTTCCATTTGGGGGTATCAATTGACAAAAATTTCACCAGGGCAGTAAAGCAGGCGAGCAAACAGTAAATAAGCAGCAAGCAAAATTAAAAACAGTAATGAGCCTTATGAATACAGGGTGTTATAAGGCTTGAAATGCATTTATTTTGGAGCTTAGCGTGTTCTGGGAAAACATACTGACTTTGTGGCTGTATTGGCTCCTTTTACACTGCAGAGCCTCCCCTTGCGGGCCCTGGAGGCTGACGAGGAACCAGCACCTGTGCCCGATGGATCCCGAGCGCTGGCAACGCGCGCGTCCTGCAGGACAGTGGCAGCCCCGGGCCCGCGGGGACACGGGGGGGCTCTGGGAACACCGGGCGCGGGAGGTCCTCTTGGAACGGGGATACCTCGAGGAACGTGGCTGGTGTCTCTGACTCAGGTAAACCAATTAATAAATTAATGCCCGTAATGCCTTTTAACTCGGATCTCAACTAAAAATACGTATTTGCACTTTTAGGATGGGAAAGCGTGTACTTTTTTCTTTTTCTTGTTTTTTCCTGATTCCTACGTAAAGTCCATTAGCAAAACGCCAAAACAAAAACGTGTCCTGTACTAGGTAAGGTTTATGATTACTCCGAATCATTTAAAAAATACTTAAGTGAAAACTTATGCAAGACTAAATAGTTTTGCATTCCCTGGGGCTTTCCAAAGGGGAGGTCAATGTTGTACCTATCAATAAGTTCAAGGTTGATTACGTTGGCAAAACATCAACTTTTCCTTTAAAGAGCATTATTCATAAGTGAAAATGCTGCTCTATAATGTCACTTCCATGGTTTCTGTGTGGTCATATCTACAATAAGGATAGAATTTCATTAAAGTAAGGCCTGAAGCATACGCAGATGGATGTTATTTTTAAACAGGACTATCTATACAGATCGTAAGAGGGAAGTTTTCAGAGTATGGTATTTCAGGAGCACTGGGAAGCAATTATGATCATCCATTTAGTGAATTTTGGTGGTCAGAAAGGCATTAGCAAGGATCAGGTTTTCTCATTCGTCATACCCTGTTACTTAAGGATAAACAAGGTGATATGGTGTCTTACTAAATCTCAGATATCATTGTATAATATAATTGTGTTCTTGAGAGGTTGTTGGAGGCCATTTCCAGTTACCACTGTATATAGGAAACATTGGTTTGGAAGCGGTGAGATTAGGTGTGGCACCGCAAACAGAATGCTTGGGGTCGGTTGGGGTCTTGTGTGCCCTGAGAGCGAGGTTATTTCTCTGAGGACGTAAGTGCTACCGGAGAGAAGAGTTTTGGGTTTTGAAAGCTTGAACTGTTGTCACCGGTAGAAAAGTATTTGGGTTTGCAAGATGGAATTCTAGATACCAGAATCGCTTGGTTCATGCTACTGTCCTGATGAGTTTGGAGGTGTGCCAAAAAAGCTGAAAGCAGCTGATAAACCCCAGAAAAGTAGAGTTAAAACACAGAAAGCTTTACAAGATTTTAAGAATCTGGGGTATACACAAGAGTGATGGGAGGATTCTGAAGAAGAGCTTTATTACTTTGCCAAGAGAGTTATCTGCCCGTATGCCGACGGTCAAAACCTGAGAGCTGTATGCTCTGATTTTAATGAATGGCCAGAATGGATGTTTATACAAACTTTATCCTTCTCTAAAACGATGAGCCTAAACCCCTAGCTCTGGTGTGTTTGTGTGTATCCTTTAATCTAGATGGTTATTGATGGGCTTATTCATATAAATGAGGTTTTGCAGACTTGTTCCCGCATTTATACAGTATTAAACTGATGCATTTAGGAGTGAATTCAGCCGTTTTTAACCCATACTGTGATTGATAAGCTAGAACACATTTCACATGGTATTGTCTGGTAAAAGCATGAGTTAAACGGTGCACGATTTTCCTGTATAATTCTCTGATCTTGTGTGCCATTGCTTCCCACTTTGGTCAGTAGAAAGCAATAGGTCTTATAGGAAGCAATTCTGAATATACAGCTTAAAAGGCAAGATCCCTGCGTGCTGCTAAGCTGCAGGCCCTGGGAGCATTAAAATTCTTGCTGAACTTTGCAGGAAAGGAGAAGGAGAAACTTCCTACAGGCTTTATGTGCATCTTGAATGTGTGTTCGTGGAGTACTTTCCTAGTCGTAACTAACGCTCCCTGCCACCTCCTTCACGTTGCCTGTGCGGTAGAAACCCGTCCACTGTTAGTATCCTTGAATTTTAGTGCAGGCAATTGGGGCACCCATCCAGCGAAACCCAAAGATTCTGCTATTTTTGACTCCCCAGACTTGAGATATTTTGTTCAGACTGTTTGTTTGTAGGTGGTCAAAAATACTTGGGTAGCCCAAAGTTTCTGGAGCTCGTGAACTACAGAATTTGTCTCGTCATGCTGATGCTCATGGTTACCCCGTCGCCACCCTCGCTGCTTACCAGAGTGCTCTCGATGTGCTTTAGTGCATCTCCTCGAATGCTCACCCTAAATTTTTGTAGCAAACCAGTTTAAATGTTCTTATATATCCACAGCAATTAGTCCAGTGCTGGGATTTTTATGCACCTACTGAGATGTGAAAGATGGCTACTTAATAATGCTTAAATTGAAACAAAATTGACTGGACGTAAGGCAAAAAAGCAATCACTGTGAGGATAATTGAGCATTAAGAGAGAATGCAGACTGCATTTTGGAAGGTCTCAAAACCCACCTGGGCAAAGCCCCGCACACCCGAGTCTGTGTTCTGGGCTGACCCTGCTCCTGGGCTAGAGGTTGGACTAGAAACCTGCCAGGGTCTCAGTTCCAACTGGAACGATCCCCTCACCGTGGCAGGTAGAGCTCAAGCCATGGGCTGTGGCTCTATACGTCAATACGGAGGCCTTGAGAATGGGTTTAGTTGCATTTTTTCTCCCTCTTTCCAGTTGTAAGATTGTCTAATTTGAGGCAGATTGTTTTGATGAAGGAGGGTTGTCCCTCGGACCTTTTCCATCGGGTACCTTCCTCCTTTCATCGTTCCCATCTTGGCTCCCTGCTGCTGTTTTTTATATTTGTCCTTAAGACTGGGAGTGCGAGAGAGTTTGAAAGAAGGAATCGCCAGAATTCAGTAACATTGGCAAAACACCCTGTGTTCTCCTTGCCGTCTTTCTGGAATGAGAGCTGCCTTGGCTGGAACTTCCAGAGAACAGGAATCATCTGGAGGCCAACGCCCCGCAGGGAGAATGGTGTCCTGGCCACGTGGAGTTGCTTAGAGTGAAGGGCAAAGGAAAGCGGTGTGTTAGAATCAGACATATGAAGAGCTCCGTCGCTGATAAAGCTGAGATTCACCTCTGATCTATAATCAATAAGAATCCTAGCAAAATAAAAGAGGAAATGTTTTTAATCCTAGGAATTGCAAACGGGTTCCGCTGGCTTTTCGATGGAACGATGGGGGTGTGTGTATGGATATTTCTGTGCATGGATATTTCTGTGCATTCCTATACATGCAGATACCCACATCGAGAGGCATGCAGGGCAGCTTCCTCTCCTGCAAACCTACATGTAATTAATGAGGCAAACTCGGGGTTTGAAATAAATATTTAGAAAGATATAAATATTTTAAACCAGATGTAATGTTAATTGTGATGACTTTATGCAGAAGTGTCAAGGATTTTGACTTAATAGCCTATATACTAATTTGAAATATCTTTTTATAATAGTAATAATAATTAAGAACAAAAAACAGACATGCCATGTTCCCTTATATTATGTTTTTAAGAGATTAGTTTAACTGGTTATATTATTACAGAATTTGCCCAGCATTTTCCAGAATGGTAAGTGAAGTGGAAAGACATTGAAAATTATATATTTAAGCCATTTTTGTGTTCTTTTTTTCCAGAATTTTTGTAGTGTATTAATATTGCCTGTAATGCAAAATTAATTAATTGAGTTAGGTCCTGTGTTATTGATTACTGTCCATCATTTACCACTGTTTTTAGCATGTACCTTTTTTTTAAATGTCTCAGCTGTGTTTGTGTTTTCTCTGGGCTCGGTATCAGTAGCACTGACATTTCTGCTAGTGGAATTCCACCACTCACGATCAGTAAAACTTCCCCTATTTATAAATAGATCAAAACTATTAGGTGAGGCAGGAAAAGGCTTAAGATTTTATATGTGATCAGGATTTGGGCTTTAAAAATCCTTTGAAATCTTGGTTAATGGTGAGGGCATCCAAACCTGTTGCTGCAGTGGTCGTGACTTTTATAAGGAGTGAGTGGTTCGGGCGCACACTGACCCAGCTGCTCTATGGATGGGAGCTGGCGAGTAGGGGAGACGCTGCAGATGTCCCCACGGATTGACCCTGGGCAGCGCCACGTGCCACGAGCAGAGCTGCTGGTGGGCTTCCCTGGAAGGGATAACGTCAGGAAAAAGCTAGCCCTGAACGATGTGGGTAAAATAGCATAATAATGGAAAAGGAGACAAAATCGGAGAGGATACAGGGCTTAAATACATACATTGTAATTGGGTAGCCTGCCTCTGTGCCTTTTAAAATAGAATTTTCTTCTCTGTTGTCCTCTGTCTGTACATCTCAGAGGCATTGCTTAGTAGAAACTCTCTATTTAGTCAGCTGCCTCATCATTATTCATCTAAGTCATCAAAATTTTAAAAAGGACTAAAAACCCTGATGCGTTATAAATAAAATATGGAAAGGAGGACAGTGACAGAATCCGAGTTTGTGTATTTGAGGGAACACCCACCAGAAAGGCCTCACATGAAATTTGGGCTCTTTTCCTATCATTTACATATTACAAAGAACAAAATGCAATATGATCAATAGGCAGAGCTGAACTATTATAGATGTCCTGTGACAGCGTGCACTCGATCTTCATGCAAAATTCACACGCTTTGGATTTCCCCCTCTGTAATTGCCTCTGTGCTGTGGCTTTCAGGAGTTGTAAATGAACTCTGCCGTAATTACTCTTTCTTTATTATTTTTTTCTCCAGTAGTTTTAGCCTTCCTGTGTATTGTAGTTCCAGGCTTGCTGGTGTGATGTGTCCACTGTCATGCCATAGTGTCTGGAGAGGAGGGTGTATCTTGTTGGAGCGGGTTTTCGTCACCCTCGCCCACGTTATTTGGTAGGGCTGATTTCTCCTGGCTTTGAGCCCAGTTTGATTTAATTTTTGTTTATTCTGCGCAGGATTCCAGACTCTGTTTTGAGATGGGCACTGTGTAAATTAATAAATAAATTCAATATATGCTTGCTTTTAGTGGGTTGCTTGGCACATCTGTTTTTCAGAGGTTTCTAAATCTTCATGATCTACAGAAGATAGCTCTAGTTACATAGGATTAGGGAGAGTATCATATTTTTAACATGTACAGGATTTCCCATTAAAAACTCATCATTTACTAACAGTTACAGTGCTCTGGCGTATTTGATACTACAGTATGTCTCAATAGTTGGAATGCAGAATAATGGCTGTATTTAGGATACCAGGGTTGTATTAACTGTGGTAAATACTTGTCTTTTTAAAGCTGAACGCTGTTGTTCTGTGTTTGGAATGTTTTTAAGTGCTCTCCACGTTGATTTTATGTTCTAGGTCTATATAAATATATACATAGTATGCTGCTGAAAATACTGGCATTCCTTTGATATTGCGAAAGCTGCCACAGACATAACGGAACAGTGTGGGACAAGTGGGTTGTTGCCAATTGCACTACTTTGGTATGACCAAAAGTAGTCAGTTTCCCGTTAAAAGAGTGCTATTTATCAGGCTTATTTACATGATGGTAGCAAAGAGCTGTTCAGAGAAGTCCTGAGCAAACGTTGTGGCCTCCAATTGATTCCTGCATTGCAAAGAACTGCGGAGAGGCTGATAATTTACTTGAAATATTTTGTCTGTTGTAGTGACTATATAGTCCATATAGTGGCTAGACTATAGTCTATATAGTGGTGACTGTATAGCCACCAGGGCAGGGTCTGGGGTCTCTTTGGGAACGCAAAGCACAGTGGTACACCACCAGCCCTTCCTTCAGTCTCGTTTGGGAAGGAACCTCATGTATAGGTGATGGGCGTCTATCCCAGCTCCCAGCTCTCCTAGGGATCAGGGGCATGCCGGTGGTGGAAGCAGTGCCACTATGTGGCTGATAGGAATGGATTTCAAAACTGAATTTCCTGGGTGCGTTAGCAGTATGTTGTGCTACAAATAGTTAAAAAAAAAAGGGAGATAGAGAAGGAGCAGGTGCCTGGACAAACCACCATATGGTAGAATACTGTAGTGCTATGCACCTTGGAAAAAAGAGAGAGAGAAACACAAACAGAACCCAAAAAACTTCATTTATGGAAGGAATACATAAAAGCATTCAAGTAGGTTTTAAAAATATACTTGACATTTTTGAACATTAGAAATCACCACTACTGAAAGTAACCAAAATATGTGACTGCAGAGGCACTCAGAAATAAACAAAACGGTGATAAAAGATACAAAAAAGGACAAGAACAGGAGGACAATTAAAACGGTGCAGGCGGGCACCTCTCTGAGTGGCAGTGTCTCCTGTTTCTTTCCTGAGCACATCCACACGGTTTCGGAGAAAGCAGGAAGGACATACAGGCAAATTGCCAACCAGATGGTGCAATCGACTATGAAGGATGCATTCGGAAAGGCAGTAAAACACAGAATTAAAAAATCCTATTCTTTGCCTTCCTGATACAATGCAGGCCAAAATTCACATGGAAAGAATAAGTGCTAACCATACACGGCTGCCTGTTTGTTGTCTTTATGGCTTACTTTCATTAAAGCTTCCACTTTTTAGTCCTCCTGTACTATCCTTCTACACCAGAGAAATTCCTTTGTGTTCCTCCTCTTTGTTTCATGGATCAGATCTTTCAAAACTTGCTTATTTTTGCTTAATATATTTCCATTGAGCAGAATTGACCCTGTTTTGGGGACTTCTGGAAATGTTGCACTTACTGTATAGCATGAAGAAAAGAAAGTGTTTGTGATTTAGAGTTCCACATAATCAATACATGGAGAGGCTCTTGGTGGAATTGGTGGCAGCCTAAGGAATGGTATGTCTTGTCATATCCAGTTTATTACTGGAACTGCATGGTGTTTATGTTTTCATTTTGTCTTTTGAGTGTAAGAATTTTGTGTTTTATTTAAAAACAATTTTTATTTCTGCTATGCTTTGGCTTTTATTTAAACCAAGCTTAGGTGTGTAGTACATATGTATGCATATGTAGCAATATACATCCACTGAACCTCATGTTTTGTCTTTGCATTTCATGAAACTTTTTTTTCAGAGGTGCATCAGGTTTTACAGCAGGAATGTTTTGGAGGTATTTAAAGGTAATTTTTGCTCCTCAGGAGCATGGTTTTGGCTCTGTGAGGGGATGTAACAGTTGCATATTGATACATAACCAAGACCTGACGGATCTCGTCAATGAGAAGAGAGGAAGCTCTGTGCTGGCAGAACACTGGGGTTAGCGAGTTCGGCCTGCAGACTTGGGTGGTTTGGGCTGTGGAAGGGCCTGTTGCTGCTTTTTGTCTCACTGAATTCCATGTTAGACTTTGTTTGTTTTTGTTTCAGTTCAATTCTCATCTTGGTTGTGAAGATCCAAATGAGATCTTCATTCTTTCCTTCCTGGAAATCCCTTCTGGTTATAAAGGTTTTGCAGATGATTTTAACATTGATTGCCATAGAACAAACTGTTGTATGCAGACCTTGTTCTCAGTAACACATGTGCAACCTAAGTCGTCTCCCAGGGGTCTGAAGAAGCATTTTTGAGGTCTTACCAGCACTAGTGGTTTTGACAAGAACAGACAATGCGATGGGTCATCCGGCAGACCTGCATTCCTGACATACAGGAATGCAGGGATTTTGTCTGACTTCCAATTCTTTGTGTTTTTGCCTGCTGCTGGGAAAAACAGAAATGTACTGAGATGAAATGGAGTTTAATCCCCCCCAACACAGACACCCAGCCCGGTTAGAGTTTCTGGGCGGTTTCATAATCTTCTGGGTCCATAGGTTAAATCAGCCATTGCTGGAGATGATGGGTATGTGTTTGGAGAGGACATGGATTCACTTTAATAATGTTAGTCTGTGTCTTCATCTACATCTGATCATGGATAAAACTGATCTAGCTGGGCATCCTGGCCTCACTGCTATGCACTTTATTTCATTTAATAATTTAGAAGTAAGCAGTCTACCTGCTTTCCTCCCCGCTTCCTCCTTTTTCTCTTTTTATTCTTCCTCTATGATACCCTTCATTCCACTTTGCCTTTCCTTTGTCACCTGCATATTTTCTCTTTCTTTCCCTGCAGATTTACAAAAGAAAGAATCTCACTTTTTACTCCTCGTCCAGCATCTTGCTGCTCAGGTGGCTCTAAAAACTTTCATCTTGGACCATCACAAAAATGCCCGAGTGCGTTTAGTTCACTGAAGAGCAGCGTGGTAGAGACTCTGCGTGCCAAAAAAAATCCAGCACAGGTGATTCCTTTCGAAGGACCGTGCAGCGTTTCTTGGGATTCTTTTCTATCAACAAAACAGGTATGCCGGGCGTGCGTCAAGAGCTCCGTGTTGTGTACGGCGCTGGCCGTGGTGTGCACCCGGGCGCGCTCGGGACGTCCCAGTGCGTCTCAGTGAGGCCAGCGGAGCCGCACGCGGGTCAGTCTGGATTGAGGAGCTGCTCTCTTATGGAGTGGTTACATGGGACCGGTACGCGGGTGTTTTGCAGAGGCTGCAGTGACTCACAGGTTATGGAATATGCTATGAACTTGTGCTTTAGTGTGAAGAAAGCACATAAATTGGCACTGTGTCCTCCTCCTTAGTGCCTTTTCCCCCCACTCTCTTTGCATTATTTGCATCAACCATGTAAGGCAAGTGAGAGAATCATCTGTCTTTGAGGGAGTGATTGTCCACATCTCAGGAAAAGGTCAAAGAGTAGTGGGTATTAATTAATCCAGCTGGGCACACAGCATCCCAGGTTTAACAGTGTCCAAGCTTTTTATAATGATGATAGATTTACAAGACCTGCCTTTTAGTGTTGGCGTCCCATCTGTTT